>BKCH01001005.1:0-541060 GCA_008635985.1 Ficus erecta | reverse complement strand
TCCTAGTTTGGTTGATTTTTACCATCAAAACTACTTCAAATAAATTAGGTAATTTGACTCCTTAATCCAATAATTAACCTGGAAACCATACCACCAGAAAGCTCAATTTGATAGGAACACCTCACCGAGATACAATCACCAAATTGATCTCGCTAGATCCTACCAGAGACGCTCGAACCAAATAGATACAATCACCGAATCAGATATCGTAGATCTCGCTTGAACCAAGTGACCATGTAAACCTACCTATACAAATTCCTAAATAAACAACTTATAAACATTACTACGTACTTGGAAATCTATAACAAAACTCTACTTTTCACCTTAATTTTTAGGGTTCAATGCGATTCCAAAAAAAAAAAAAAGTTAATATAATAATAACATTGAGTATGTCAATTTTCTTTAATCGTTCTCAATTATGTTTTTTTTTTGTTCCTTGTGTTATTCTTACTATCTATTAGTTTGCTAGTTTTTTTTTTCCCCCTTAAATGTTACCCTTGATATTCTTGTTGGTGATTTTTCCCGCAGAGAAGGAAAAAAACTTTGGTAATTGGCTTCTGATTTAATTACTTATTGTTTATGTTCACTTTTTTCCATTCAATTGTTGATGTCTTTCGTTTTTATTTTTTTATTTTTTGTGATATATACTTAATATATATTGTATGAATCTTTTTTGTTTGCCTTTTTTTTTTTCGAAAGCCTTTTTTTTTTTTGGTCAATTTTAAATTTAACCTACAAATAGAGTGGAGAAATCAATTTAAAAATTATTAAAAATATTCTTTGGATTGAGTTTCGATCATATATATCAACTTTTTTTCGTTTGAGCAAGGATTTTATCAAAGCATAACATCAAAATAAACCAAAAAATAAAGTTGGGCGTGCAAAGAAATTTGAACCAATGTTACTGCTTTTTATCTTATGAAAATGGTTAGGAAGAGGGGTGTAAAAATGAATTTAATCATTTTCAATTAAGAGAGAATGTGTATTTAGAAGAATTTGAAGAGTTAAGAATGATGTGTTAATAGAATCACGCTGACCTGTATAATTGTGCAAATGATTTGGCATGTTTATAATCTTCACGAATTTTACGTTCGTGGAAGTTGTTGTTCTGCTATCATGATGACTTAAGAAATTTAATATAAGAGTATACTTTCAACGGTACTCATTGATTGGAGAAGTTAATGATTCATTTGGGTAAATGATATTTTTGCCCTTTTTATTTTTTTCTTTTCTTTTTGGCTTGAAAACTTGTGCAAACGAATTTGGTGATGTGTCTATCTCCCATAATCACGATATTAATAACATTTATTTATTTGATATAAAACTTTAGCAAACATTTTGTTAACATCATGGGGATATGTGGGTACTCAACCGGATTTCTCTAGTTATTAATAATTAAAAAAAAAATACAAAATTACACTGTTTTCTCAATCGAATTGTATAATAAACAAAAATTAAAAATTAGCTCTATTACGTCTCAAATTTTCTTCGTTAGATATTCAAATGACCAATTAATTGAAAATATGGTTCATGAATTTCAAAAATAGTACATGACAGTTCATGACGCAGAATTATAAATAAACCGAACAAGATATTTATCAATTTTTAAGATTAAAAAAAATCTAGCTAATTGCTCCCTAAAAACAAATCAAGCTAAGAGAATTGCTGTTATTTTTAAAAATAATATAATACAAATAAAGCCAATAATATGGGTTTGCAACCACGCTTTTGACTAATCAAAACATACTTTACTAGTAATCCATCGACACGTTGGATCAGTTAACTAAGATGCACGTGCACACGGTTCCGACACTATTAGTTTCTTCTTGCTTGTTCCCCACGTATTTCACGCTGATGTATAAGTTCGGTAATGGCAGTTAATACTATGAGATCTTCTTTCACAGTTACTGTTCAAGGAACTTCTCGGCAGTACAGAAGGCAAGAACTTGATTAAGAACGCCGCTCTATATATGAATATAAAGGACATATTTGCAGACATACAAATATCTTCTCATTTCACATCTGAACTTGCATATAGTTTCCAGATATATTAATACATATAATTTTAAATCTGCATAACAAAATATTTTTATTATAAAATAATTTTCTTCAAATATTGTCCTCGGTCAAATTTTTCTAAATGCCCTATTAATTTCATTTGACGAATATGTCTTTATTTAAACACTATTTTCTTTCTCATATATTTTAGTTAACTTTCTATATAATTATTTCATTTGCTTGTTATTCAAACATTTTAGGCCTGTTTGGCATACAAGTTTAACTCAAGTTAAACTGTATTTTTTTTTTATTTTTTTCTTGAAAAGTTTTTTGCCTTTTTAAAGTCAACAAAATTATTATTGAAACTTAAAATTTTCAAACTCAACTCATTCACCAAACACCCCCTTTATCCTTTATTTTGATCATTTTATGGTTTTTTTTTTAATTTTTGTTCTTTTTCCTAAACCTTACACTTTCTCTTTTCTAGTTACCGCTCTTTAAATAATTATTTTTTTTAATATATCCTCACTTTTTCCTTCTATTTTTCTCATTATAATTTCTTTATTTCTTTTAATTTTTTCAATTATATCTTAACGAGGACTTTTTATTTATAATTTATTTATATAAAATGATTTTTTTTCTTCAAATATATCCTTACTTAAAGATCCGTTTTACCACATTAAAAAAAATCATACATAACGCACCCCTGCATAGCACGTGCTTATAAACTAGTAATATTAATAAGAAAATAACTATTTTCATAGCTAGATTATTGTTTTGGAGGGAACACCTGGCTAGATTTAAAATTTTGATGAATATCTTTTCTGCTCATTTTATTATTCTACATCAAGAACTGTCCTTTTCTATTGTAGATATTTCATGAACCATGTCCTTGTTGCATTTGCTTATTGATTTTTTTTAATAAGAAAATAAAGCTAAATAAACTTCATAATGGATTAAGTATATCAGGTTTCTTATGACATCGTCTAATGGAAGCGGGTATTCCAAAAGAACTTATAAGTATTACTTTTAAAAATATTCAATTTCCTAAGTCATGATTGCATACAATTCACTACTAGAAAGTAGGATTACACGACGGGCTTTAACCGTCGTGTAAAGTTTGCACGACGGTAACCTTAACCGTCGTGTAAGCCAGCGTCGTGGAAGATAACACGACGGTTTCATTACTGTCATCGTATCTTAGTTTTACACGACGGTTTTCCAACAGTCGTGTAATCCCGGTAAACAGTAATGTGGTGGAGCAAAATAAAGAACATTACACGACGGTTTTGGAATGAACCGTCGTGTAATCTGTCGTAAGCCATAGATTACACGACGGGCCCATGGGGCCCGTCGTGTAATCTCCCAACTCGGGTGAGATTACACGACGGGCCCATGGGGCCCGTCGTGTAATATAATTGATATTACGACGGGCCCAAGGGCCCGTCGTGTAAACCACGATTTACACGACGGGCCCATGGGCCCGTCGTGTAATCCGTGTGATTACACGACGGTGTAAATACACCGTCGTGTAATCGTCAAAATTTTTTTTTTTTTTCACACGGGTGGCCTAATCTGTTATCCAATACACGATCCAAGTATTACTTCATTAATCAAACTAAAAATACCTCCAACTATTACATTACAAGTTTATACATCATAATTAATGAATTCCATTACATGGCTAGCCTATTCTCCCCTAATCATATCCAAATCCTCAGAAGTATAAAATTGTTTACTTTCAAGTGCGTCAATTCCATTCATCACTATATCCCTCATAAACCTAAAACAAAATAACCACATTCACACTTCCCTCTTGGAGAGGACAAGGACGGTTCGAGATTTTGGTTTTACAGTCTCGTCTCCTTCTAATCCCTTCTCCGTCGTAATCTTCCAATCCGTTAGGGCCCTAGCAAATTTGTAAAATTCAAACTAATTAAGATGCATATAATTAAGATTAAAAAAAAATATCATGTTCAAATTGACTTACATGTTCATTAGCTCAGTAAAATCGTCGCGTTTCTTCTCCCGAAGAGGATCAAAATAAAGGACGAGGTCCTCCCATGGGTCAATGACACCCAAAACCCAAGGGCGCCTGGGCGCCCCATAAGTGTATGTAAAATTTCATATTATTCATGTAAAAATCTAGTTGACATTTCATCGAGCATATGGTGGGCGGGAAAAATTTATGTGCATGTAAAGTGTGAAAACCACTCACAACCCATTAATCTACAAAGAGCATCATTAAGAACTTAAACCCCATGCTAAAAATGCATCTTTAGTGACAAACAACAAGACAAAATCCCAAATTTAATTTAACTTGTATATGAACTTACCTTGTTTTTCTTTGAAGATGAATAGACACTCCAACACCAATATTTTGGAATAGGCGACGACGGTGACGGCGGCGACGGTGGCGGCGACGACGGAGTTGGCGGCGGCTTGGAGGAGGAAGTGGGTACTTGAGAAATTTAGAGAGAGTTTAGAGAAATGAGAAGTTATGTGGAAAGAAAATGAGAGGAAGTTATATTTAAGTAATAAGTTTGCGCGCGGAGTTCGAAAAACGAAAGTTCAAAATTTTTTGACGATTACACGATGGGCACGAGAGGCCCGTCGTGTAATCTCCCAAAATCTGGGGAGATTACACGACGGGCCCATGGGCCCGTCGTGTAATCACACGGACTTTACACGACGGTTCTTTGAAACCGTAGTGTAAAGTTCTTCCACGAGGCACTTTACACGACGGTTCTTTGGAACCGTAGTGTAAAGTCGAACTTTACACGACGGTTTTTTGGAACCGTAGTGTAAAGTTGCTCCGCGAGGCACTTTACACGACGGTTCTTTAGAACCGTAGTGTAAGGTCGGACTTTACACGACGGTTCTTTGGAACCGTAGTGTAAAGTTGCTGCGCGAGGCACTTTACACGACGGTTCTTTGGAACCGTAGTGTAAAGTCGGACTTTACACGACGTTCTTTGGAACCGTAGTGTAAAGTTACTCCGCGAGGCACTTTACACGACGGTTCTTTGGAACCGTAGTGTAAATTCCGGCTTTACACGACGGTTCCTTGGAACCGTAGTGTAAAGTCGGACTTTACACGACGGTTCTTTGGAACCGTAGTGTAAAGTTGCTCCGCGAGGCACTTTACACGACGATTCCTTGGAACCGTCGTGTAAAGTCCCTCGCGTGGGAGATTACACGACGGTTCCTAGGAACCGTCGTGTAAAGTACGACTTTACACACGGTTTCAAGGAACCGTCGTGTAATCTCCGTCGTGTAATGTACTTTTTGTAGTAGTGTGCAACTTCTTCCATCGTCAAAGTCGTGAAGATTATAAACACGCAAATTCATTTACACATGAATTATGTTAATCACCAATCAAATATATATACACATATTTTTATAAAGTCACCGTGTAATTTTGTAATACATATTTATATAATCAAGCTTTTAAGATCATCTACAAGCAAGATAGCTTCGAAGATCACCATGTCATAAAATTAAATATATATATATATATATATATGAAAACCATCGGCTGGTTTTTCGGGTTTTTTCAACCCATCAATTGGGTTCGGTGTCTTGAAAAGTTTTTTAAACCCCTAATTAACCTAAAATTTACAATTGGATTAGATTGGGTGAGTTGAACCGACGGGGTATTATTAAAAAAACCATCGGATTAAGTAAAGCTAAATAAACTTCATAATGGATTAAGTATATATCAGGTTTCTTATGACATCGTCTAACGGAAGCGGGTATTCCAAAAAGAACTTATAAGTTTTACTTTTAAAAATATTCAATTTCCTAAGTCATGATTGCATACAACTTCTTCCATCGTCAAAGTCGTGAAGATTATAAACACGCAAATTCATTTACACATGACTTATGTTAATCACCAATCAAAATATATATACACATATTTTTATAAAAGTCACCGTGTAATTTTGTAATACATATTTATTATAATCAAGCTTTTAAGATCATCTACAAGCAAGATAGCTTCGAAGATCACCATGTCATAAAATTAAATATATATATATATATCTGAAATCATCGGCTAGGTTTTTCGGGTTTTTCAACCCATCAAATTGGGTTCGGTGTCTTGAAAAAGTTTTTTAAACCCCTAATTAACCTAAAATTTACAATTGGATTAGATTGGGTGAGTTGAACCGACGGGGTATTATTAAAAAAAAAAACTAATAATACACTTGTAAATAATAGATATAAGAAAAAATTTTAAAATTCAACCGACAATATCCATGCCGAGTTGATAAGTTTAAATGTAACCTATTTTCTTCAGAATAACATTAAGTAATACAAAAACCAAAGATGAACTATACAAGTTTAATAACTAAGTCAATCATCATGAAAACTAATAAGTTTATATTTAAGATATGTAATGAAAATAAATAAAATTTCATTGAATGGAGTGGCTTTTGGCGGGTTATTAAAACTTAAATCTATACCCACTTAATGAAAATATGGATTGGGTGTGTTGGCTTAATCTCGAGATTTTCACTCCTACATGTGATCATAAACACATCTTCAATATGAAAAATGCAAGAACTTTCTGAGCAATTTATCTAAACATAAATGCCCATGTAGCTGGCCTCTGGATATAATATATAAAAAGTAGTAACATAATAACGATTAATTACAAAAGTTTTTCAACTAAATTATAGCCCTTATAACCATTTGCTCCTCCAATTTTAAAACATAAATTGTGCCATAATTCAATTATGTTATGTTAACAAATTTAGTCTTTATGTTTGGTTTTTAATAAAAGTTGACTTGTCATTAACTTATCCAACACAAATTAGGGATATTTTAGTAATCTCATCTTTAAAAATTAATTTAAATTAAAAACTAATTTAATATTCATAATTAATATAATTAAGAAGATGAAAAAATTCTAAGAAAATTTCGGAGTAAAAAAGATTATTAGAAAAAAATCATTCAAATTCTAAGAAAATTTCGGAGTAAAAAAATATTATTAGAAAAAAAAATCATTCTAAAACAAAAACAAATTTCATAAGCATCCCTCCTTAATAACAACAATTAAAAAACCAAAATTAAATTTTTTTTTCCTATCTCGTTTTTTTTTTTTTTTTGTTTTTTTTTTTTTTTGGTATCAGTGTGTTTTTTCCTCCTATTTTCCCATATCTAATGTTTTTGTTTGTTTTTACTGTATGAGTTTATATATGTTATGTTTAATTTTTTTAAAATTTTTAATCAAAAAATTTAAAATATCTCAGCAATCCACTTAAATGCTTAACACATGTCATTTTTGTTATTCAAACTAACATATGGACTAGATTTGTTACCGGAACATAATTATTGGGGACTTGATATTACATTTTAAAATTAAAAAGGACAAAGTATTAAATGAACTATAATTCAGGGGAATTTTTTATTAATAAAAAATTCTATCGGTCGACGGAACAATAAAGTTTCCCTTACATATGGCACCAAAATATAATATCTTCCGTAAATAACGAATTAAACATTAAGTGGATAAGGTTATCTTATATTCTTATTTATATTTAACAAAAAAAAAAAAAAAAAAAAAGGAACAAAAAAGTGGAAAAGGCAGATACGAACTACGGAATGAGCGGAGCAGGGGCTCCGCTACTATTAGGAGCTCAAGTGTGGGCCCAATCTTTATTAGTTCTGATATTACATAAAATATAGATAAGCCACTATAACCATTAAGTATTAAAAAAATACAAAAATACATAACTGCGTATATCGAGTGAAAAAAATGAAGTTAATCAACTTGTTTCTATACAAGAGACTCCCCCCGAATCAATAATGTCAGGGGAAAAAAAAATCTCCATTAAATAAGCTTACGTCCCATATATTTCATGTAGCTAAAAGTTGGTTCCTCTGGAACAGGTATGTACTTGACAACCCATCCGATTGGCCAGGAAACGGCTGCAATCCCAATGCATACACCCCACTGCACCAGATTCAACCTCTCTGTATCAGCAAACTTCTTCAGAAACTCCACCATCAACACCTGAAGAACCACAGTTATTCCGATGATCCCCAAGAACAACTTGTTCCTGTGTATCCCTTTGAACACATTCCTCTTCTCTCTTCCTCGCGTTGAACTCGTTGAAGACTTGACACAGCACAAATGTGTTGAATATCAAAGTGTCCTTTACCTTGTCGTCCACGCCGAAGATCGATTTTCCTCGGAATTGAAGTATTAGTAAGACGGATATCTGATAAAATGCCTGTGGCAAGAGGTTTCTCCACATGATGTTGGTGATCAACGGCGCTGATCTGCCCACCGGTGGCTTCTCCATGAGCTCCTTTGTCGGCTTCTCTGTTGCTAGAGCCAGAGCGCCTAATGTGTCCATGATCAAGTTCACCCATAGCAGTTGCACCGCGGTCAATGGGACGTCGCCGGAAGAAACCGCCGCCACGAAGTTGATGACAAGCGCGGCGACGTTGACTGTAAGCTGGAATTGGATGAACTTTTGGATGTTGTTGTAGACACATCTTCCCCACCCAAAACAGTAGCCACGGATGCGAAATTGTCATCTAGGATGACGATGTCTGAGCTTTCTTTGGCGACTTCGGTGCCTTGGATTCCCATAGAGTCCGATGTCGGCTTCTTTCAATGCTGGTGCGTCGTTCGTGCCGTCCCCTGTGACTGCGACGACGTGGCCTAATTGCTTCAGGCATTGCACCATCAGTAGCTTGTCGAATGGAGATGATCGTGCCATGACGCAGATTTTTTCGACTCTCTCCATTCTTTGCTCTGGCGTGTAGTTTCGGAATTCCTCGCCTTCTATCACTGCTCCGCTGAACATGTCTTGGCCTGGTTTGAGTATTCCGCACTCCGTGGCTATGGCTTTCGCGGTGAAAATGTTGTCGCCGGTGATCATCTTGATGTTTACACCGGCGTTTTGGCAATCTTCCACTGCTTTCTTCACTCCTGGACGACACGGATCTTTGATGCCAACCATGCCTAATAGTGTCAATCCGTTTTCTTCTAATGCCTGTTTCGAATCCTCAATCTCTTTGGCTTCAACTTGTTTGTGCGCAAAAGCAATACACCTGAGGCTGCTAGGCAGCCATACCTTGAATAATTTGCTCGAATTCGGTTTTCTGGTTTTCACCAATTTCCTTGACATTCCTGAAGCGTCGTAGTAGCTTGAACACATTGCCAAAACCATCTCGGCAGCTCCTTTCCAGTGCACCCACATCGTGTTGTCCATCTTCCTCTTCATCAGAACCCCGCTTCGCTTCTTCTTCGAATTGAAAGCCTCGACGTGAACAATCTCACACCCTCTTGTTACTTCTTCCACATCCATGCTCACTCTTGAACAGCCCAGTAGAGAATTGCTTTCTCTGTTGGACTACCTGAGATTTCGAGCTCGGATCCCGAACTTGGCTTGTATATGCTGCCAGTGGTGTTCAAGGCAACACCTTCCCGGAATAGTTCCATAACATATGGAGCAATTGATGAGTAAGTACCTTCAGAGACGGATTCATTTCCAAGCCAAAACTTGGTGACCTCCATCTTGTTCATTGTGAGAGTACCGGTTTTATCGGTACAAAATGGTGGTGGCAGAGCCCATGGTCTCGCAAGCATAGAGCTTCCGAACCATCGCATTGTCAGCCATCATCCTCTTCATCGAATAAGCCAGAGTGAGCGTCACAGCGAGAGGTAAGCCTTCGGGGATTGCGACGACAACGATTGTCACGGCTGCTGCTATGATTTCCACTGCGGCGTTCACTATGTCGTCAACCTTTGTCTTGCTTCCGTTGAACTCTTTTTTCCCATTCTCATCTTGTGTGTTCCCTGTGAAGTAGCGCACAAACAAGACTACAAGAACTAGGAAAGCGACTGTCAGCCGATTTTACCAATCGACGAAGTTAGCTTGTCGAGACGAGCTTGCAAAGGTGTCTGCTCATCCGAATCGCGGCTAATTTGGCTCATCATCTGTCCCCAAGTTGTGTTCATCCCGACCGAAGTGACGAGCATGCATCCGTAGCCATCTACCACTTTGGTGCCAGAAAAACAAGAAAGGATTTTGGCTTCGGTTAACTTCTACGTGATCACTTTCACCCGTCATGCTTGATTCATCGATTTGTAACGAATGCCCTTCTAAGAACAAACCATCTGCTGGAACTTGGTCGCCAATCTTCAAGCAAACGACATCGCCAACCACGATTTTGAAGATCGAAATCGGCTGCCTCCGTCCATCTCTAATGACGTCGATTTGAATGTCGTTGCTCACTTTGGATAACTTGTCGAATTGTCTGTTTTGCCTGTAGTTACTAACAGCAGAGACGCCGATGACAAGAAAAACGGCAATGAAAATACTCAAACCGTCAATCCATCCTTCTTTTGCGCCATGAACTTTCATGCCAAAGCCAAGAGAAAGCGCGGCACAAAACATGAGGATAATGATAGTAAGATCCTTAAAAGCTTGCCACACAAAATAGAAGAAACTCTTTGTAGGAGGCTTTCTATACGTGTTTGAGCCAAAGGCTTCGTGTCGGTTCGCAATACCTTCGTCGCCGTTATGGATTCCATGCTCTGCATCAGTGTGAAGAGCCTTTGTGACAACCGTCAACCCCTCCAAGCTCTTGAAGATGAGCAAGATTTTTCTTCTTGGAGAGCTCGACGAGACTTGTTTGAATCGATTTCGAAGCCATTTGCAGCCTTCAAGTTGATGACAGTGTAGGAAGGTGAACGTGGGAATTTGGTGGTGGCGATCTTCTTTGCTGTTGAGTAATTTTTGTTCAAGGAAAGAAGTGCTCTAGAACAGTAGATTGTTACAAAAGCCGAGTGCCACTTCTTTTTGGTCGTGGTTAGTTTGTTGCGATCAACACCAAGTAACAACTCGACGAACTTCGAGTCTACACTCAAAACACTAGACACCATTTTGAATATTGAACACGCGAAAAAAAAAAAAGAACAAAAAAAAAAAAAAAGATAATACTGCAAGGAAAAGATGAAGAGGACCAACAGAACTAATATTTCGAACTCGATAATCAGGAAATTCGAGCTCTTACACTTTAAAATTAAGTCAACTATGAAATTACAGCTGTATCATATCATTAAAAAAAAAAATGGTAAATTAAAGATGTCGGCTCTAAAAGTAAAGAGACTATGTATAATGTGATGCGGAAAAACTAGAGAGAAAACTAACCGTGTTTAAAGCAAGAAGAAGGGGTTATTATATATCTGGAAACTATATGCAAGATATAGATGGCAAATGGGAAGATATTAGGATGTCTCTGCATTATTAGGTCCTTTATATTTATATATAGCGACGTTCTTAATTAATCTAGTTCTTGCCTTCTGTACTGCGAAGTTTCCTTAAACAGAGCGTAAAAGGAATGTATTCTCATCTGGTATGCCATAGTATTGTGTGCTTTCTGAAAACGTGGACGGCACAAAGTTTCTGTAAATTACGCGGGGGGAACAACAACGACACGTGTGTGGAAACCGTGTGCACGTGTCAATTATCGATTGAATACGAGAAACTCACACTGACCAGTGACCATAGAAACGTTTCTACTTTATACTTGTTTGACGGGAGATACTATTTCGGCATCACAATAGAAACTTAGTTATATACAGTAACAATATATAATTTACTATCAAAATCCAAAGCGATAAGAAATATTCCAGTCTGATAGTCCAATTTTTATTAAAATAAACTTATCGATACTTAGCTTTTGTTTGATGTACGGATTTAGATTTGAAATTTTAGATTGTGGATAATCGATTTTTTAAAAATTAATTATAATTTTATTGATTAAAAAAAACATTAAAATTAAAAATAAAAAACTTTAGATTCACACGTGAAGGTCGAACGAAAGTTAAAACGAAAGCTTAACTTGTGTGTTCTATGTAAATGAATTGGCGTGTATATAATTATCTCTTCACGACCTTTACAGAGAACGTTGTTTGCTTGTTTTTCTTTTTTCCTTCTTTCTTCTTCTTCTTCTTTTTTTTTTTTTTCGACAAGTTGTTGTAGGAAATTGAATATGTAGAAGGTACCATTTAAATGGTACGTATTTGATTGGACAAGATCTTTTTGGATACATGACTAGAAACTTGATTTATACTTTTTTACCAGGATCATAATTTCTTTATCGTTTATTTTTAGGGTTTTTTTTTTTTTTTTTTTTGGTTTTTTAAAGGTGGATCGTTTGTTTTAGTTTTTATTACTTTTTATATTTCCTAAAGAAAGTTCATGTCACATCATGAGAAAGTTCGCATAAGTCATAACAAAGCTGATTTATTTAATATTTCGGTAAATAATATTCTTTTAGAGATATTTCGTAATTAATTAATACTTTAAAAATTCAATATGAAAGCTTACTTTACTTCTTTCGATAATTGATTGACATGTGTAAAATGATTTCTGACGATAAATTCGGTGATGTATCTATCTTCCCCACAAATAATTTTTTGTTTGCAAAATTTGGTGATACGTGGGGACTCGACCTGGCCTCTATCTCCTACAATTGGATAATAAGACAAATAAGTTAAAAAAAAATACTTGTTACGTCTCGAACTTAGTTTTCTCTTCTAAAATTTTAAAATGACATGTTATTCATTGACCGATTAAACAAAGAAAAAAAATGAATAACAAATGTAACAAGGACACGATTCATAAACTTCTAAAACAGGCAAAAAAAAAAAAAGAATTTTTTTATTAATAAGCTAAAAGGACAGTTCATGATCATATGAACAGCACAAGATAATTATCAAAGTATTAATAAAGTGTATTTATGGAAGATTATATTTTATCCAAGTAAGTTTTGCTGTCGTGTTTGCTGGACTGCTGGTGTTCTGTCTGCCATGATTCTGGCTCTTCGTGGTTCTGAGTTTTTCAACCTCTTTGGTAGCACTGTTCGTCCATGTCTTCAGTTGTCCTCCCCCCCCCCCCCCCCCCCCCCCCCCCCCCCCCCCTTTTAATTTACTCTTTCAGATAATCTTTTTTTTTTTTTTTTTTTTTTTTTCAAATATCCCTACTCAAATATTTTTTTTGAGGCATTCGTCTAAATTTTTTTGTATAATATGAATAAAAATCTTCGTCTTTTTTTAATAATAAAATCTTATTTAGCTAAGTACCCCCATTGATGTTTACAGTTTTTACCTAGAAAATGACCAAATTGATTTTTTAAATATGTTATTTATCTTTTAAAAGAAAATTGGTTGTTTAACTTATTATAACAAGTCATGAAAAATACCACATCATCAATATAATTAAGATATACACTATTTTTATAATTTTATCTTATAACCATCTACGGTGACAAAAACATAATAACCATTGAAAACTCTTTAATATATATATATATATATATATCTTAAATGTACATTCATTAGTTTCACTGTTAATTTTTTAACAATGTCTAACTGGCTCAACTCACTTAACCCATAATTATCTTAAATTTTAGGTCAATTGAGTGCGTAGGTTTATCATTTATTTATTTTGTTCAACACGCCCAAACCCAATTTGAGGAATAGAAAATTCCGAAAAACTAACATGTTTTCAAGTGTTTTTTCCTTTTTCTGTTTTCCATAGGGTTTGTTTGGCAAATTTCCTACAAACTACTCAAAAGCAGCTTTTGCCTTGTTTCGATGATCTGTCAGAAGAGCTTCCAGTCTCTACAAGTATTTCTTGTCAAAGCTAAAAAAAAGAAAAAATTGTAACTTTTGGCAAAAGATCTTCTGAATAGACTTAAAAACTTGTAACAAAATTTAAATTAGATAATATAAACTTCACTTTAACATTTATATACACTTATTAGAAAACTTTAAATATCATTTTGATCTCAAAAGTTCTTTAGTCCCAAATACTTACTGAGAAATCACAGATTTTACTTCTCTTCTTCTACTAATTAGAAGTAAAAATAAAATAAAAACTCTATCAAATGGGTTTTATACGTTGATCTTAGAAGCTGTTATGATCATAGGCGATCTTAAAAGCTTGATTATAGTAAATATATATAATATTACAAAATCCACAGTAACTTTTTATCAAAAATTTTCTATTGCTGATTAATAAAATGGGGTAAAGGAATTGGCGTACGTGTTATAATCTTCACAACTTTTACATTAGTGGAAGTTGTTTGCTATCATGACATAGGATATTGATCACAAAAATAATAGCTATCGGTACTCGTTTTGGACACTAGAAACTTGTTTTTTTTTTTTTTTTTTTTCGAGGATAATTTCTTACGCTGTTTCTTATATTCTCCTAATGAGAAAGTTCGCACTAAATTTGCCGACATTTTTGGTATACCTGCTTCCATTAGATGTGTCATAATGGAAACCTGACATATACTTAATTCAATATAAGTTTGTCTGACTTTATTCGATAATCGATTGACTTATGTAAATGATTTTTTTTTTTTTTTTTTTTTTTTCCATTTCGTTCTTTTGGCTTTGAAAGCTAGCTTTTATAAACGAATTTGGTGATGTGTATGCATATATATATATATATATATATATATTTTAATAGCAAAAGTTTGAGAACATCAATGGGGGATACTTGGGTACTCGACCGACTCCTTTCCATAATTTATTAATAACAAAAATACACACACACAAATAACACGTATGTGTTGTTCTCAATCTAATGTATATATTAAACGTTAAATTACTATGTTAGTTTCTGAACTTTTAATTTTATGCAACTTTGATCTTTGAATTTTTTTTGTAGCTGGAACGTCCATAAACTATTAAAATCTTGCTACAATAGTCATTTATATTATTTTTTGGACGGAATCCGTTAGATAATTCTATCTAAAAATTAACGGAACGGACCATTATAAAATATGTTAATAGTTTAGAAGCATTCCTTATACATTTTTTTTTCATAGATAGAATAATCATAAGCTATTAAAAACGTTATTACAGTAGTCATTTTAATTAATTTTTGGACGAAATATGTAGTTAACATCACTTTTTGACCAATTTACTAGCAGATTCAGTCTAAAAATTAATGGAAATGACTATTGTAGTAACATTTTAATAGTTTATGGGCATTTTAGCTAAAAAAAGTACAGGAACCAAAGTTACACAAGATCAAAAGTTTAAGGACTAAATGAACAATTTTCCCTTTATCAAAAATTTGGGATGATTTCATCTATGTCCATGAATTTTAGGATCACATTTATTTTTCCCCCTGAATTTTAAAAACTCATAATTTGTTCCCCGAATTTTGAATTTAACATCATTTTACCTCTTTTATCAAAATATTAGTTGAAAACTGACAGAAAAATAGGTAAATTGTTATTACTAAACTCATTCTATTAGGATTTGTGCTAACATCACTTTATCTCTTCTATCAAAATATCAGTTGAAAACTGACGAAGAAATAGCTAAATTATTATTACTAAGCTTATTCTTTTAGAATTTGTACTAAAAACAAACAGAAAAAACATCATATAATTGTGCTTAACTAACTTTTTTTTTGGTCAATTTTTAACTGAAATTCTGATATAAGAAATAAAGTGGGTTAAATTCAAAGTTCAAAAGACAAAATGAGATTTTTTAAAATTCAGGAGACAAAATAAGAGTGACAAAAAATTTGGAGATATTAATGAGAATATTCCTCAAAATTTCCTTTATTACGTCTTAAACTTAGGTTGCGTTTGGTTTGTCTTCTAGAGATTTAATTTTTAAGTTGAAGTTTGTTAACTTTTCAAAAACTAATCATAATTTTTATTGACTTTTCAGAAAAAGATAAAAACTAATATAAAAAAATATAATTTAATTGGAGTTGAGTTGAAATGTCAAACGAAACATTAGTTTTCTTTGTGAAATATTTAAAATGAGTAATTAATTACAAAATGAATAAACAAATGTAACAAAGACATGGCTCATGGATTTCTACAACAGAAAAGGACAGTTCATGATGTGAGAAAAATTAATTGAACAAGATATTTTTCAAACTTAATAGGGTCTACTTATTAATCTATGTGATTTGTTTTTCGTAAAGATTTTTTGTGATTGATTTGTCAATGAGTTTACATGCGATTCTTACCTAGTACGTACCGGAAAAAAAAAAAAAAAAGGATAAAAGTGTTCACATAAAAAAAAAAATCTAGCTAGGTTTAGAGAATAAAAACTATGTAACATAGAAGCACAACTATGTGAAAAAGTCAAAATGGTATTACAATATTATATAATATCTTGGTCTCACAATATGCTACAGCGAAATCATGGATTTGCAACCAAGTTTTTGACGAGTCAAAACATTCTTGACAAGTAATCTATATAGTGTGACACGTGGATCAGTCATAAAAATCCTTTAAAAATTTTCCTTACAGATGTGGACCTATAATTGATAGGTGCACACGGCTTTCACACAAGTTTCATTGTTGTTCCCCCACGTAATTTACAGAAGATTTGTGCTGTTCTCGTTTTCAAAAAGCTTACAATAGTCGGAAATGTCGGTTACAATGTCGATACTACGACATACTGGATGAAAATACATTCCTTTTACGCTCTGATTAAGGAAACTTGTCTGTAGTACAGAGGGCAAGAACTAGATTAATTAAGAATGTCGCTCTATATAAATATAAAGGAAATAATGTTAGGAAATATCGATAATATTTAACATCATTTACTAATTAATAATAGATCTCATAATTATAATTTATTAATGGAGTCCACTTTTTTATTAGTGTGATGTTAAATATCACTGATATTACCTAGTAATTTTTATATAAAGGTCGTATTAATGGAGAGACATCCAAATATATAATAACCTCTTATTCTTGCTTTAAACACAGTTAGTTTTCTCTCTAGTTTTTTCCACGCCACATTGTATATAGTCTATTTACTTTTAGAGGCGACATCTTTAACTTACTTTTTTTTTTTTTTTTTGTATGTATGGATATGATCCCGCGGTAATTTCATGAGTTGATTAACTTCATTTTTTTAATTTTTTTCCCCCTTTTACTGGTTATAAGCATAATGTATTCTTTTGTATTTTTCAATTACTTAATGTATTCATTAATTACTTACACACAATTTTATTTGAAATTCGATCTACATTCTTGTTTGTTAGTTGTTACTTTGGCTTGTTTATTACTGGCTTTATTTTGATTCCATGTCAAGTTTAACTAACCTGAATGCTAACGATGAAAAGATTATAGTATGAGCCAATTTATCTTCCAAAGCTTGCTGATTTATTTATTTGTTTATTTTTTTGGGTAGGAATACCAGAACAAAGGGCAAGTCTTCTTTTACATACATATATATATATATATATATGTATGTATGTATGTATGTATGTATATTTATTGGAAGTCTTATTGTTAATGAATTGATTACCAGTACACAACAAGAAAGAGAATTATAGATGAATTCTAAGAACATCACGTATGTCCAGTATCACATATTAATAGAAATGAAATCTTATAATATGCCTGTTCATTTTTTGAGTTGTAAAAATATCGAATTCCACCGTATCACAAGCATCGGATGTTAACCATCATTGATCCTTGGACATATAAGGTCATATTATTGGATGCTCTTGATCACCGAACACGTTCAGACTTCAAAAAACTTATTTTCGGTTAATTAATTTTTACTTCTCAACTATAATCACACAGTTTTACATTATTCTACTTGACATTATGCGCATTTTAATAAATGATTTTAATGTTAGACTTTTGGGTTGCTTTGGGAGTTATCTTCCTAAAGTAATTGACAATTCGTGGCCCATAAATATATTTCAATAAGCTTTAATTTTGAGGTTATTTTATATGGGAAAGCATCAAAATAACACAAATTTAAAACACCATTTTATGAACATAACACAAAATTTTGTCACTTTACAAATATGACATAAAGTAGTTCCAGTCAAAGGTAAAAGAAGATCTATATTAATATTAAACACATTTCACGTTTAAACACAAATTTTGTCATTTTAAGAACGAAACAAGTTCTATATTGATTTTTTTTTTCCGAACACATTTCAAGTTTTACACTTTTTAACTCAAGCAATTAAACGCCTCAATAAACACACAATTAATCCAAACCCAAATTTTATTATCCAAACCTTAGCACCAAACGCATGCTAAGTCTTACTAAAAAAAAACTCAGGTAAAAGAAGTTTTGACATATGAAAAACGTAATTAGCCACATAGTGATAAAACTAAACAAGGAAAACGTCGTGCAAATCTATGTTAAAGTAACAACACATGATCCGTGAAAAACAACTAATAAGAGAGAAGTTTTGAGCTTAAAAGAATGGGAAACATCAGGACCAAGAATTATTAGAGACTAAAGAGCAGTTCATCCTTGGCCAACTTCTGCTTGGTGATCAGTTATGAGCAGAAACACTCCTCCTTGGCGGCGGTTGCTCTGCATGCCAACCAAAACTTGGGATGCCCAAGTTGACAAAAACCTCGATTTCATAAGTACACGTCTGTCAATGCATCATTTTATCCGTCCAACAAGCATTCGCTAATAAAATGTTTGTCTCGGAGAGCCTGAGGCAAGATGTTCCTCAGCATGATGTTGGTGACAATAGGCTCTGTCTTGCATGGCACAGGTGGTTTTTTCTTGTCTTGTTTTGTGGGCTTCTCAGTAGCAAAAGCCTAGCTGCCCAATGCATCAGTAACCAAGCTAACCCACAATAACTGCACAGCTGTTAATGGGAGTTCCTGGGCTGAAAGCAGTCCAAGACAGTTCGCTAAGAGAGCTGCAATACTTGCCGTCAGCTGGAATTGAACAAACTTGTGTACATTGCTATAAACACATCTTCCCCACCTTAAAGCGTAAAAGATGGATGCAAAATTGTTACTTGAGATGATTATATCGTAGCTCTCCTTGGCAACTTCAGTGCATTGGTTTATACCCATAAAGAGTCCCTCCATTGCCGCAGTGTCATTTATGTTGTATCCTGTGACAGCAACGACATGACCTTATTCTTTCAAGCACTGGACCATTAGGAGTTTATCAGAAGGGGATGCAGTTGCCATTACGCAGAGCTTATCAGCCTTCTCCATTCTCTCCTCTTCTGAATAGTTTTGAAAATCGACACCTTCTATAATCACCGCCCTTTCAGGTGTTAGTAGTCCACACTCTGTGGCTATAGCCTTTGCATTGAACATATCATCGCCAGTTTTCATTTGGATGTCTACTCCAGCACTCTGAAAATTTTGCATTGTTTCCTTCACACCTTCACGGCAGGGATTGCTAATACCGATGATTCCAGTTAGTATCAATCCGTCTTTCAGCATTTCATGTTTGTCTGCATCCTCAAACTCTTCTAGCGAAAACGTTTTATGTGCAAAAGCAATGCACCTGTAACTGCAAGCTGCCATAACTTCAATTATTTGCATGAACTCCATTTTCTGTTCATGATCCAAATCTTTTCTATTTGCCGAACAATCATAGTAGCAAGTGCACATTGTCAGAATCAACTCTGCAGCTCCTTTGCAGTGCATGTGCATTGTGTTGTCTACCTTCCTTTTTGCAAGAATCCAGCTTTGTTTCCTCTCAGAACTGAAGACCTCACTATGAAGAATGTCATGACTCCGCTTTGCTACCTCCTGGTCCAGTTTCAGCTCTTCAATAGCCCATAAAAGAATTGCTTTCTCCGTTGGACTACCTGAGATCTCAAACTTTGATCCCAAATTCGCAGTGTTGTACATGCTGGCAGTTGTATTCCTTCCCGGAGTAATTCAACGACGTACAGACTAATGGATGATAAGTAGGTCCCTTTTGCCATTGATTCTTTGCCTACCCAAAACTCGTCGACCTGCATTTTGTTTTCTGTGAGAACCCCAGTTTTATCAATGCAAATGATGTTGGCACACCCCGAAGTCTCCACAGAAGAGCGCTTAAGAACCATTGCATTCTTTGTCGTCGCTAATCTCGTCATTGCATAAGCCTGCGTGAACGTCAAAGAAAGCTGCCAAGGATCTGGAATATTGATTACTGTAGTGATAATTCCGACCAAAACACCCACTATGCCATTAATCTTGGCTATGCCGTGGAGAGGCTCTTCGTTTTCATCGAAGAAAGAAAAGCCTCCTCCCAAAATAATCACAAAAACTACGAAAGAAAAGGCACAACCAACCCTGTCTGTTATCCAGTTCAACTCTTTAAGTCGAGATTCTATCTGTTAAGGTGTCTCTTTTCCAGAACCACAGGTAGTTTTGCTCGTCCTTTGGGCTCCTTTTGCATCCATGCCAACTGAAGTGACAAGCATACGAGCAAAACCATCAACAAGTTTAGTCCCAGAAAACACAAAAGCGTCGTGTCCGGTCAGATTATTCAATTATATGCCTTCATCACCTACCCCTGGATCATACTTTGCTTCGTTCAACTCTAGTTGTAGAGAGTTAGGTCCGTCAAAGAGCAAACCAAGAGCTGGAACTTGATCCCCGGACTTTAAGTATACAACATCTCCAACTAATATTTCAAATATTGGGATTTGTCGAAGACGCCTGCTTCTCACAACACCGATTTTGACATTGTTGCTGTTTTGTTGCGACTCCTTCAGTATTTTGTTATGCCAGAACTCGCTGATGGCAACGATCAAAATGAAGAAAACAACTCCAATGAATATGCCTGCACCATCAGTCCAACCATCTGTTCCGTCCACTTTAATGCCAAAACCAAGTGAGAGTGCACCAAAGATTACGAGAATAAAAATCTCCAACTTTAGAGCTGCTTAATTGCCATAAAAAATGGAAGAACCTTCTTTTAGGTGGACTCTTAAATGTGTTTTCCCCAAATATTTTGCTTCGACGGTGAATGTTATCCCCATCATCAGCAATTCTGCGGCCTTCACTGGTTTTGAGTGCTCTTGCTACACCATTGACTCCTCCCAAGTCTTCAAGCAGGACAAAATTTTTGTCTTCATGGAGCTCATTGAGCGTTTTCTGATCGATTCCAAATGGACGGAACATGTTTGCCGTTAAAGCGAGCATCCAATATTTTTTAATCTTTTTCTTTTTTTCATGGGTGCTCTGCTCGGTTTCAAGCAATTCATCCTGCTCCGCGGTTCTGTGCCTAAAACTGGTTGACATGATCTTGGAAGACCAAAAGGGAAATGAGAAGCCTTGGAGAGAAAGATGATTAAGAATGTGGCGGAATTTGTCGATTGTCTTTCTTTTCAACTGTTGAGAATAGTTGCTACCAGTTATCTCCAGCTTCCGATTGATTGATCTGACAAGATTAGATACAATATTCGGAAATTACCTTCTCTAAAAATCAAACAAATTTCCAAATGTTTGCGTATCATATATAGGATCCAAACACCAAAGACAACCAAGCCACTAAAATGTATATAAAGCAACGTTTTATCAGATATGTGCATAACATATCAATATTGTAACCATCATTATAATCAATAAGGTTATGCTTTCTTTATCAAACGACGTGGGACTTTTGACACATTAAAGCCTTGTTAGCAAGCAAATTTCCTCATGTTTTTGTTTCCACTAAATAATGTTCTATAAAAAAAAATAAAAAAAAAGTAAAGAAAGAAAGAAAGAAAGAAAGGATTCTGCTGATAAGAATTGTTGAATAAAATTATGAGAGTTCACCACAACTTGCTATTGAGGGTGCGATCTTAGCAACTATCTGACCGTCACAATCCTGTTACACCATATTTATGGCTTGTTTGGAGCTTAGGTTTAAACTTAAGTTTTTTATATCAGTTTTTGTCTTTTTTCTTAAAAGTCACAAAAATTATAATTAGTTTTTAAAAAGTCAATCAACTACAATCTAAAAATTTCATTTCAAACCTTTGTTTCAAACACAAACTTAGTGTTGGTGTCTTCGTCTTTCATTCTTAGCCCTACACTTGTCAAACATCATATAATTATGAGATCATGACAATATGAAAACTACCCATTGTGAAATTGGAAGATCAACTCTCTACATTTATGAAAGTGAGAATAATGATAAGTACAAAAGAATAAAGGGGTAAGAATGTTCTCCTTCTTTTTTGATGGACTTGATGTCCTATTTATAGAGAAATGTCCACTGCTAGAATTAGTGAGGTTGAGCCCACTACTAGAGTTAGTGAGGTTGAGCCCACTACTTGCGTTAGTGGAATTAAACCCACTTTCATAGATGTATGGAAATTGATTATTCACTTTGGTTATGGATAGTTTCTATATTGTCATGATCTCTTAATTGTGTGATGGTCAACATACGGAGGACTAACATTGGAGGGCGAAATCCAACACCAATAGAAAGAAGAAAAACGGAGAACGTCAATATTGAGAACCAGTCGTTGAGATACCAACTGTTGACGCTGAGTAGGCAAGCGGCTTATTCGTCATTCCTACGTGGGATACTCGACGACCTCAAGAGCCGAATACTCGATGATCGCTACAGCCGAATACTCGACGGTTGCAAGAGTTGGGGGCTGGCAGCAAGCCGCTCCATACTACCCACAAAGATCTCGGGCTAACGCTCACAGCCCGATAGCCCAGATGCAGCCTTTTCCACACCAGGAAACACTCCGGTGACGGACAACCGCTGCAGCAGGAGAATCCGACACCAGGGGCCTCCTCCCGCCGGAATGACACCCTGGCTCGAAAGCGTTTTAAGGACAACGACATTTGTCGTTGTGTTTTGACCACATTTTAATTGATGATTACCATGTAAATTGATTATATATATACTTGGTATTTTAATTTAGAGTTTCATTTAATTTTGTATTATTTACTATTTTAGAGTTTCATAAAGTTTTAAAGTTTTAGTATTTTAAAGTGAATTTTCATATTTTATATCAACTTCCATCGATTTCGACATTTCCGTAAAATTTAAGTCCGGATATTTTCATCTTTAGTGTTGCCTACGAGTATTCATAAAATGTAGTTTTACAATATATCTACCAATATAAATATATATTTCCATTCAAGAAAACTTCGAAACAAGAAAGATATAAGAGATCAAAAACCAGGAAATGGAAACGAAGAAGAGTGAAACACACCTTAATGCAGTGCAGTTTTAACCTGTGCCATTATAAGGTTTATCGATCTGCTTCCTTGAGTAGTTTTTTTTTTTTTTTTTTTTTTTGCTAAAGGTCTGCTTCCTTAAGTTGAAAAGCTTCAAAAGCTTCTTTAGAGAGAGAGAGACAGAGAAAGAAGAACAGTTTCTGTGGAATAAGAACTGATACAGAAAAGTTCCTATGGAGTGATAAGTGAAAAGTGAAAAGTGAAAAGTTCCTATGGAATAAGAACAGTTTCGGTGCCCATAGGCGTTTATTGTTTTAATTACCGATAGAACAAATCATGTGGCCAAGTTGCTCAAAAGCATTCCTTGATTTTTGCTATTACTAGGTAACAAATTAAGGACAAAAGTTATGATAGAATTTCCAATCGTTAAAGTTTAGTTGCAAAACAATAAAAAATTTGCAGGAAAAAATTTTATTAAAAAAAAAACCCCAAAAATAAGGTTATAGAATGAAGGCTGTATTACCAAAGCATCATAATTAGATACGTAATAAAAAGATTATTTGCAATGATATCATGAAAACATATTTGCAGTAAAGACTGGCCATGCCCTTTTTTTTTAATTTAAATTATTTTGATTTCCTTTTAATTTAAATAATAAGCTTTTTTTTTTTTTTTGCATTATAATTGAAATTTTTTCACAATTCGTAAAGTCGACTCACAATTTAAATCTTTAAATCTTGATAATTGATTTCTTAAACTTTAAAATCTGTTACAATAGGGATCATTTTGATAACTATGACAATTTTTCTTTTTCTTTTTTGGCATATACTGACATGTGCATGGCATATGACAGTGAATGCGGGGCGAAAAACGTCAGAAACCATTATAATAAAATATTAAATCGTTCATAATTTAACATGCACGATCAAAAGAGTTTTAAAATTTGAAAGATATGTTGATAAGATTTTTAATTTAGAAACTGATTTATATGTGTTTAAAAAAAGATATTGATGCAAAGAAAGCCCATTGAATAAGCAGAATCCATGCTCTTCGCTAGGGGAACTCCAGTTGCGAGGATGGAATATTCCTTTCTCTTTTTTTTTCTTCTTTTCTTTCTCGAGTAGCCAAAACATTTAGATTATAAACGTGTTCACTTTGCTTTAAAAAAAAAAAAAAAAAAAAGAAAGAAAGAAAGAAAGAAAGAAAAAACAGTGTTCACTTTGCTTTTTCTACAAACAGTCAAGTCTAAAGCATTCCCACTGACCGAGCCAGCAAAAGTTACCAAAGAAAAGCTCACATATAATTCTTTTCCTGATTTCAGGAAAAAATGATTTTTTTTTTTTTTTTTAACTTGAGTTAGGAGATTCGATTGCGCATTATATGATAAAGTTAAATATAAAATTTCTGTTAAACTATACCTGCGACAATGAAATTGAATTGTAGCTATATGTACCGAGGTTGCTGAAAACTAAAAGTATGAATACAAGTACTAACTTATTAAAAGAGATAGACTAAACCCTTAAACCTTTTGCTCATTCCACGTCTAGCTAATCTAGGATTTGTATTCACACACTCCCAACAATTCTCCTCAAAACGAAATCCACGATAATAAGAATCCTTACAAATGATAATATATCCATATGTTGGGATGATTTTCTTCACTTCGAATCCCAAACAATAAAATTCAAGAGTTTACTCTAAAAGAAATTCTCAGATGAAATTCTTTATTCTTAGTAAGTCTCAAGTACAATTACAAAGTTTCTTTCTCCAAGAATTTACAGAGTTTATCTCTCTAAAAATATCTTCTGAAATTCTTAGAAAGGAAAAGTCCTCCAAATCTAAGAATTCGATCTCTATTTATAGGCTTCAAAAGATCTCCCTTCTCTTGGTGCCAGCCCAGCTTCTTTATTCTGTTAGTTCGATTCACTTCAGTCTAACTCGCCATCCTCATTCTCTCAATTAGAGCTTTAATACAACTTCATCCTTCTTCAAACCCGATTCATTTATCGAAGTGATTGCATTTTATTCTCTTCCTTTTGAAACACGTCGTTTCAGTTTCTGAATATGACATCGTTTTATATAATTGAATATTTATTCTCCCACACCATCATGCTACAACGGCACCAAAATCTCCACAACATTGGAGCCTCACAATCTCGCTGGGGCCCAATATCCACCATCTAATTTTTTTTTCGGAGGATTCATCTTGTATGTGCATATGAATACATTAAAATCTAACTGCAACGCCACTTGCCAGGGAGTTAGGTTTGCACATCTTAAAGGTTAAAGCATTAGAAGCTGTAGTTTAAACACATTAGCCGTAGTTTCACTTTTAGTCAATTTGAGACTTTAGTTTCGCAGACTCCCAATAGTTGTTGATATGAGAAACTACTAGCTACTTCATCATTCTAAACAACCTTTGCCTCTTTTTGATGTTGGAGCCTTGGGTTTCCATCTCAGAAGGTTAACCTATTAGGAGAGTACTCTAAACTATCTAGGAAGATAATCACTCCATCAAGATCTCCACTGTATAGGGACCATGCGTTTCTATGGAACTTCCATCTCGAGAATTAATCCATTTTCCATCATAGGTTTTCCAACCATCGTGATTTCTCCCGAGCCCACCAACCTTCTCCGATTCCTCTCCAGGGTTAAAGATGCTAAGTTTGGAAGCTAGCTCTGATACTAATTACTTGTTGGGATCTTGTGTTCCATCTCAAAAGGTTAATCTATTAGGAAGAGTTGTTCAATCTCTTTTAAACACATTTTCAATTCCATATTTAGGCAATGTGAGACATTTGTTCATGCATTCCCAACATTAAACAATACTGGTTTCTATACCAAAATCACTTGAAGGATTAATTGTGCCCTTCTGATCGACATCTATGGATGCTTAGGTTGATTTGGTAAGGTGGTATTTTGAACTATTGATTTGGAGATAGTTTGCACAGGAATCTGACAGTTCTCGATAAAGTTGTTTTGCAAATAATTCTAAACTATAATTTGTTTTGTAGAAAATCAGAAAACGGAATAAAATAAAAATTTGTTTTGTATTTTGCCAAGGAATGAGAAAACAAAATAAATTGTTGTCATTTTTCTGTTTTCGTTTTCTAAGGTTTTTATATCCACTACATATTTTCATAAACATACCTAAACAAAATTTGATTTTTTTTTTCACTGAAATCAATTTATCTAGAAGCATAATCAAACATAATTAAAAAAAAAAATCTCAGCACCATATTCTCATATTCATTTCTTCTCTATATTCAAAACAAAAGTTAAAATGCTCCCACCGGCCTTGAAGATTCTAGTTTCGGATTCTTTGACCATGCTTTAATACAAGGTTGACTAGAGTTTTTGTCATGCTTGTATTCTCCATTTTCCAAGTCCTTTCCCTCTAATATGTTTTCCACTGCAAGAACCATGCATTTGCGCCCTTCAGCTTTGAGGAACTTCAATACGGATCTTTACCGAGTTAGTCGTCACCATGGATGAAAATATTGATATCGACAGAAATAAGGAGGGTTCAGATTTACAGAAATACCGATGGATAATATCGATATCGTTGTCGATGTCGATGTCGCTAAAAATGAAAAAAAAAAAAAAAAAAAAAAAAAAGATATTTACATAAAGAATTGAAAATTTCAAGTGAAATTATAGGAAACACAAAAAAACTAAGCTTCCGTTTGGTTCGGCAGTTGAAGATGAAAATTTTAAGTTGGAGGTGGTTAACTTCTTAAAAACTAGTTATAATTTTTATTGACTTTTCAGAAAAAGACAAAAATTAAGTTGAAAATTTTGAGTTTCAATTGGAACACCAAACAAACCATAAATAATACATAAATTGATTAATTTTTTACTATGAAATTTTGTACATAAATAATATATAAAAATCACAATGTAAATAAAAAAAGATTTATTATAAACAAATACATTGATAGAATAGCAACTTCATTAAGTGTAAATTTTAAAATATATTAATATTTTACCTAACAATTAAAGAATATAAGGTTCGTAATTAGATACAAACATTTTTTTTTTCTTTTTTAGAAGTCCTTATAGATTCTGGCATCCTAGATATATTATTTTATTCATGATTAGAAAGTGTCCATTGCCAAAAACAAATAATTTACAACTAAACAGATCCGATGAAAAAAAAAAAAAAAGTTTCAGATATAAAAATCAATGAAAATAAAAATATTTGTAGATCAATTCTTGTCTCTTATATCATCCATATATTCTAGTTGAATATTCTATTAAAATCATAAATAAAAATAAAATAAAAAAAAGACTTCTTGTATCACAGCAAATCAAATGAACCCTTATTTGAATGAAATAAAATCAAATCTAGAAAAAATATTATATTGAACTTAAGTAATTACTATCATCATCATCATCAATACAATATCACAAAGTAGAGGGCATGCGAATTTTTAATTTACTAAAAAATTCATTTTATTTCTTTTTTAAGTATTTTTCTTCATGTGTATAAGAAGACATTTAATAGATACATATGTAGAAATATCTATATGTATCCAGATACTCCAGTAAAATTGTGAAGGAAGAAAACAGATATTAATATGTTATGGATATTATCCGAAAAGTATCGGTATTTCATGGATACTCCGGTAATAAATATATTTACCCCTTGTATCTATATCGAGAGGTCCCTATTTGTGGATACTTTCAGAAAGTACTGATAAAGTAGTCGATATTTTCATCATTGGTTGCCATGATGGTTTTTGGTTCTAATTCTGAGGAAATATCTCTTGTTAAACTGAATTTTGGCGAAAACCCTCATAGGACCTTTAAGAGAAATAAACAAAACAGCAGCGTTTGAAGAAATTTAGCAAAACAAAACCAATAACCAAAAGTAAATGATAAAAGGAGTGACACATATCAAACAGAAAACAATAAGTTAAAGCTTAAGAATTGCAATAGGACCTCTCAAATGAGACTATAAAGAGGGGAAGAACATCAAATTTACACGTTTTTTGAAATTTACATTTGTCAAGATATTACTCTTGAATGGTTTTGAAGGTAATTGTTAATGTATCACATATATGTTTCTTGGTCCCTACCAACTATTTACTCATAAATTGGATATTGTTGATTTATTTAATTTGATGAGTAATCTTAATAGGTATGCAATGACATCACGATATCAATTTGTGGTGGAGGATATACCAATATCTCAAAAAAAATGTATCAATTTAACACCATTTGAGAACCATAAGAAGGAATATAACCGTATGAACTTTGTTAATTCTTAAGCTCACGAAATCAAAACTCAAGGCAAATACTCATCAGTTTGACTCATTTGAGTCATACCACGTCATCTTATATGCTACAATAGCCCAATACCCTCATTTGCTATCTTACAACCATGAACTTCATCTTGTGTAGCATGTTGTCACATTTTATTCATACCAAAAAAAAAAGTGTTACAAAATTGAAATTTTGAACAAAAAAAAAAAAAAAAAAATTCTCCTAGTTTTTGGACACATTGTGGAAATATCTAAAAAATATCCTAAATATTCATGGATATTATAGATATTTTTTGACATTGTGGACATTTAATGAATACTTTAAAAAGAAATATCATTCTCCCATATCTATGTCAGGACTTCAAAACATGAATAATGTCGTGGAGATGTCGATGAAGTCGTGGCCATTTTCATCCTTGACCTTAAAATCAAGAGAACTGATCATTATCAATATGATAAGAGTTAGACCTTGTTATTATACTTTTTTTTTTTTGGTGAAACCTCGTCATTATACTTGTGTCACTTGAGAATCCTCTTTGAGTGATGCACCTATTCTAATACATCCTTAACAATGATTAAAAGCATTGTTTTAAGGGGGGGAAAAATGGTTTACTTCACATTTTTCGTAACAAATGCTAGGGCAGCTGCCCCGAGTCCAACGTGGCTCCGCCACTTGACCACAGTGAAAGCTTGTGCTTTTTTGGTGGTTTCCTATCAAATGTCATCATCCAACTTTTCAAGTTAATGTGCATATACGGACCTAGTATAAAATGGTGAAGCACATTATTCACAACATTTCCATGGAAATACGCTCTTCTTTCATGAAATAACAACTTTTGTTGCGGGTTTGTTTGGAGGTTGAATATGAGAAATTCACACTGACCAGTGACCATATAAACGTTATTTACTTTATACTTGTTTGACGGGATATACTATTTTGGCATCACAAGAGAAACTTGAAAATTCTGTTTACCAAGGGAATTTCTATCTTTTGTATACTACATTTTATATATATGACCACACGGTCTTTTATGTTATATGTACTTATTCAGAAAGTTCATTTGTTACGTTTTGTTGGTATTAAATTAAGAAAAATTATGTGGATTGACCCGTTTTGATCACTCTCATAAAAAAATGACAACTTTTTTTTTCAGTTAAAAAGTGTTTTTATTTTTTTGGATCAGGTTTTATACCTTGAGATACCAAGAGTCTAGCATTAATGGACAAGTCTGTCACTGATAAACCATTTGGTGGTCATCGACTGATATTGTTTTATGAATAATTGATCACCAAATCTATTATGGACCAACAAATAGTCTATCTCTATAAGTCATTACCAAAAAAAAAAATCCATTTTCTTAAATTAAGAAAACCTGGAACATTTTAATAACAAGTTGCTACATGCTTTTACTATATCATAGTGATATAAGATTTTTCTTTTCCCCCTGTTGGTGACCTTAGAAACTTAGTTATATACAGTAACAATATATAATTTACTACCAAATCCAAAGCGATAAGAAATATTCCAGTCTGATAGTCCAATTTTTATCAAAATAAAGTTTATCGATACTTAGTTTGTGTTTGATGTACGAATTTAGATTTGAATTTTTAACTTGAGATTGGTTGATTTTTTAAAAATTAATTATAATTTTTATTGATTTTAAAAAAATAATAATAAAAACTTTAAGTTCACAACTAAAAGTCAAACAAAAGCGTAATTTGTGTGTTCTATGTAAATGAATTGGCGTGTACATAATCATCTCTTCACGACCTTTACAAAGAAAGTTGTTTGTTTGTTTTTCTTTTTTTTTTTTTTTTTTTTAACAAGTTGTTGTAGGAAATTGAATATGTAGAAAGTACCAGTTAAATGGTACGTATTTGATTGGAGAAGATCTTTTTGGATACATGACAAGAAACTTGATATATACTTTTCTACTAGGATCATAATTTCTTTATCGTTTTTTTATTTATTTAGTTTTTTTTTTAGGTAGATCGTTTATTTTAGTTTTATTACTTTTTATATTTTTCTAAAGAAAGTTCGTGTCATATCGAGAGACATAACAAACCTGATTTATTTAATATTTCGATAAATAATATTCTTTTTAGGGATATCTAGTAATTAATACTTTAAAATCCCAATATGAAAGCTTACTTTACCTCTTTCGATAATTGATTGACATGTGTAAATGATTTCTCACGATAAATTCGGTGATGTGTCTATCTTCCCCACAAATAATTTTTTGTTAGCAAAATTTGGTGATACGTGGGGACTTGACCTGGCCTCTATCTCCTACAATTGGATAATAAGACAAATAAGTTAAAAAATACTTGTTACGTCTCGAACTTAGTTTTCTCTTCTAAAATTTTAAAATAACATGTTATTCATTAACTAATTAAACAAAGAAAAAAAATGATTAACAAATTTAACAAGGACACGATTCATAAACTTCTAAAACAGGGGTTTTTTTTTTTTTAATTATTAAGCTAAAAGGACAGTTCGTGATCATATGAACAGCGCAAGATAATTATCAAAGTTTTAATAAAATGTATTTATGGAAGATTATATTTATCCAAGTAAGTTTTGCTATCGTGTTTGCTGTAGTGATGGTGTTCCGTCTGCTATGATTCCGGCTCTTCGTGGTTCTGAGTTTTCCAACCTCTTTGGTAGTACGATTCGTCTTATCTTCAGTGGGTTTTCTCATATTGTTAGGGTTTTGTTTCTGTTTTGTGATATATCGTTATGTCGGTTTCCACCAAATAGTTTTTGTCTCTTGTATTTTTGTTTGTATTTTAAATCTATAATATTGAAGGTGGTCTTCCCACCTATCGGGTTTGTTTTTTTTTTTTTTTTTTTTTTTTTTTTTTTTTTTTTTTTTTTGTAGTCCATCAATTTATGTCATGTCTGAGCTTTGGTTCCATTGGACTTTTGTTTATGTGGACTTGGTGACGGTCTCAGTACTACAGGTTATTGGTTTTCAATCGATCGGAATATTTCATTCATTATAGAGGTTTTTTCAAAACGAGTTTTGTGTGTGCTCGAATATTAGTGTGTTAAGAAAATTTTGCATTATCGAGTATTGGTGTACGCTATTCTCCCTTGGCTTCGTCATATTTAACTGATGGTCCGATCTTAATTGAGAGTTTTGTCTCGTGTATTATGAGATTATTAGATTCGATATTTGTAATTTAATTGAATACAATTCCCCCTCTCAAAAAAAAATAATAATAATAATTTGTCACAATATTATATTTGATTAACTAAAATATTTGACACATGGTTTTCAACATTAACGAAAAAACATATATGCATGTGTACTTAATGATAATAATATGTAAGCTGTAAAGCTTCGGTTCTTTCAATTTCTTTAATATCATGGTCTTAAAATAAAATAATAATTATAACATTGTCGTCGTCTATCGATATTTTTTAACTTGCAAAAGATATTTTCGAGGTTCCACAACCGCGTGTATGAATATGTATATATTTTTTTGGTTGTACAGCCAATAATATCCATTGGAGACGCATGCGCGTTTTAGACCGATCAAGACATTCTTGACTAAGTAATCTATAAAATAATATATACAAAAAAAAAAAAAAAAAAAAAAATTTTGTTTTCCTTTCCTTCTTTTCCTCCTCCTCCTCCTAACCAAAACGCTCGTTTCAACCAAAACGAGCGTTTTGGTGGAAGGTCGGCAAACAGTAAGAAATATTGGCACGTCTTATATATTGTTAGATACAAATATAGCAAAATTAAATTAGTATAATTAAATTACAACTCTATAAAAAGTCAAAAGACACTATAATTATTGGTCCCACAACCAATATTTTCCGCAATAAATATACAAATACAGAACAATATGGATTTGCAACCACGGTTTGACTAGTCAAAACAGTCTTCACCAAGTAATCCATTGACACGTGGATCAGCCAACCATATAATGACACGTGTACATGGTCTCAACACAAGTACCGTCCTCCTTGTTCCCCACGTAATTCACACAACGTCTGATACAATGATCGGCAATGGCGGTTATAATATTGTCGATCGTTATGACATATTGGATGAGAACATAAATACACAGTACGTTCGAGGAAACTTCTATTCGGTGCATCAGGACTCTATATATGGCAGACATGCAAACAAATCTTCTCATTTGGCAATCTGATTTTGAATTATAGTTTCCAGCTATTTACCTCGTATTCTTGCTTCAAACATTGTTTGTTTTTGCTCTAGTTTGTCGGTACGACATATTAGTACATTGTCTCCATTCTCTAAGTTTCTTGAGCCAGTTGAGCGATATTGTTTACAAACTTTTGTAAGCAACACTGAATGATAATTTCACACCTGACTCTATTCTAAGATACAGAGTTCCAATCCCTCGAACCCCAAGTTCAAAACATTAGTTTTGTCGGTCCTATTAAACTTTCACTTGTATATCATATTTTTTTTTCTTTTTTTTTTTTCATTTGTTCATTAAAGATGGTGTCTAGCGTTTTGCATGCAAACTCGAAGTTTATTGAGTCGTTACTTAATGCTGATCGAAGCAGCCTAAGCACAAACAAAAAGAAGTGGCACTCTGCTTTTGTCACCATCTATTGTTCAAGAGCACTTCTTTCCTTGAACAAAAAACATTCAGTGGCAAAGAATATCAGCACCACCGAAATCCCACGAACTCTTTCCTACACAGTCGTCAACTTCAAGCCCAAAAACTACTGCTTCGAAATCGATCAAACGAGCCTCATCGAGCTCTCCAAGAACAAAAATCTTGCTCAACTTCAAGTGCTTGGAGGGGTTGACGGTGTCACAAAGGCTCTTCACACTGATGCAGAGCATGGCATCCATTGCGGGGACGAAGGTATTGCGAATCGACACGAAGCCTTTGGCTCAAACACGTATAGAAAGCCTCCTACAAAGAGTTTCTTCTATTTTGTGTGGCAAGCTTTTAAGGATCTTACTATCATTATCCTTATGTTTTGTGCCGCGCTTTCTCTTGGCTTTGGCATGAAAGTTCATGGCGCAAAAGAAGGTTGGATTGACGGTTTGAGTATTTTCATTGCCGTTTTTCTTGTCATTGGCGTCTCTGCTGTTAGTAACTACAGGCAAAACAGACAATTCGACAAGTTATCCAAAGTGAGCAATGATATTCAAATCGACGTCATTAGAGATGGACGGAGGCAGCCCATTTCGATCTTTGAAATTGTTGTTGGCGATGTCGTTTGCTTGAAGATTGGCGACCAAGTTCCAGCTGATGGTTTGTTCTTAAGTGGGCATTCATTACAAATCGATGAATCAAGCATGACGGGTGAAAGCGATCACGTAGAAGTTAACCGAAGCGAAAATCCTTTCTTGTTTTCCGGCACCAAAGTGGTAGATGGCTACGGATGCATGCTCGTCACTTCGGTCGGGATGAACACCACTTGGGGACAGATGATGAGCCAAATTAACCGCGATTCGGATGAGCAGACACCTTTGCAAGCTCGTCTCGACAAGCTAACTTCGTCGATTGGTAAAATCGGCTTGACAGTCGCTTTCCTAGTTCTTGTAGTCTTGTTTGTGCGCTATTTCACAGGGAACACACAAGACGAGAATGGGAAAAAAGAGTTCAACGGAAGCAAGACAAAGGTTGATGACATAGTGAACGCTGCAGTGGAAATCATAGCAGCAGCCGTGACAATCGTTGTCGTCGCAATCCCTGAAGGCTTGCCTCTCGCTGTGACGCTGACTCTGGCTTATTCGATGAAGAGGATGATGGCTGACAACGCTATGGTTCGGAAGCTCTCCGCTTGCGAGACCATGGGATCTGCCACCATCATTTGCACTGATAAAACCGGTACTCTCACAATGAACAAGATGAAGGTCAGCAAGTTTTGGCTTGGAAATGAATCCGTCTCTGAAGGTACGTACTCATCAATTGCTCCGTATGTTATAGAACTATTCCAAGAAGGTATAGCCTTGAACACTACTGGCAGCATATACAAGCCAAGTACGGGATCCGAGCTCGAAATCTCAGGTAGTCCAACAGAGAAAGCAATTCTCTACTGGTCTGTTCAGGAGTTGAGCATGGATATGGGAGAAGTAACACGAGGATGTGAGATTGTTCACGTCGAGGCTTTCAATTCGAAGAAGAAGCGAAGCGGGGTTCTGATGAAGAGGAAGATGGACAACACGATGTGGGTGCACTGGAAAGGAGCTGCAGAGATGGTTTTGGCAATGTGTTCAAGCTACTACGACGCTTCAGGAATTGTCAAGGAAATTGGTGAAAACCAGAAAACCGAACTCGAGCAAATTATTCAAGGTATGGCTGCTAGCAGCCTCAGGTGTATTGCTTTTGCGCACAAACAAGTTGAAGCCAAAGAGATTGAGGATTCGAAACTGGCATTAGAAGAAAACGGATTGACACTATTAGGCATGGTTGGCATCAAAGATCCGTGTCGTCCAGGCGTGAAGAAAGCAGTGGAAGATTGCCAAAACGCCGGTGTAAACATCAAGATGATCACCGGAGACAACATTTTCACCGCGAAAGCCATAGCCACAGAGTGCGGAATACTCAAACCGGGCCAAGACATGCTCAGCGGAGCAGTGATAGAAGGCGAGGAATTCCGAAACTACACGCCAGCGCAAAGAATGGAGAGAGTCGAAAAAATCTGCGTCATGGCACGATCATCTCCCTTCGACAAGCTACTGATGGTGCAATGCCTGAAGCAATTAGGCCACGTCGTCGCAGTCACAGGGGACGGCACGAATGACGCACCAGCATTGAAAGAAGCCGACATCGGACTCTCAATGGGAATCCAAGGCACCGAAGTCGCCAAAGAGAGCTCAGACATCGTCATCCTAGACGACAATTTCGCATCCATGGCCACTGTTTTGCGGTGGGGAAGATGTGTCTACAACAACATCCAAAAGTTCATCCAATTCCAGCTTACAGTCAACGTCGCTGCGCTTGTCATCAACTTCGTGGCTGCGGTTTCGTCCGGTGAAGTCCCGTTAACAGCGGTTCAATTATTATGGGTGAACTTGATCATGGACACATTAGGTGCTCTGGCTCTAGCAACAGAGAAGCCGACAAAGGAGCTCATGGAGAAGCCACCGGTGGGCAGATCAGCGCCGTTGATCACCAACATCATGTGGAGAAACCTCTTGCCACAGGCATTTTATCAGATATCCGTCTTGCTAATACTTCAATTCAGGGGAAAATCGATATTCGGCGTGAACAACAAGGTAAAGGACACTTTGATATTCAACACATTTGTGCTGTGTCAAGTGTTCAACGAGTTCAACGCGAGGAAGTTAGAGAAGAGGAATGTGTTCAAAGGGATACACAGGAACAAGCTGTTTTTGGGGATCATCGGAATGACTGTGGTTCTTCAGGTGTTGATGGTGGAGTTTCTGAAGAAGTTTGCTGATACAGAGAGGTTGAATCTGGTGCAGTGGAGCGTATGCATTGCGATCGCATCAGTTTCTTGGCCGATCGGATGGGTTGTCAAGTGCATACCTGTTCCGGAAAAACCGGTTTTTAGCTACTTGAAAGATCTGAGACATAAACTGATTTAAAGGAGGTTTGATTTGCAGGAAGAGTAGCTAGTGCTATGGCTTTGGGGGAGTTCTCTCTCTGTGTAGAAATAAGTTGGATTTTTTTCATTTCCTTGTTAAACTTTTTTTTTTTTTAAATCTGGTTATGCTTTAGGTAATGTATTCTTTTGTATTTTTTTTTACTAATAAGCATTGTTTAGGTATACAGAGTACACGATTTAATTTGGAAATTTGATTACGAAGTTGTTTCTATTACTTGATTCAGTTGTTCTTGTTCTACGGCTCTTAGATAGGGTAAAATCTACAGTCAAATCGGATCGAGTCGAGTTAGAGCCTATGGCTATATTGTTGAGCCGACTAAGCGAGTGTTAAGTTAACCGAGCATGTTAACTGCAAAATACTAGTAAAGTAAATGAGACGAAGAACAGAAGAGATTTATAGAAGTTCACTCTCAATATGAGAGCTAGTCCTCTGTGATGACTCCGGGGGTTTCACTATAATTGATAAAAAGTACACTGAATATCGTAGCAATAAGAATAGGAAGAATAGAGATGGGGAATGCAAGAAATGGAGAGAGATAGCAGGCAGTAGATAGAATCCGGTGAGGATGCGAGAATTGCGGGAATTCCGAGATGATTCCGAGATGATTTGGCCTCCTGTGAGATGATCAGAGATGACTTCGAGATGATCTCGATGTGGTCGAAGATGAAGTCCAATGAACTAGGAGGATCTCCTATGATTTCTCTATGCCTTGGGCGAAAATCTCTCTTTGGGAGTGATTCTTACGAAGATCCAATGATCTTTGATGATATTGGATGTCTTGGGCGAATTTGGGCGTGCTCTCCTTATAGAATGGGCGAAAGTTCCCCCTTTGCGCATGTAGTGATGCTTCCTATTTATTTATGGAGATTGGTAGCTTCAGTTGTCTAATTTGGTATAGATCATGTCATATTTAGTGATGAGAAGTTGTCTCTTCTTGTCTTGGTTGATTTTTTATTGATAGCTTACTTTATTGAATTAGGGAAAATCTCTTTTTAGGCTTGATTCTTTCCTTGACTGCTTGTATGAATAAATATGGCAGATTTTGTGATCTTTCCATATGATGATTTCGAGAAGGTGCTTGATTTTTGAGTTGGCCTCTTTGGTTTATGATTCCACATGAACGGTATGAGATGAGGTACGAATCTAAACTCAACGGTTATGTACAGAAGAGCCAATGAATAATGTTCCATAATCTAGTTAAGCATAACGAAAAGAATAAAAAAAGATCATAATAATTTTCATATCGCCACTTGAAGCTTGCGAAATAAGTTCTTGAATGTCTTCATAGTACGATATCTTTATACTACAAGACTAGATGAAGCAAACACCTTTTTTTTTTTCTTTTTTCTTTTTTTCCTTAAGGATTTGAAATCTTTTATCCAATCTACTCTATTCTCTTCTTTTCTATAAAACAACGAGTCGTAAAATTCTTCTATTAATCCTCTTATCATTTTACCTCCCCCTCGTACCAAATAAGCTCTTAGATATAAATCAAGACTTATGGTCATTTGGATCATAGATTACATTTAAATATTCATTCAAACTAGATGTATTCAAATGTAGAATTTGAATTATATATTTAAGTAAAATGTGTGTCTGGGACTTAGATATTCCAGAGAATAATTAATGGTTTATGAGCTATGAAGATTAAGAAAAAGATGATAGAACTCTCACCATACATATTAAGTTTAATAAATACGAAATCCTTTTCTTTATCTTTTCTCATTAAAATTGAATTGATTCAGAATATTAATTTGATACACATTTATCGATTCTGGACTATAATTTCTGAAGTCCAAAATAAATAATATACTCTCTAAATAATCCTAAAAGAATAATGCTAATGGTTCGCTAGAGACTCCAACTCTAACAAACTTTTTGATACTAACCTACAGCAGATGTGAGTAATTGTCATTTTTATTGATAAGTGTTTTTAAAAAATTTCACATCAATTACTATTAAAGCCACCCTCAAGCGCTACTCAATCTAAAATAAAGGATAAATCTATTTAAATTTCCCTTCTCATTATTTGTAACAATTACCAAACAGAATTTTAAAAAAAAAAAAAAAATTACCAAACACATAATTTTTAGTCTTAAAAGAATAAGGTTAGTTGTTAGCTTGGAATCCCAACACTAATACCAATTTTTTAACACCAGCCTATATTGTATATATGTGAGTTATAATTTTTTGTTGATAAGTATTAAAAAAATTTCGAGTCAATTATTATGAAAGATTGCATTTACCTTATTGAGAAACTAACAACTCATCATTATGTAAGTTGATATCAAAAAGTTGCGAGATATTTAGGATTACCCAACCCAAAAAGAGTGCATATCCATGTAAATTTCCCTTCTTACACTTAAATAACAATTACCGAACACAGTTAACAACAAATACCAAAAACATATTTTCTTTTTCATTTATGTTTTTCCTTTTGTTTTCTTTTCAATTTATTTTTCTCTCTTTTTTTATTTCTTACAAATCAAAAGCATAACCTAATTGCTGTGGAAATTAGACTGTCTCTCAAACATTTTAAATGCTATTTCACACACTTTGGAAAGATAAAAGGAGTAACTCATGAGCAGTTTCTTGGAAAGACTCGCCCGTCAATGCAACAGACTTAATCATATCAATTTCCAATATGAATAAGCAATTTACGCAATGATAAAGAACATTGAATATCATTCTTTAGTTTTTCAGAATTCAGTTGGCCTTTTGTCTAATATTCTACATATATCTGACCCGACGTTGAAGTATTACTTGGTTTCCAAGTTATTAAAATAATTACAAACATGATGACGATTTATTGAATATTTTGTACATCTCATTTATTGAATTTTTGTTTTTTTTTTCCCAACAGGTGTATGTAGTTTCCATGTAAATGAGTTTCTAGTTGGCCCTATAACTTTTGTTTCTTTTCGGCTTTTGCGTGGAAAAGCCTTTGACCTTTGTGGGGTTTAATTTAAACTTCTTTTTTCCCCCTTTGCTTCGTTATAGCAACACAAAGATGTAAAAGCCTCGTTATATTGTCGTTTTACCAAATTTTTAGGATACCACAATTTACTTAACCGAGTTGTTTGGTAAAGTTGGTCTCGTTATAATTTGTATAATTAAAACTCCACATGAGTAAGAGTAAATTTCGTACGAAACCTAGGGTTTTTTTGTGTTTGTGTTTTCACTGTGTGAGAGTTACGTCTATTACATAAAAATTATATTGTACTATCTTTTTCTTTTTTCTTGTAGACAGAATATGTGATAACATTCTTAAGTTGTTTAACATTATTTCCTTTGAAGTTGTTTTCGGTTTTATGAGTTCAAAAGCTGAGATTATATATTACTAGTCTTTTAAAAAGCTTGAATCTCTAAAAAAAATTATGTCAGAGTCACATATATGGTTTCTGAGGAAAAGCGTTTTTTAGAGAAGTTTTGAAAAAACCCTATGAACTTTCTTCTAATTTTTTTTTTTTATTGCTTATTTAGAAGATAATTCAAAAATAACATTTTTGTTTTAGTTATAAGTATAACTTGACATGATCTCACACCAAACTCTACTATAATTTTCAGAGTTAATTAATTTGAATCCCTCACTTAATTTGCTTGTTATAAGAATGAGGACGTGGCGTAAAAAATTCCATATTTAGAGACTAAAAAAAATTGCAAGATAAGAGTACTAGTCAAAAAGCATGCGTGAGTACGAGGTTGTCTCGGTCCCTTTTTTAATTTTACTATTTTAATCTTCCAAAGGCCGGTCTCCCAATGTTCGAGCAAGAGTAAATATTACTCCTAAATTAAGATCATCAACTATTGCATGGAAAAACATCAAACCATATTTATTCTTTACTCTTTCATATTATATGAAATAAAATAGCAAATATTATTATTGTATAACGCTACAATAATTCTCCGGTTGAATGAAGACTAGCTAGTTTTATGTTTTGTTCGAAATTTAAGTTTAACTCCAATTAAATTATATTTTTTTAATCTTAATTTTTATCTTTTTTAAAAAAAATTAATAAAATTTATAACTAATTTTTAAAAAATCAACCAATTTCAATTTAAAATTTTCATCCCCAATCGGCAAACTAAACACACACTTACTTTAAGTCTTTGTAACAAGAAGACTACATATATGTACGTATCTTCCGAGAAGCTTCTTCTTCTTTGTACATTCTGATATTTTGCAGAGTACGGCCTCAAAAAGTACTAAATATGAGTCATGCCCGTAACTATTGGGATGGTTAAAAGGTTCGGATGGAAAAAAATCCAATTCGAATTGTATTTTTTTCTTATTTGAAATTCAAACTAGACTGATCTTTTTATTTTTCTTTTCTTTCTTAAACAATTATTCTAGTTCTACTTAGATTTTCAATTCGAACCCATTTATGAAACACTACAACACTTATTAAATAATTGTTCATAAGTTCATGATAACTCATCAAACGCTATTTTAAGCCAATATAATGCACTTGACTTAAATTGCAGTGCATCTCTCTTCATATTTTCTTTTTAAATATTTTATTACAAATGAGCAAGATATTGAAAAATTGTCCATACCTAAGATTATAATTATTGATATGGGCGTTTTCTATATAAAAAGGAAACTGTTTGTTACAATAAGCAGAAGTGATTAAAAAAAACATTAATTTGTTCAAATTTATGAAAGCATGGCAGCCCTATTTTCTTCATGTCCATGTGTAATATTAATGTGTATATATATGTCTATATATGTGTGTGTGTGTATTTTTTTTTTTTTAATAACCGCGATGAAGTTTGGAATATTACACACTCAACTAGTACACGTTATATCGAGTCAAGCAACAAGTTTTATTTTGACATCATGTGGAACTGTTGAAGTAAATGATCTCGATGAATTTTACACGCCAATGCCATGAAGGTTCTCTCAAGCTTTATTGGATTTTTACAGTTTGATTCTTTCTGTTCAATTGTGGATGCTGCTTCTAAGGATTTTAAAAATAAAAATAAAAATAAAATGATTATTGATGTTATAACGTCTACATCCATACTATTTATAGCAAAAAAAAATTACTAGCTAGATTTATAAAAGATCTGATCCAATCTTATTTTAAAGACGAACTCACTTTTACTCTGTTAATCCCAATGCCGCGTATCATACAGTAAGGGCTTCAATACGAAGCAATGGAAGAAGTTTCTGAGGAAAAGAAGAAAACGCGTCCTAAGTTAAGTTTGCAGTAACTAGCTAGTTCACCTTTTGCTTAAATTGTCAGCTAAAAAGAAGAAAATTGCTCAGATCCAAAAATCGTACAAACTGCTTTGATTTTATAAATGTGGATCCCACAAGCAAGATAGTTAGCGTAAAAAAATTAATAAAACGATCAGGAATATAATCACAATTATTATTATTATTATTATAAAAAAGGGGCACTTGTTTTGAAGTGTCATATTTTGATGCTTATCATGACCCAGTGTTAGAATTTATAAAGCCCTTTTGGTAGATACAATTCAGTGTGCAGAGAAATTTCATAGGGTTTTTCGAGTTCAAATATTGCTTACTCGTTTCACATGACCTTTCTCCTTAACGAGGAACCAAGTGTCCTCTATTAATTAATATGATAAATTGCACATTTGGTCCTATATAAAATGACTTTTTGATCTTAAATTTTTTTTTTCCCTGATTAAAAGCTCCATGAACTTTTAAAATGGTGCAATATGCTCTTTTCCGTTAACTTTCCTTTGAAATTTAATAGAAACGTGTACGTGACATCTACATTTCACTCAGTAACTTATTCTATTAAAATATTAACATAAATGGTCAAGTTATACCATTTTTAAGAGTTTAGAGAGTTTTTTATCATATTAAAAAAATTAAGGATCAAAACGTAACTGTGTATATTGTTCGGGAACCAAACGTGCAATTTACTCACTAAAATTTTATCTTGATCGGTAAGTCCTCGGTGCAATTGCTTCGTAGTGGCTTCCACATGAATTTTAAGGAATCTTGAAATTGCCAAGAATTTCTATTAAAGCAAAGCATAAAAGAGTACTAGATGCCAAAGCAATACCATAACTATGTTGTTTAAGCTTTCTGTTACAGTAACATAGAGCTTATAGTTATAGTATTATATAGTTTATAATATTTTACACGAATATGATTGTACTGAATTAGCCTGTCTTTTTATTTGTATCCTTCTTTCTACAATAATATTATGACACATATTTAATTAATACGAATTTTTAATTGATGTGATATAATAATTATATTAAATATATTTTTTTTAATTGACATGTCATGATATTATTAAAATTATTAAAGATACATAAATAGAATAAGAATAATATTTTACTGTCATATTCCACCGTGTGTAGTATAGGTCAAGGGCAGAAGAAATTATTCATATATAGTACGAACACGGCTATCTGATTTATTGTATAACTTTTAAGTGTTATATATATAGGATTTCATAACACCTAAGTTCTCCACAATTCCTTTGAGTCCTCACAAGTCACAACCTTTGACACAACATTTCCAAATCTTCTTTCTATTTCCTTGCTACTTTCTGTCCCCAACTTCCTTACTTTATCATTTCATCCTATTTTACTCATATCCTTTTGTTTACTACAATCATTAATCGTCGTCAACTTGATCTTGTCCCCAACCCACCAACACTCTCATCCACAAAAAAAGAAAAAAAAAAGAAAAAAAAAAAAAAAAACCCCCCTCCCTTGTTAGAAATCATTTTTGTCCCTTTTATTTATCTTTTTTACAAAAGATAAAAAATATAACCATGTCAAGTATTTCATTTGGAAACTCTAATAGCCATGAGATTTCACTTGATGTGCCACATATTACTCCCATAAAAAGGTGGCACATTGCTTTTGCTGTCATATATTCTTCTAGAGCCTTTCTATCTCTCCATAAAGAGTCAAAATTAGTCCACAAAAGATGTGAAATATTCTCGGACAATGAGTTTAGCATCGACAAAACAAGCCTCGCTCTACTTGTCAAGGAGAAAAATCCGGACCAGCTTCGAGCGTTCGGAGGCATTCATGGCATAGCATCGGCACTAGAGACCGACGCCAAGCTCGGTATCCATGGCGATTGCGAAGACATTACTCGGCGAAATGAGGCATTTGGTTCGAATACATACGCCAAACATCCTGCAAAGAGCTTCTTGCATTTCATATGGGAAGCCTTTAAGGATCTCACCATTGTCATCCTCTTAGGCTGCGCCGCGCTTTCTCTAGTGTTCGGCATCAAGGAGAATGGACCGAAAGAAGGATGGTACGACGGCGGAAGCATCTTGTTCGCTGTTTTTCTCGTCATTGCCGTGTCTTCCTTGAGCAACTATAGGCAGAGCAGGCAATTTGACAAGTTGTCCAAAGTGAGCAATGACGTAGAAGTTGAAGTGGTGAGAACCGGTCGAAGGCAACGAATTTCGATCTTTGAAATCGTCGTTGGAGACGTCGTTTGCTTGAAGATTGGCGACCAAGTTCCCGCGGATGGATTGTTCTTAGACGGGCACTCGTTGCAAGTTGACGAGTCGAGCATGACAGGGGAAAGTGACCATGTGGAGATCAGTAGCAAGCAAAATCCGTTCCTGTTTGCCGGGACGAAAGTGGTTGATGGATATGCTAAAATGCTTGTAACTTCAGTAGGAATGAGCACAACTTGGGGACTAATGACACACCAAATCAGTCTCGATTCGAGCGAGCAGACGCCTTTGCAAGCGCGGCTTAACAAGCTCACTTCATCAATAGGCAAGGTTGGTTTGGCAGTTGCGTTTCTTGTTCTTTTAGTCTTGTTAGTCCGGTACTTCACCGGAAACACGAAAGACGGGAATGGAAACAAAGCTTTCAATGGAAAAAAGACCGAGTCTGATGATATTATGAACTCTGTGGTGGGAATTGTGGCTGCTGCGGTTACGATTGTGGTGGTCGCGATTCCAGAAGGTTTGCCGTTGGCGGTGACTCTCACTCTCGCGTATTCGATGAAGCGAATGATGGCCGATAAGGCAATGGCGAGGAAGCTCTCCGCTTGCGAGACTATGGGGTCTGCCACCACTATTTGTACCGACAAAACCGGCACTCTCACGTTAAACCAAATGAAGGTGACAGAATTTTGGATTGGCCAAGAATCCGTTCGAAAAGAAGCTTATATCTCATTGCTTGATTCTTGTGTCGTTGATTTGTTACGCGAAGGAGTTGCTCTAAACACAACTGGGAGTGTTAACAGGCCTAATCCAGTGTCAAAGTTTGAGTTTTCAGGTAGTCCAACGGAGAAAGCTATCCTTTCATGGGCTGTTGAGGAGCTAAATGCCGATGTCGAGGAATTAACACGGAGCTGCAGCATCCAACACGTCGAAACCTTCAATTCGGAGAAAAAGCGAAGCGGGGTATTGGCGAGAAGGGAAGTCGATAGCACAACACATGTTCATTGGAAAGGAGCTGCAGAGATGGTACTTGAAATGTGCTCAAGCTATTATGATGCTTCTGGATTAACCAAAGATTTGAATGATAAGGAAAAGGAGAAATTCGAGCCGATTATTGAAGGTATGGCGGCGAGTAGCCTGCGATGCATCGCTCTCGCCCACAAACAAGTTGAAGTTGAAGAAGAAGAAGAGAATAATGGTGAAAAGGAAAGCAAAAGGATAACTGAAGAAAAGCTGACCCTGTTAGGACTACTGGGTCTTAAGGACCCTTGTCGACCGGAGGTGAGAAGAGCGGTGGAAGATTGCCGACACGCCGGGGTTAACGTCAAAATGATCACCGGAGACAATGTTTTCACTGCCAAAGCCATAGCTACCGAATGTGGCATACTCAAGCCTGATCAAGCCATGTCAAGTGAAGCTGTAATAGAAGGTTCAGAGTTTCGAAATTACACGCCAAAGGAGAGAATGGAAAAAGTCGACAAGATTTGTGTCATGGCTAGATCATCACCTTTCGACAAACTCCTCATGGTACAATGTTTGAGACAAAAAGGCCATGTCGTTGCAGTCACAGGCGACGGCACAAACGACGCACCGGCACTTAAAGAAGCCGACATAGGACTCTCGATGGGAATTCAAGGCACGGAAGTGGCGAAAGAGAGCTCGGACATTGTCATTTTAGACGACAACTTTGCGTCCGTGGCCACGGTTTTGAGGTGGGGAAGATGCGTCTACAACAACATACAAAAATTCATCCAATTCCAACTAACGGTAAACGTCGCCGCGCTTTTCATCAACTTCGTGGCTGCGATTTCATCCGGTGAAGTCCCGTTAACAGCGGTTCAATTACTATGGGTGAACTTGATCATGGACACATTAGGTGCTCTGGCTCTAGCCACAGAACAACCAACAGAAGAACTCATGGAAAACCCGCCCGTGGGTCGATCAGAGCCGTTGATCACCAACATCATGTGGCGGAACCTCTTCGCTCAGGCGACGTATCAGATAGCGGTCCTCTTGAGCATACAATTCGAGGGAAAATCCATGTTTGGAGTGAATGAGAAGGTAAAGAACACCTTGGTTTTCAACGTCTTTGTTCTTTGCCAAATTTTCAACGAATTCAATGCGAGAAGCCTTGAGAAGAAGAATGTGTTTAAAGGGATAGAGAGGAACAAGTTGTTCTTGGGGATTGTTGGAGTGACCATTGTTTTTCAGGTGGTTATGGTGGAGTTTCTGAAGAGGTTCGCTAGTACTGAGAGGTTGAGTTTGGGACAATGGAGTCTTTGTGTTGGCATAGCAGCATTTTCTTGGCCAATTGGATGGGTTGTCAAGTTCATACCAGTTCCACAGAAACCGATTCTGAGCTTTTTAGGATAGATAATATAGTTCTTCCATGGTGTATTATAAAAGTATATGTGTGTGTATAAATATATGTTGATGCGTTGCAGAATGAGTTTGTGCATTGGGACCATCACATGATCAAATAAGGTTTTTTTTTTTTTTTTTTTTCATAGGGTCTTCTGACGATGTTAGATTTGGACGAAAAGTTAATATTTGGGCGAAAACTGAAAAAACACGAACTTTTCATTCAAATCCTACATTGCCAAAAGACCCTATAAAAATCTAAAAATTACCTTATTTAATCTTGAGATGATCCCAATGCGTCATAAAAACTAACTCTTTCTACATCGTATCATATGTGTACATGTATATGTACATATGTATGTCTGCGTGTACTAGTGTCTAAGCATTTTTTTAGGGTGTTTTTTTTAATCCCTTTTTTTTCTTTTGATTAATTTCTTCTTTGCTATTATCCTTGAAATATTATGTATTTTCTTTCCTGAAGAATTTCAATATTTTAACCTTTTTTTTTTTTGTCTTGAGAATTTATTTAGGAAAATTTCTATGATAAGAGCTTGCAGGATTGTGTAACCAGACGATTGAAATTATCCCTATAGTGTCTGATGAATATTCTCATCATATCCAACTTCATATTATATATTTTAAAGTATAGAGTTGTGGTTGATGGGCCAACAAGGAAAATGAGCAACTTTTAAGCTAATAATATCAAATAAGAATTAAATGGGAACTCATAGCTTACATTTAACTAGTCTTATCAAGAACAAATAAATAAATAAAATAAAATGGATAACAACCTTTAGTTGGCTCATAATTTTGAATCCAACTTTCCAAAAAAAATAATAATTCAACTTAAATTTTTTATTCTTTAAAAATTTGCACGGAACTTTTTTTTTTTTTTTTTTCTCTTACAAACACCAATCCAAAATAGATTCACAAGTTTTTTAAAATGAGCATTTTGAAAACCATGTGTCATATTATGGATGCGAGTAATTTTGAGAAAAATATAATATCCGACCAAAGGACTTGACTTATTCGAACCGAACAATAGCGGCTTAAAGCTAAGCCCACCACGAGAATCCAAAATGGTAAAGCACCACCTGATGTTGATCGGTTGGTCAAGGTTTAAAAGTTTCAATCAAGGACATGACCTAACAATTGCAAGCAAACATGAGAAATAGCAGTAAATTTTTTGTTTGAGGTCAATGTATTAATTATTTTTTGTCCTGCTTTGCTTCTCTTTTTTTTTTTTTGGCTTTTTTTTTTTTTCTTTTTTCTTTTCTTGTAGATTCTGCTACATTCAGGGTCTTTAATAGTTGAAATTGGCGGAGTTTACTTATAAACGGTAAAACCCAGATTTCTTGAGAGTCTAGTTTAGAGTTTAATTCTAAATACGCTAGAATCTTTTGATTTGAAATTGGGAAAGCATGGAGAATAAGTTTTGCACCAACACAAGTTTAAACATTTATAATGTCGTGCATTGAGCATTCATTAGAATCTAAAGAATGAAGTTAATTAATTCGGATTCAAATCATTAAGAGATAATCAAAAAATTATGTTCTCTAGATCCTAATACCAAGAACAAAAAGCAGTGCAATCTCATTGCCTGCTTTTTAATTACTCTTACTAAGAAAAAAGATTAAGAAATAATGTCGGTTCTTCTGTTTAATTCATTTTTTAAGAAAAATATGTTTCCCGAAAATGCTAAAACACCATTTGATCAGTTGGTCGTAGCTAATGTAAATTTATGTTTTACCGTTTTTTGACATAAATATTTACTGCATTTTTTATTTTCTAAAGAAGAGTAATTAAATAGCTATAATTTGTTTTTCTTTTTTCTTTTTTTAATAATAAAATCTTAGGTCAATGAGAAGAAATTAGAGCAAAATATCAAGTCCCTGGTTAAACTTTTCTCCTTGTTACAATGCAGACTAAACCGGAAAGTACAACGCGGTTATAGAGCTCCAAGATATTTTGCATTCTTAACCCCACCTCTTTTATATCCTTAACGCCGACATTATATATGTATATATACATATATATATGTTTTGTTTTTTAATTGAAAGAATCGAACTCTACGTCTTTAAATATAATTAGGTGTGATATCACTGTTGAGATATACTTACAACCACTTACATAAAAAGTTGGGTTAATTTCAAAAATAGCACATGTGGGAAAAGTATTATTAAAACTGGTATCACTTTTATTTCCTTTCATTCCTAGCACTGTCACGTCATCACCGTCAATTAAGGTGGATGTAAAAAGTCAAAAATGTCCTCAGGCAAGCCCAAACCTTATTTTTTCTCACTTTCCCGCCTAGCCCCCCACCCATTTTGAAACCCAAATCTTTATCTAATACCGTAACTTAATTTAAAATTATTTTCACTATTTTAGAGAGAGAAACTTCCATCTAGAGAGAGAAACTCTCACTGTCAGAAACCACTCCAAAAACCGCTTGGAAACTGTCTGAAACCACCATCAACGCCCTCTATAAAGCTTTTTCGAACTCTATAATAGCTGGAGAATATTCTAAACCACCCAAAACCAGTTGAAATTTCTTGAGTCTCCCATATCCAAACCCAAGAAGTTGGCGGAGAAAAACATTACTCCCAAAAATAGGAATGTTCAGCTAATGGCGTCAGTAGAGAAAAGAGGAACCGAGTGGTCATAACAGGAATGACCTTTACTGGAAAATGATCAAAAATGTTAGATTTTTTTTTAATTTTTTTTAGACATAGGTCATAATTGTTATGACCAGGTGGTCATAACATGAATGACATTTACTCAAAAATGACTGTGTCACAAAATCAAATAAAAATACAAACATTATAAATTTTTTTTTTCAGAAAATCAACTAGCAATACAGATTTCCCCCTTATTTTTCTTCGACCATTTCTCGGGCGCCCTTCTTTTTTTCTCTGGTTCCAGTTTTTGAAGATTTTTCTCCGCCGATGGCCTTTTCTCTACCGAAGCCATTAGCCGAACATTCCTCTTTTCGAGAGTAAAGTTTTTCTCTGCCAACTTCTTGGGTTTGGATATGGGAGACTCAAGAAATTTCAACTGGTTTTGGGTGGTTTTAGAATTTTCTCTAGCTATTACAGAGTTCGAAAAAGTTTTATAGAGGGCGTTGATGGTGGTTTCTGATAGTTTTCGAGCGATTTTTGGAGTGGTTTCAGACGGTGAGAGTTTCTCTCTCTAGATGAAAGTTTCTCTCTCTAAAATAGTGAAAATAGTTTTAAATCAAATTAGGATATTAGATGAAGATTTGGGTTTCAAAATGGGTGGGGGGGCTAGGCGGGAAAGTGAAAAAAAATAAGGTTTAGGCTTGCCTGAGGGTATTTTTGACTTTTTACATCCACCTTAATTGACGGTGATGACGTGACAGTGCTAGGAAATGAAAGGAAACAAAAATGATACCAGTTTTAATAATACTTTTCCCACATGTGCTATTTTTGAAATTAACCCTAAAAAGTTTTCGGGTGCTCTTTTGTCATTTCTCTAAAAGAAATCGAGTAAAAATAAAGTTGTATGGTAAAGAAAGAAGTTCTCCGGTCCTAGTTTTTTCAATGCCGTCCTGTTGCAGAGAAAAGAAGTTTGTCAAGTAAAGAAGCCGAGAGGTGAAGCCGATAGGTGAATCTAAAGAGTATGAAGCAGATGACAATGATTTATTAAAATGAAGGTACTTTTTGGCCACTCTTGTTTTTTTTTTTTTCTTTTTTTTTTTTAGTTTTTGTTGTTGTTGTTGTTTGGTGATGATTATGATCTGGAGTCTGGTTGGAAAAACATATTATGAAACAACCTTTTAATTTAGTGTTCAACTTTTCCCCAAAAAGTTTTTACTTTCTGCAGAGGAACATATATATTAGTGGAAGAAATGTGAAAAAAAAATGAAAAAAAAAAAAAAAAAAAAAACATAATGATAACAACTCTACTGTTGTCTTAATTGTTGGAATAACTTTTCAATGGTTGGTCTATGATTATTCTTGTTAAAAATTTACACTGCAGAATATAGAATTTCATAGATCTGACAGTTAAAAATTAATTTACTGTTTTAGTCAAGAACGATTTCCTATTAAACTAATTGAGTATAGAACAATTGGATTAGAACAAGAACGAATGAAATGATCACGAAAGATAAATAAAAAATCAACACAGGAGATTTATAGTAGTTCGGATAATGTGTCGTACATCTAGTTCGGTTCTTCCCTGAAATCAATCCGCTAAACCAGAGGAAAAATTTATAATTGTTTCTCTTTCTCTGACTTTCTCATACCCCAAACAGTATTTATAGCAAGAAAGAAAATCCCGAGAACCCTTCGCTGTTTGCAATGATTTCTCCCCTAGTTTTTTTTTTTTTTTTTTTTTTAACCTTATCTAGTTTTTTCCGCTCATGATGTTAATCCTCTTGCTAGATAGCGCCAGGATAGCCATCTGGAGGAAGGAGGAAGCTTTGAAGAAAAAAACATATATATATATATACACACACAGTCTTAAACATCATGTCTACCAATTTGTTGGGAGACCAATCAGAGGGGAATGAATTACCTGATGTTGATGCGAAAGCGAGACCGGGAAGAAAATGGCGAATAGTGTCTCATGCCTACTCCGGTATCCGAGCCCTGCAGTCATCAGTTTCTCAAGTTTTAGACAACAAGAAGAGTGATGCAGCCACATCTGGAGGTTCTCCCTCATACACTAGTATTGCGGGCGGACCAGAGAGTACTGGATTTGCAATTGATAAAGAGACTCTAGATAGACTTGTTTACGATAAGAATACTGGAGATCTTCAAGAGTTTGGAGGGGTCGATGGTGTAGCAAAAGCTCTCAAAACCAGTTTAGAACACGGACTATCTCATGATGACATAAACATTGCCTCTCGATGTGAAGCGTTCGGCACAAACTCATTTGAGACTCTGCGTAACAGAAGTTTCTTTCATTTTGTTTGGCGAGCGATCCTGGACCGTAGCATTGTTATTCTCATAGCCTGTGGTGCAGTCACACTTGGTTTTGGCCTTAAAGTGGACGGACTGAAAGACAGTTGGACCGATTGGGGAAGCATATTTCTTGGGGTTTTTTTTTGCCGTTATTGTTTTTGCCATTAGTGATCACTGGCTGAGTAGACTACTGGTGAAGTTACATCGACAGAGCAAAAATATCCAAATTGATGTCGTGAGAGGAGGACGTCATCGCCAGATACCGGTAATGGAAATAGTAGTCGGAGATGTTGTTTGCTTAAAGCCTGGCGATCGAGTTCCAGCACACGGTCTGCTTTCAAAGGCACATTCTCTTAAATTAGAGTCTGTTGAAGCAAGCATCAATGTGGAAGGTGACCATATTGAATTGAATCCATTTAATGAGGATACTTTCCTATTTTCTGGCACTAAAGTGGCTGACGGATTTGCACAGATGCTTGTTACTTCGGTTGGCAAGAATGCAAAATGTGGTGAAACGATTACTGAAGCCAGCAATGATTGTAGAGCACATACGTCTTTACAACTTGAAGCTCGGCTCGAAAAGCTAGACTTGGTAACAGACATGGTTGGCTATGCACTTTCTTTAGTAGCTTTAGTATACATGTTGTCACTAATCTCTTCCTCGACAATTACGGACGAAAATGACGAGGAACTCCATGGTTTGGCCAAGGCTAAAGCCATAGTAGATATCGTGGTGGGAATTATAACAACTGTGGTCAATATACCAGATCCTTGGAAGATGTCTTTGATTCTTACTCATGCTTATGCAATGAAAAAAATGATGGTCAACAAGGCAATGGTGCTAAAATCCTCTGCTTTGGAGACTCTAGGCTCTTCCACCACTATTTGTACCCGTAAAACCGATATCATAATGGTGAACCAGATGAAGGTCACAAAGTACTGGCTGGTTGGCAAAGAAATTGTGGAAGAGGAAGCCTACTTATCAATCCCTTCACACGTCCTAAAATTATTCGGCGAAGGAATTGCCCTGAATACTACTGGTGCCGTGTACGGTCATACTTTAGGCTCGGAGTCTGAGATCTCATGTAGTCCAACAGAAAAGGCAATTCTTTTGTGGGCTGTTGAAGATATGAAAATAAACATGGAAGAAGTAAGGAGGAGTCATGATATCCTTCAAATTGAGGCCTTCAAATCGGAGACGAAAAGAAGTGGGATTCTCGCAAAGAGAAAGGCAGATAGCACGGTCCATGTACACTGGAAAGGAGCTGCGGAGCTAATTTTAGCAATGTGTTCAAGGTACTATGATGCTTCTGGAAATGTTCAAAGTCTTGATGAGAAGCAGAAAACTGAACTCGAGAAAGTTATTGAAGGAATGGCAGCTAGTAGCCTTAGCTGCATTGGTTTTGCACATGAACAAGTTGCAGCAGAAGAGCAAGAAATAGACAAGGTCGAAATGCAAAATCAGAGGTTGATACTACTGGGAGTTGTGGGCATTACCAATCCATTTCAAACCCGAATGAAGGACGTTGTCGAAGATTGCCACAATGCCGGGGTAAAAATTAAAATGATCACCGGAGACAACCTCTTCACTGCAAAAGCTATAGCCACAGAGTGCGGAATACTTTCCCCCAACAACGGTATGGTTATAGAAGGTAAAGATTTTCAAAACTATTCACCAGAGGAGAGAATGAACCACATCGATAAAATATGTGTGATGGCAAGGTCATCTCCTTCTGATAGGCTCCTAATGATACATAGCTTAAAGGAGAAAGGTCATGTGATTGCACTCACTGGAGACGGTACAAACGATGCCTCGACAATGGAAAAGGCAGATATTGGAATCTATATGGGGATTCAAGACACTGAAGTCACCGAGAAGTGCTCGAATATTGTCATATCGGATAGAAACTTTGCTTCTATTCCTGAGCTTTTGAGGTGGGGAAGATGCGTTTACAGCAATATACGAAAGCTTATTCAGTTCCAGTTGACAGCGACCTTTGCTTCTCTCATAGCTAACTTTGTTGGATCGTTTTCTGGCCAACAACTCCCGTTAACGACTACGCAGTTACTATGGGTGAGTTTGGTTACCGATACACTAGGTACTATTGCACTTTCCATGGAGAAACCAACGAAAGAAGTCATGGACAAGCCACCGATGCAAGAGACGGATCCTCTAATCACCAACATCATGTTGAGGAACATCTTGCCGCAAACTCTGTATCAAATAGCTCTCCTCTTGACAATACACTTCAAGGGCAAGTCAATTTTCAGCCTAAATGATGACGTAAAAGTGACCTTCCTCTTTAATTCATATGTGCTTTGCCAAGTCTTCAATCAGCTCAATGCAAGGACGCTGGAGAAGAAGAATGTCTTCGGAAACATACACCGTAACAAGCTCTTCCTGGCGATCATTGCAGTGACCATTGCACTTCAGATATTGTTGGTGGAAATTCTGAAGAAGTTCGCAGACACAGAGAGGTTGAATAGGTCCCGGTGGGGTCAATGCATTGCCGTTGCAGCCTTAACTTTGCCGATCGGTTGGATAGCTAGGTGCATACCGGTACCAGAGAGAGAGATTTTCAGCCACCCAATGGTAAATAAACTAAACGAGTACACTGAAATGGACATTCTCAGGAAAATGAGGTCTCTGTCAACTTGGATATCCCAGGGTTTGGTTGGAATGCGAGGCAAGTGGCGACTAAGGCGGTTTCTCCGCATCTCTAGCCATGCGAGAGTGGCTGAAGAATGAGTTATTCTTCAACAATTCTTAGGTTTAGATGTTTTTATCTTTCCAAGTGGTTAGCGTTTTTAACCAAGTTATTTGTGTAATAATTTAGTGACGAAAAGAGATCGAAACAAAAAAGGTAAAGATCAAACTATTTTGATTTGTAATTTTTTTTTTTAAGGTTTGGTGATTTTACGTGAGTTGTTTGTATTCAAGGTTTGAAGCCAAGTCCAAACTTTTCTCTGCGGCTTTTTTTTTCTCACAAAAATTTAAAAACTGAAGGTGTCTCATAAACGATCTCTTTATAGAAGACAAACCCCAATATGATACAACGCGCCCACAAGCACAAATTGCAGCACAAGTGCAAAGATGCAATTTCGGGCGCTAATTTCAGCGCGAGGCTTATGTGTTTTGTTTTCTGTACCAGAAGCCTCACATGCCTTTTATTAAGAAAACTGGACACAGAAGAGCGTCTAGAAACCTGGATTTTAATTAGCACAAAGGAGAATAGTAAGTTAATTAAGGTTTCTCCCAATCAGATAGCGGCAGGGTATGATACAACAAGACCACGATCATCTAAGCCGGAACGGCTTGAGGGACTTTGCCATTCTCCTCCGCAACGGCCAAACTGTCATAGTAATCAACCAACACTTTCCAGCCACCAGGGCACATGAATCCGTTGGGAGGGTTCTCTTTGTTCCTCGCAAGCTTTCGCATCTGTAATATGCAAACTCGTTTTTAGATAAAATTCATCTGTGACAAACAAAATCAGCAGAAAAGAATTGGCTGAAGTAATATCAAAATAAATACCTTGGTGCCAGAGATGAAAATGAAGTCCTGAGCTCTTGACGGATCAAAGAAGGCCATTTTACCTTGTGTTTTGTCATATGCAGCGACCTGCGATAGGGATAGATTAGTGATCACGGAACATTTTAAACGGTGGCAAGGAAAAATTCATGAAATATTGTTTTCTATTTACCTTGAAGGGAAGAATGTTAAGCCGCTCCAATCCAGGTGCCATGCTCAATACTTTCTTGCCATGGTCAGCATCATAAAGATCTCTCTTCTCGATCGGATGGCCCATACCAGCAGGGTCTCGACCGACAATGTAAAAGTTTGCCCCTGCATTAATCCTTGCCTTCGCATGCCATTGCACCTCAGTCGGGCCAGCATAGTGCATTGGAGACGGGAATATCGAAACCACAGTAGTCTCTGGATCAAGAACACCATCCTCCAGAACCTAAGAACACAACTCCGTTTTCACTGTCAGAATACAATCCTGTTTGTCTATATGGTAAAATCAAGGAAACAACAGAATTCAAAATCGAAACAAACCTTTTCATGTTGCTTCATTCGCCAAGTAAGAGGAACATCATCTGCCTTTGTATACCCTCCCAATGGATGGAGCAAGAGAATGGGGTTCTTGTATCCCATCTCAAGAAGCCGGCGGCGTGTATCAGTCATCAGCAAGGCATGACCGTTGTGAACAGGGTTGCGAAGCTGGAAGGCAAATACTGCATCGGCATTCCTCTTTGTGAATTCCTCGCGGAGTTCAGCAGGAGACAACCGAAAACGGTCAAGGCCATCATGGTACTTGATAGGCTCTAAGACCTCGAGATCACCACCAATCAGCCAGTCCCCAGCGTTGGTTATGGCTTCATCGACGTAAGGCAAGCCAGGGGCGGTGGTTCCCCATGTTCTCGCTATCCGTTCTTCTTTAGGGTGCTTGTAGATCTCAATACTGGTAAGGTCAAAAAACCAAATAAAGAAAACATTAGAAAACAAACGAGAAATTTAAGGGCTAAATCTAATGCTCCTTATGTTCTCCAAATTCCTCATAAACAGTTTACTAAAAACTTGGGACTATTTTCTACCCAATTATTACCCTTCTACATTCTAAAGGAATACGAACCAAATTTATGGATAAGATACGCCTATTTTTCAAAAGTAGGGAGATAGTCAAATGCATTGACGCAAATAATAATCAGAAAAACAAAAGGTTCATAATTTTGTCAAAGTAATGTGAGCCCCTATTCAATAATCGACCAAATTATACCACACGGTTCAGAAGCCTGAATTAGAGGACACAAGAACAACGAAGAAAATGACCAGCATCAAAAGACTAAAATGTGCTCTCTTTTGTAGTTGCAGACATAGCTGGTAGTAATTTTATACCTAATTCCATAAAAAAACGTAGAGTTTGAATCCCGACCTCCAATTTCAACCAAAAAAAAAAACGTCGTGCGCTCTTCTATTTCACCAATCATATTAACTCAACTATTCCACATGATTCAAATAGTCTTGGAAAAAAATAAAATAGAGCCTTGCAAGTTAGACTAGGACCTATGTTTAATAACTTTTTCACTAACTTACTTTTATACCGCCTCACGGCTCACGATTTTTAAACTCCTTATTTTTTTAAATACAAATTCAAGCGACTAATAATATAAATGCCACGTCAGTTGGTATTTAAAAAATCGAACGTTAAAAAAAAAAACTATGACTAATATTTAATTATTATTTGATTAAAAGTTCTCTCTTGTTTTCCCTATCGAAGAATAAACAGAAACGTATAACAGAAAACATTAGCAAACCAAATCAAATCCAATTTCTGAACCAAAAAAAAAAAAAAAAAAACCTCTTGATAGATAACAGAATCAAACAGAATCAAATTTATTTCCCCTCTTTTTTGCATTTAATCCATGACAGTTAACACATTAACAGGCCAAAAAAAAATCTTAACCACAACATAAACAAAAACAACAAAAACCCAGATACCAGAATCCATAAATTCACCACCGTAAAAAACCTCATATTCAATCCATCAATCAAACATATATATACACTTATATAAATACAAATATACATAAATATAACTACTTACTCATTGAGAATCGCCACGACTTTATCGTCCGAGTCGACGAGGGCGACCCGGGTCGAGTCACCGATGCGGCGTTTCTGGGCGTCGTCGATGTCGAGGACGATCGGCACCGACATGTTGACGAAGGAGCCGTCGGCGAGCCGGAGCGAGGAGAAATGAAGCGTTTGGAGGAACTCGGATTCTCTCATGAACCCTTTGATGGGGCTGGCCCACCCTTCGCTGAGCACGTGGACCCACTCGAGGTCGATCCGTGACAGCTTGATCCTGGGCAGCCCCACCGCCTCCCGCCTCTTCTCGCCCCTCAGCGGCTCCGCCACCAGCAGCTCCACCAGCCTCCCACCGTCCGGCTCGATCAGACCGGCCGACACCCGGAGCCTCCGGCGGGCTCCGGGTAGTCCCGGGACGGGAAGTTTCAGGGCAGGGGTGAAATGGGTACTCAGAGTTTTGGGGAATGGTTGGGAGGGGGACGGGGTTTTGGCGAAGAGAGTCGCCATGGACGCCATTGGAGGTGGGAGACCAAAGCTTTGAGCTTTTTTAATTAATTGAGGTGGGTTTTTTTTTAAAGGAGAAGTTAGTGGAGGGGTAGTTTGGGAATTTATGAAAATTTGGACAAGAAAATCTATAAAAAAAAATTTCAGATGATCATCAATACAAAGATGTTGATGGGGTTTTATATATCTATATAGATATATATATATATATATGTGTGCATATATATGTTGGAGGAGGAAGTGCGAGACAGGAAGGAATTCATGTTGTTTTTATAAAGGGCATTAAGGTGGGGGATTAGGAGAGGAACAGATTAGGACATTTCGGTGAAATTCAGTGGATGAACCTGGACACCTATTGGGGACTGTTCTGTTCTTGACAAAAGGAAATTAATTGTTATTAGTTTATTTCGGCAACTTGTAGTTGGCATAGGCAGGCCAGCATTGTCACGTTGTGCTTTTCTGCATTTGAGAAAAACTCGAAACTACCCCTTCTCTCACGGAAAAAGAAAAAAAGAAAAAAAGAAATTTAAATTCGAATAATTCATATGCTTAGACATGTTTAAGTGGTTAATATTTCAGGTAGTGTAAATTAGGGATATTTACAAGTCGTATTACACGGAATAGAAGCCAATTCGTAACCTTCGAATTGAAATAATCTCAATATATTACTAATTTATTGGATCTCTAATCAAATTTAATCTTAGTTTATAAATATCAGATTTCATATTAGATTTACGGATTTAATCTCTAGCATTATCTAGGCGATGGGCAAGAGAGATTGTGATTATTGCGTTGGGCGGCTAAGCTAGAATTGTGTATGGAATGTAATCTAAGACATATATAGACTAAGGTTCTATTGTCAATCTAAATGAGATAGGTTTTATTATAATTCATAAAACAAAATATAAGTAATAGTCAATGGTCGGACAGTAGGAGCTAAATAGGGACATGTCAAATTATATTAAACTTATATTTACATATTTATTAAAAATCATTTAGAAAAATTATATATAATTTATATATATATAGATTGTGTATTCGAATTTTACGAATTAAAAAATTATCAATCTACAATCCAACCAATCTAATCCAATCTAATGGATTTAAATGGATTGGGTCAAACGGATTAAGCAGATTCACAAATTTTGTAAACTCCCTTAATGTGAATAGTTTAGAAATATATGGCATATTTACTTTAGGATTGAATAATGGAAGTTAATTGGGGGAATTAATCCTTTTTTTTTTTTTTTTGACAAATTAATCCCATATTTACCTGCAGTAAGACTGAAATTGATAGGTTCCACATTGAGCAAAAATTTTATTACGAATTCAAAAAAAAAAAAAAAAAAAAAAAAGCACATTTTTTTATGAGTATGGACTTCTTTTTTTTTTTTTTTTTTTTTTTTTTTTTTTTTTAAGTTACGACTTCTATTTTGTTATTTGTCAAAACTATTATTTTTTATGTGAGTGCATTTTAATATTAATTACTACAATAAATAAGGGTAGTAATTTAGGTCATAATCCAACAACGCAATTCCAAACCACAAGTAATTAACTGGTTTGAAATTATTATAAACAGGTTCATATAAATATAGGTTGACACGATTAGTACAATTAAAACCTAAATCATTTTAGTTAGACTCATAAAACCGATTTTGACCTACAAAAACATGTGTAAAAGTGAAATTTTCAAGAGTGTTAAATTTTTTTTACAGGTATTCATGCGTGTTTTTATTATTATTATTATTATTTTGTTTGGTAAGATACATATTGCTAAATAGTTGGATTTCAATTATTAGATGCCCACATATTTTAAATTACGCATATTCAATTAATTTAATATGTTCAGAATATTCGGATATTACATTTAGCAGCTAAGCAGCAAATTACGTCATTTGTCATAATATAAAAGAATATAAAGGGTACGGGAATCATAATTTTAAAGGGCAAATTAGGAAAAGAAAATTTAGAACAAATAAAAATTGCAACAGATTTTTTAGCTACTCCTAGACGTTTCTCTGTCTCATTGCCGTGTGATATTAAAATATTTGCCAAGTTGGGTTACAATGGGAATCAATGCTTGCTTAGTACTATTACATCACATGGACGACGGATCTAACTACATATATGTAATTTATTTAAAAATAAAAATAAAAAGATACATATACGTAAGTACGTACGTTTATAAGTCTCGTCTTTTATTATTTTCATCTGTGCCTCTAATTTTAGAGTCAATTTCTACTGAATTTTTAATTTTTAAAATTCTCAATTTATCTTCTGAATATTTAATTAGTCAAACTTAACCTCCTTTGTTAGAGTTTTTGTTAAAAACATGCTAAAAAAAGAGAGAGGTTAAGTTCAGTCATACATATAGTATTGTTTTTTTAAATAAAAATTTTAATAAAGTAGATTACGTAAGACTATTTCCCTTCTTTTGTCTTTTGTTTTGTAATGTAAAATTCTAATAAAATGGTTTAAATAAGACTAACTCAAAATTCAATGGGCCAATTGAAAGTTATTTAAGTTCGATAGACAAAATCAGAATGACCTTATAATGGAGGAGGTATGTGGGAGATTGATGTTTTGTTTTTTTTTTTTTAATAAAAATAAAAATCCCTTAGAACAAGGGATTAAACTCTACAATTTATTTATTGATATATTTTTTTTAAACATTGGGAGTGGGAGAATCGAACTCCAAACTCTACAATTTAAATACAAACATATATGAAATTGTACTCACTGTTAAGGGTAAAAATAAACTCGAATCACACATCGTAAAAACATAATAACAATAACAAACATATAAGGGTATTAGACCACTCTACTTAACAAGTTGACCTTTGAATATGGAAGCTCAATCTTTTAACAGTCTCAAATCCCTCTTCTTCTCCCTAATCGTTACATGATATCAGAACGTAACAAGCTCAAACGAGTAGCTTGATTCATCAAATACAAGATTGATGACTCCAAAAAGAGTACCATCGTGCAGGGGTGTGTTAAGAGTTAAACTAAACTCGAATTCCATATCGTAAAAATATAATAACAATAACAAACATATAAGTATATTAAATCACTCTACTCAACATGTTGATCTTTTAAAATCGAAATGTAATTTCTTAACAGTCTCAAATTCCTCTAAATTATATTATCTACACTAGTCACGTACGTTGCTTAGGTTTTTTTGGGAAAAAATCCGATACATTGTTTTCTTTTCTTTTTTTTTTTTTCTTTTTTCTTTTTTATCGGTTTATCCGTTTATATATGGTACATTCTGACTGCTGAGTGCCGCCCGGGCTTAATTTCCCAGAATCTTCTTTGTTTGAATTCAAAGATGCGCAAAATACCACCTAACGTTGAAAAAAGCAAATCTCATTTTCCTGACTTTGTTTAATGTTGTCACAAGGAAACTGAACATTGCCCATTTCATGGCTACATTCATTTTTAGCATATGGAGTAGTTTTCAAGACACAATTGTCTTGCTCTTCCCACATGTTTTTTTTTTTTTCCTTTGTCCTTTTTTCTTATCTTCCTGACATGGTACCTAACGTGTCAACGCCAATCATCGTGCAACAAGTGTCGAGTCGAGACAGATACGACAATTAGATTTAAAAAAAAAAACATGGGTGGTTTCAGTAATTATTGCTTAATGTAGATCAACATCAAATATCAAAACATTTCTGTAATATATTTTTCTATGGTTGGATGACCGGCTGAGTTAATGGAATATATATTTGGATTCCTATACGAGTATAGGAAATACTTAAACAAATAATTAAAATATATTAACCATACTTTTCAAATCGCACGGAATGAAAGCATGCAATCTTTGAGGCAAATTGCCGGATGGTATATATATATATATATATATATATATATTTATTTATTTATTTATTTACCTTTAGAAAATAAATAAATAAATACATAAAAGCATATATTACTTTTGTATAATTAATTAAATGCATGCAAAAGAACAAATTTCAGTAGAGTCATCATGCACGACCAAACCTTAAAGATACTTTTATATTCATGTGATATAAAGATAGGTGTATATATATATATATATATATATACATATATATGAATATTTGAGGGAGTGTCTTTATTGAGGAGACTGACGCCTCTTGCATGCATGTTCCAACTAGGACAAACTAATTATTCTCCTTTTTTACACACAAAAAAATAAAAATAAAAATAAAAAATAAAAAAACCTACATGATGGAACAATTCCACCTTATGAGCTTTTGATCTCAACGTACGAGTTAGATTAAAAAAAATGTTTATGAAATAGGTGAACGATACGGTTTTGTAGAATTTTTTTTCACATGATCAATCCGGTCTTCAAAATATAAATCGTCTATCTAACCTAAATTTTGCGATACGATGTGTAATCTTATTAGACCATGTAACAAGATTATATTGTATCCATGTAGAATATATATATATATATTTTTTAAATGGAAATAAATTAATATATAACTATAAAGTTGATAACCTTTATGGTACAAATGAAATACGACAACATTAAAACATTAGGAATAATGAACAATTTTGAGTTGAAATAAACTCAAATGTAACCTTTGGGAAACTAAACCATTGGCTGGCATTGGGTCTTCTAGTTTGTGTTTGGCCTAGGGAGGTCCTATCTTGTTGTGGATATATACCTATATATATACGGTGGCGATATTGTAATTATGTGCATGTAATCTTTTATAGACATAAAGGACATAAAGGTACACAAGGTCTTTATCATGCAATTAGGTACGTGAAATGACAGGTGGGATATTATTTTTCATCACTTTAATTATTTAAGAAATATTTACTGGGTCCAGCCCTTCACAGGCGGCGGCAGAAAGAGAGAGAGAGAGAGATGGCTTTAATGTCAAACTATAACCAGGAAAATTTTCGCCAACTCATGGTGAAACAAGCAAAATCTTATAGGCTACTTGTAACCATTTTGTTTGATGACTCGTTTTCCACAACTTTTTCATTTATTTAAGTTAATTTTACACTTAACTTCAGATATAGTATTCGAAAGAGAAATATAAGGTTTAATTGTAGTACTACAAGAAAAACTATGATAATGGCGACAATATTTGTTTTCACCAAATCCTCCTATACAACGAAGATCCAAATCGGTGGCAATGTTTTTGTTTTTTTTTTTTTTTTTGTTTTTTTTTTTTTAATTGGATTCGTACTTGTAGTTATCAAAGTTTTATCAATTGACTTTTTGTTGGCACAAGATTCCAATGAACGATGACATGTCATCGTCATACGTCCGGGTGGAATTTAACATGTCTTTTATTGTCGAAGTTATGTTTTAGCAACGATAAATTCAATCAATGTGAATCTTTATTTTGACATGCAATTTGATGTCTAAATAGATTTTTAACGACAAAAAAATGACTTTTGTCGTCGCTAATGATCAACGCTCTAAAGTCTAACCCAACCGTCTGAGCTAAGTAGATATTTAGTAGCTAAAATTTTAAATTTTTATTTTGTGAAAATTTCAACGGTAAACTAGTGAGGTACCATTTTTGTATAAACTCAAAAACATACTTTTAGCGATGATATATTTCTTCACTAATGGCCACGTGGTCGCTACAGAAGTTTGAGAATAATTATACAAAAAAAGAAAAAAGAAAAAACTTATGAAAATGGTGTCATTTTCTGACTATTAGCGACCATTTTAAGAGAATTAGTGACGAAATATCACAGAACTGACCCGTTTTCCCCATTTTCTGAAAAGGCGCTCAGTCACTCACTACCTTGAACCACACACAAAAAAAAAAAATACTATGTCAATTTCAAAGATTTTCTCTTAGAAAGTGATTTAAAAAAAGAAAAGAAAAGGAGAGTTATAGAGATAGAGATTTATATACTCAGATAATCCCAGAAGGTGGATGCATTCTCACATGATATATGGATTACTCATGAAATAGATTGTCCATATACCCCGACCAACACAGTAGGGACAACTCGAACCCAAACATTTAACAAGAAGGACGAGCGTCCTACCAACCCACCTAAAATACGTTGGTTCTTTAAAAATGAGATAAGTACTATTTTTTACAGCTTGTAAATAATTAAGATGATCGTAATTAACAAGATTTTAAAGGTTTTTTTAGGTTTTTCTCATGTCTTGTTTGCTTTTCAGCTTAGTTAGAAATTAACCAATGAAAGAATTAACCTTAGTCATCAACTAGTTAAATATCCTTATCTTGAAGCGTAGACCCAAGAATATTTGGGGACTTATTATTGGTGGGTCAGTCAGTTTCATGCTAATGTAATAATTAGAAAATTTGATTATAGTAGTGTATTTGTCGTTTTAATTTATGTTTAATCAACAAAAAAAAAGTGAACTTATGGAAAGGTGGCGCTAATAGTTGTATTAGGTGTTAATAATGTCAGTGTTTACCACATAATTTTCCAATTGTGTTGTCCTTATTAGGCTGAAATCACATCATGCTTTGCAATTGCCAATCAGCTGCCGACATGCATGAGAACACTTTCAATTGAATATTTTACTTGTATATATACGTATCAATTTATAGAATATATTTCCAGCAAAAAGAAATATAATAGCGTGATAAACACCACATTATTATTTTTATCATCAGTCGTCGTCGTCGTCGTCATCATCATTATTATCTTGGTTTAGAGGTAACCACGTAAATTGTCAACAATACTAACTTAAACTTAGACAGCCCAAATTGTAGACCAAAACAATCTTTAATTGGGCCAAACCCAGAATTATAGACAAACGTTGAGGGAAAAAAACAAACACATGATTTGGATTTTTGCCCTCCCGTTATATTACCTTGGATTTTTTTTTTTTTTTTTTTTTTCATTTGACTCTCTCTTCCGTTGTCTGTCAGAGCACTCGTCAGACGTGGTCGCGGTCATGATCAGTGACCGCACTAGTAATATGCTGAAATGATGCGTTAATCTAGTAGAATTAATATGTCATTATCGTAATCTGATCATAATGTTCGATGCCATCTCTGGTTGCCGTGATCGGAGACCAAAAGGTATTGTACCATAATACTCTCCGGTGACCAGTGTCCAGGATCGGAGATTATCGATGGTTCATGTTGACTCCGGTCGTCAGAGGGTATTTTGGTAGATTTTCATATGGTATTCTACCATAATACTTTTTTGGTTGGTCAGGATAATTTTGAAAATATTTATTATGTCGACTTTTGGCTTATGTAGTAAGAGATTAAAAATTTTAAAACCACTATAGATAGGGTAAGATTCCAATTAAAAGTGTGCTCTCTTTAGGGCAATCCTCAAAATCACCTTAGGTAAGAGAAATATTAAATGAGAGAGAGGTCCTTTCTACTATAATGTTTGGTATGCAATCCCTCCCACAATCTCTTCAATTTAGGAGAGATCAAAATTTGAGTGTTTAAAGTATTTGAATCTCTTTCTTTCTCCTTTTTCTCAAACAATCATAAATGTTAAAATATTTCCACTAATATCCCTCCAACTCTAATTCTTTTCACTTTTCTCTCCCGTCAAACACAATCTATGACAAATAAGTAGGGAAAGAAAAGGAAGCCAAAAAAAAGTTTTCTTAACTCAATATATATCTATATATTAAAGAAGAAGAAAAAAATTGTAATCTTTCTAATTGAATGTCGGAATTTTTCTTATATAAACTCAAACAATTCGCATTTTTCCACTTATATAATGTATATCATGATCACAATATTGGTTGAAAATTATATCCACTCTGTAAAGTGTTCATATATGCAAGACAATTAACAAATATAATTAGCTTTTTATATCTGCACATCAAACCTCATAAAATATATAAACCTTGGAAAACATGAATTATATGCAAAATTTCATCTTGTTGTTTTTGACATTTAATACATCTACATGATATAAAATGCGTATAAATGTGAAACCCCTTACAGTCCTCCAATAAATACATATCTAACAGACTGCTAGATTCTATAACGACTTTATCAACACTCTTTATATCTTTGCTTTTCCCTTAAAAGAAAACCAACATAAATATATAACATATATACATATATAGAATATATCAGTATACTTCTATTGTAAACTTGGACAGTAAAATTCCGCCAACTTCTCATTCATTAATCCAGAGAGAGAGAGAGAGGAAGTAAATTAGAAGTGAAGAGAAAAGCTGCATGTGCCTGAGGAATGTTGGTGGTTACACATACAATAGAAAAAGATTCATTGCTTTTCTTTTCCCCCTTTTAGACAGAAAATACTGTTTTTTTCCCCTAATATTCCTGTAGTTTTACGTCGGCAAAACCCTAGCTACTTGGAGAAACCCCCGAGAATGTGTGTGTGTGTGTGTATAACTGCAGCCAAATAACGTATATATATTCTAGGGTTTTTAGGGTGCCTCACTTTTGTCTCAATAGTGCCGCTGCCCTTCTGAATTCTCAATCTCAAATCACTGATCAATTCATGTCTCAAAAACATACATTAAGGAAAATGCTTCGTGTCATGATGAAAATCTTTCCACGCTAATTTCACCGACTAGCGGCTTTGTTTAGTATTTAAGTTTAACTCAAATATTTAAACTGTACTTTTTCATATCAGTTTTTGTGTTTTTTTGAAAAGTCAACAAAATTTATAACTAGTTTTTGAAAAGTTAATCAACTCCAACTTTAAAATTTCATCTCCAACCAGCAAACCAAACGTAAGATTAGATTCATATGTGCATGTGAGGAGCCTAGTCTAGCGGGGAAAGCACGTGACTTTCACTAATTCTCTCTTAATTCATGATTATTCAAGTTAAAAGAGTTGTAAATGCTACCTCATTGGTCATAAATATTTATAATCATCCTCCGAAAGGGATAATGAAATACATTATTACTTCTACGATTAGCCAAGATCCGTCCTCATCGAGTCTGATTTGTCAATCAATGACTATCACTAAGCTTAAGTTTCGTATGTATACGGATTTGGAATAAAATTTTTAGATTTAAGTTAGTTAATTTTTTAAAAACTAGTTATAATTTTTATCAATTTTTTAAAAAAAGATAATAGATGTGATGAAAGCTTTAAGTTTAAACATGAAAGTTAAACAAAAGTTAAATTTATTTGTTTTCTTTTAAGATTATTTACATTTTTAATATAAATTGATTGTCTTTCTCTCTTTTCCCAATCTATGCCTTATTGGAAATTTGTATATTTGTGATTGCATATGTAGTCTAATAACATTTAACTTAACTATAAAGTTTAGAGTTAGAATCTCCTTAGCTTTAAGTTCCCAAAAAATAAAAAATAAAAAGCCTAGTTTCGTTAATATATATATATATATATGAGAAAGAGAGATTGCCTATTACTCTCTGTGAGAGTAGGTTTGACAGAAAGCCCAACCCAAGAAAGCGTAATTTTGCGGCTTCTGCCTTGCGCAGCCCGAATTCATTTCCACATTAATTATGGCGGCTCCAAAGTCCAACTAGCACCAGCAACATTAATGCTTCATTTAAATTTAACTGTTTCATCTTAATTTTTATTTTTTATAAAAAAATCAATAAATTTTATAATTAAATTTTAAAAATTCGATCGATTCTAATTTAAAAAATTCATCTTCAATCTATAAATCAAACTTACATTAAATTCTTACCCAATAAAAAGTTTAACAAAACGTAATTGGAGAATGACAACTCAAATCAAGTGTTATGTTTTAATCATATATATATATATATATATGTATGCATATTTTAATTTTTAACACACTCAAAATACAATTCGTAATACGAAAATCTTTAAAATCTGCAGCACAATCGTGACACAATTCACTTATCTGATTGACATGACACAATCCAAAAATACCCAAAACATTGATTTCTTGGCTACGAATTTTATTGTCAGAAAAAAATAAATAAATAAATTGTGTCGTTCATCTCTCCTGTTTTTTTGGTCATTTTAAAAAATTATGGAATCCATCTATAAAACAAAAATGACTACTTATCCGCATTTACGTGTATGTATCTTTCACAAAACAAAAAACAAAAACCAAAAAAAAGAAGAAGAAGAAGAAGAAGAAGAAACATTCTTAACATTGCATGCGTCAATCAAATGGTGGTTTCTCCGTTGTGAACTTACAAGCACTTAGATCAAAGCATATTAGGAAATTAATAAAGGATATTAATCCAACGTTGGTGTTTATCTTAAATAAATGGGATACACAAAAACTATACAAATTGTATTAGCGTGGTATGGGTTCCAATTATCTAACTACAACTAAGTTTAAACTAATTTCTAGAATCATGTTTTAAGTGAGACACTTGTGAATGTATGTTCAATGAAAATTGCAAAATCTTGGGGACAATCTTTTTTTTTTTTTTTTTTTTTGATAATTTGGGGACAATCTTTATGCATGTAATCAGAACGGTTATATTTTCAAGATATAAATGTAATATATTATATTGTATAGCAAATATCTTTTAATTGCCATTGAAAGCAGCAAAAGTACATGTATTCCAACTGAAAGGCAAGTTATCTTTTTCTCTCATACCAATGAATAAAGTTAAGATACCTGGAATAAAACTTCATTTCAATTGTGACATTTTTCGGTTTCTTGCTTTGCAATTCATGTTTCTTTTTTTTTTTTTTTGAGAAATATTATCTTAGTTAAAGAAACATAGTTAGCACAAATCTATTATTGTTTTTATTTTTATTCTGATATAGATCCCCAGAGTTCCCCTAAAATTGACGGTGGATTCCTAAAACTTGAAGGAAACAGTCATGTACCTTTTTTTTTTTTATCTTACATTAACTTGAAAGTTTACATAATAATCACATGAGAAGCAAAATAACATTCTTATTTTAAGGGATTTCAATGTTACAGAGAGCATTTTATTCAGTAAGGCAATAAAGAGAACATTTGCACCTTATATTATGACTTTCTGTTAAATTTCAAATTATCTTGTGACAGGCATATGACTAGTTTCATCAAATTTATAAAACTGATCAGTTTTATAGTCAGGGAAGACAAAAGAAGGGACCGATTTATTTTCCTATTTAATCATGTATTTACTTGTAAAATAGATAATGAAGTTGAGCAAATTGTCTCACATAATATAAGAAATAATGAAGTCAATTTCGATCTTTATACTCGGCCCTCTTGATGTTGATTACTAGTTAAAGAGAGTGAATATTGAATTTACTTACATGCCCTTTACAAAATCTATTGTCTAGTTACAACTCGTCACTACCTTATCTAATTACATAAAAAGACGTTTCAATAATTACATTGACAAGTTTTCTAATTCTAAGTTTAGTAAACACTAAAAAGTAGATTAGATTGTTTCTTTTCCACTTTTTAATAGGAAAGTAAATACTCTAAAGGAAATAAACTATTCTCATTGTATTCTTTTATTTTCCTTTTCCAATACATGGCCTGAATCTTTTCATTACATTTTTTTATGGTACTATATAATGCTCTTAATTCAAAATTAATCATAAAAAATACAAACTAATCAGAGAATAAACTGTCACAATGTTAATAGTTTATCAAAGTATAAAATCAATTATAAGATTTTTTTTGGACAGATCAAATTGCGAAAATAAAATAAACATCAACACTTGTCAAATCAAGAAAACAGCGCATTAATAAGTATCGAAATAAAACAAGATGGTATTATACATAAATGATAACCATAATTTATATATATATATATATATATATATATATACACACACACTCTCTCACGGGATGGTACTAGAGGTGCACCCAAATGCTTACCAGTCAAAGAGAGCCAACGGGGGATAATGTTTGGTCATAGTCTTACACACACGACCACTACTGGCTCTGCTCTTTTGTTGGCCCCCAACTCCAACAACAAACAAACTACCTTTTTCCATCTCCAATAAAAATATAAAGTGAAAGCAAATATAACTCTTTTTCTTTTCCAAGTTTCATGCACTTTTTGCGAAAATGATGCTGCAATTTTGCTTTTATAACCCTGCATGATTGAGGTTTTTTCACCAAAAAAAAAAAAAAATTCCAATTTCACAACTACAGTTTAAGTGGGCATTTGGTTGGTTCATTCCAATTAAACAATTCTAATTATTTTTTGTCTTTTCCATCAAAAATAAACTCAGTTTCACTATTTACATCTCAAACTCTAACTTAAAAACTCAAACGTTAAAAATTCATAATTTTGTTATTTCAAGTTAAAATCAGATGAATTTTTTTATATAAATTGCATAAAATTTGAAGAGAAATGAAACAATATCTATATTGATTTTTTTTTTTCAGAACATATTTTAAATTTTAAAATTTTTTTACTTTAAACAAACACATAATTACAAAACTCAACTCATGAACTCTAATTAAAATAACTTCAATTCTCTAAGTCAAGCGAACCAACCAGGCGGCCTCTAGAAGGGGTATCTAATCATATTAAGCCTTGAAGAATATTCACTAATATTTCGCTTTCAATTTTTTTCTCTTTTGCAAGTTCATTAACAAAAGGTGTTCTTGAAGGCGAAATATCAGTCAAAAGTAGGGTGCCGAATATATGCTTTTATCTATGCATGAGAATGTGGTCTAATATAAGGGATTATATACTCACTAGCCCACCATCATGTAGTACGAAGTGGGTGTGTCCCCATTTGAGCCCACTGAATTTTGGAGGCTTTTGTAGGGCCCAATAAAAACACCTAAAAGACAAAAACACTGTTCTTGAATTTTTGTCATCTTTTTGTGACGAAATTGCCCTTGGCTGCTTTTCTTTGACGACAAAAGTTAAAGTGTTGGTGGGTGGTGATGATTAAAGAGGGGGGGTTGCTGAAAGTACTTTGTGGTGTTTTTTGAGCTTCTGACCGTTTTGGCTTTTCTTGGTAGGTTTGGATGTGCACACTAGGTGATGTGTAATTATGCTAAAAGTAGTCAAGGATTCTGTCAAAAGACCATAATACCCTTGCAACAATGAAATGAAAAAAGTGACAAAATTTAACTAAAAATAGCATCCCTCGTTACATGTATGGAAGAACTTACCACTTTTCCTTAGTTCTCTCTCTTTTTTTTTTTTTTTTGTCCTCATCCTCTTAATTAAGACTAACTGAATTATCTACCAAATTGTAGTTTGAATATCAACTCATGTATCATATTTTTTATTGGTAGATATTATTATGAAAAATTAAAAGTACATAATACCGTAAACAAGTAATAAAATGATAAGGAAAGTATCGTTCTCATGAGAACCGTCGTTATCAATTATTGCAATTATATTAACTCCAACTTTATTTGAATAACCGAAATGAGATTTTAAATAAAAATAAAAAATAAATAAAAAGACAAGAGACTCAAAATACTAAAAATCTAGAGTTCCCGATTTCATCAGATTAATCTTATTCAAATCCTCTAATCCAATCAATCAACGTCTATTTCATATGTTGCCAGCGAATCTAATTACTATAATCATTAATATTTCTCAAGCATTAACTATTTATCTTACAATAAGCTCGTTATCATCTCTCGGTCTAAAACTCTAAGCTTATCACAATTCATTAAGAATAAGAAATTCAAAGTGCTGCACAAGTTTCATAACTATCTCTAGCTTATGACAAACTCATGGTAGATTACCCAAGTGCTAATTCAATTATCACTTCTCAGTCTCAAATCAAATAACAAATCATACAAAAGTTAGCCAAAAATTCGCAAGCATTAAGCAGAAATTAAAATACTTCAACATAGAATTGGAATAAAACATCAATCAATTAAAAAAAAAATCAAATAATCATAATCTGGATATATCGTATTTCTATAAAAGAAAATTACTTCATAAATAAAAATACAAATCTACAAAATAAAGGTTTAATCATCCTTAAATTACAAAAATAAAAATATAAGAAAATAAAGTAAGAAAACCCGGTTTAGAGGTGTCACAAGTCTCCAAAGCCTTCTCCTAAATTTTCTTCTCCATCGCTTGTTGATAAATCAAGATAATAGTTCCCTAATTTTGTCGAAAACTAAACCTCAGACTTAGGGTGAGTTTGGAGCTTAAGTCCAAACTAAGATTTTCAAACTTTTTTTTGTCTTTTTCCCAAAAAGTTTTTGTCTTTTTCCCAAAAAGTTTTTTGTCTTTTCTGAAAATTCAAAAAAATTTACTATTTAAACTTAAAAATCTCATCTTGAACTTGTGCACCAAACAAGTCCTTAATTTTTTTTTTTTCTTTTTCTTCTTTGGTTTTTGGCTTTTCTGGCAACCAAAAGATCTCTTGCATGGAGCCCTAGGCTTCCTTTTATAATCCTCAACCGCCAACTTCTTTTCTTTTCTTTTTTCTCGGCTGCAGCGAAGCTGACGCCCGTTAGCCCTAGCAAGGCCCACGGAGACGAGTGGCAACAGACGACTGGCTGGAGGAAAAAAAAGTGGGACGTGTTGCGGGCTGGCATTGGCTGGTGCTTGAAGGCGCACAGATGGAACTGGAGCACGCCACACCGGATCTGGTAGCTGCTAGTCCCTCTGACGCGAGCGCAGCGACGTGCCTGGCTGGGCGTGTGTGATGTACTCGTCAATATGGGCCTCCTCCACGCAAATCTGATGGCCAAGACGGGCAAGTGAGCGCGCGTGGATACTCACAAGAGTAGGGAAAATTGTCTCCCAATTTTATTTTGCAATTTTTAAATCTTTTTATCACAATTTAGCTCCAAATTGTTACTTTTAACCCTCTTAACATGATTTAACCTATACACTTGAAATAACATAATAAGGGCATGTTTGGTGCACAAGTTCAAGATGAGATTTTTAAGTTTAAATAGTAAATTTTTTTGAATTTTCAGAAAAGACAAAAAACTTTTTGGGAAAAAGACAAAAACTTTTTGGGAAAAAGACAAAAAAAAGTTTGAAAATCTTAGTTTGGACTTAAGCTCCAAACAGGCCCTAAATTTGGAGAATAATTAATATAAATTATTAAAATTTAAGAATGCTAAAATAACTCTATTTTATAGAGTTATTAGATACAACCAATTGATGTGGTAATGTTTAAATACTTATTAATAAAAAAAATTACAACTCATATGTTATATAAGTTGGTACTCAAAGTTGTTATTAGAATTGATGTCACTAGTATTTTTCTTGAAGTAAAGAGAAAAGTTTCAAAATACATATGTAAATGGAAAATTTATTAGATAAATGACATATTTACAAGACGTAAGTAAATCATTTACATAATAAATCTAACATAAATAAATCATTTAACTAATAAATCTATTGTTTAGTATAAAAATTTTATACACATGTTATTTACTTTATTTATGTTGGATAAACTATTATTTACTTCTTTCTCCTCTATTATCTCCTTTTCTCATGATATTATGGATGACTGGTTACGGAGGGATCATTTCGTTTTTGTAGGTTGGTCCGGTCTATTGCTCTTTCTTTGTGCCTATTTTGCTTTAGGAGGTTGGTTCATAGGTACAACCTTTGTAACTTCATGGTATACTCATGGATTAGCAAGTGCCTATTTGGAATGATACAACTTCTTAACTGCCGTAGTTTCAACTCCCGCTAATAGTTTTGCACACTCCTTATTGTTACTATGGGGTCCTGAAGCACAAGGCGATTTTACTCGTTTGTGTCAATTAGGTGGTCTGTGGACTTTTGTTGCTCTCCACGACGCTTTTGCAGGTTTTTTTTATTCGAAAAACCTCTCTTTTTTTGTTCTATATTCATATCCTGAAATAATGAATTGAGTTCGTATATGCATTTTGAACGCCGCTATTGAAATAGCCTTTCTGGTACTCCACTCATCTCATAAAATATTCTACCTGATTTAATTATGACAACTACCCAATATTTGGGAGATCCACCGTCTGTATATTAGCTGTAGAGTAACATTTGGTTACAGGAAATTACAAAGTAATCCAAGTGAGAAAAAAAAAAAAAAAAAAAAACTCGTATTCTCTAAAGAGGAGGAGGAGGTAGGTTAATCATGAAAAGCCTCTACTTTTTTTTTTTTTTTTTTTTTTTGGTTTGTTATGAAAAGCCTCAACTTAAATATGAAAAGGACCTCACCAAAAATGTTCATAGAAAATCAAATCATTAGTACTTTGAGCAATTATTTGCCTGGGGTCCTACTCCAGGCTGCAATATATAGATACAATGGACGCACATATGTTAGCCAACTATTACAACCTTTTTTCTTTTCTGCTAATATGGACAAAGTCTCTACTAATTAATAGCTTTTTTTATTATTTTTTATTTTTGGTTGGGCCTCATCAGTCAGATCTTCCGCACCAAAAACCATCATAGTTTTCAGATTGCAAACCACAGTGCATTATTAACCTTTCTTCCCTTTTCCCCCTTTTTGTTCCTTTGGTCTTCAAATTCAATTTAGGGGGGCCAATTTGCCAATTCACTAAAAATTTAGGGGCAAAAGCGTCAAAACACTAAAACAATTGTAATCTTGGCTAGTGAGTAATCTATGGAAACGCCCTCGTCATGCATGTGATACTATGTGCTTTGTTGTTATCAAAAACTTATTATTATTATTATTATTATTATTATTATTATTAAACTTCAGTTTAAATGATTTAGATTCAAGACTATAGACTTTAATGTTTAGGTGCATTCATAATTTCTGTTAAACTACGTATGTAATCATATCTTTTGACAAAATCTTTATTTTTGCTTTTAGCCTATTAAAAAAAGGGGAAAAAAGACTTTCAGTAATTTTTTTGGAACTATGTTTCAAAGAATATATTAGATCGAGATTTTTTATAAATTATTGCATAAGCAATAAAATGGTGGGGAGTAAAGTTTATAAGGTATTATTAAAACTCTTGTATGAGTTTTAAAGTCCTTTTAAGAGAGCCAAAGCTTTTTTAAGATATCATCCAAAACATTCTTTCATAAGCATCTTTTGGACTCATAAAACAAAAGGCAGCTTTGAAGTAGTCTAGCCAAACATGTCGTTAATACCCAAATGTATATATACTTGTAGAAATTGTAATTATGAATCAAATAAGAATTAATTGGCACATGTATCTAACTAATTATATTAAATAAACACATGAAATATCATAAGCATTCATTGTTGATGTTGTCTTCTTTTTTCTTCGTTTTATGGAATGAGTTTGCATAACATCCTTTTATATTATCAGCATGAACCGCAGTTTTTATCATCAAAGTAACTTTTTAATTGTTCGATCTATAAATATTCACATTAAAAACTTATATCACGTAATACTTAACTACTCTCATTCATATATTAAACTATTAAAAGTTTATTATTTAAACTCCGGTTCATTTCATTAACGAAGAAGGACAATTTCTATCTTAAAAATCTCCTTTTTTTTTTTTAATTGACTTTGTCTTCTTTTATATCGTAGCATAAAATCCTTCCAAAGTGTAACTCGGAAATTTTGTAAAAACCATATTATAGATACTCCATAAATTAAGTAAATTTTATGTTGAGTTAAAAGAAAATACTTCAATAATTGTGAATTGTTATATAAATTAACAAATTTTTATCTTACTTCCACTTATTAGAATTTTTGTTTTCCATGCTTAAAGTACTTTTCTAATGTAATTATGATTCATGTTGTGGTCAAAATCATACTTAATGACTTTTTATGATTCATTTGAAAACACCATTTGTCTTAATTTAATGTAATTTGTTTGGTTTTTTTTTTTCCTTACATTATATTCAAATGTAATGTGTATTTAGATTGATGATAAGAGAAAATAATATGTGATATAATTGGTAAAAATATATATAAAAGGAAATTATAAATAGTAATGATATTCGATTTACTATTTAATTTTTTCCTTTTTTTTATGCATCATAGAGTTTTGTTTTTTTTTGTTGTTAGATATACATTAAATTTTGTTAGTTTTATACGCCTTAATATTTAGGACTTGTTTGGAATACTGGTTCTAACGAGAATTTTGTCCTTTTAACTCAAAAACTCTCAAATTGACAACTCACTATTTATGTCTTAAATTTTTATGAAATTGATAAAATTTTAAAAGTTCATAACTTTCTTATCTCAGATTGAAATGAAACAATCATTGTATTTAAATACTCAAAACAACAAAAGCAATAAAATAAGATCCACATTATATATTTTTTCAATTATATCTCATTTTTTTATATTATTTTTTACGTCACAATTTATTTTTTATTCACAGTTCAATCAAAAATAATTTTCAATTTTAATGACCCGTTTGGTTCTCCATCTCATTTTAAATTAAATTGTACTTTTTTCATCATATTTTTTGTCTGTTCTAAAAAAGTTTTTTATCTTTTCTGAGAAAATCAACAAAAATTACTATTCAAATTTAAAAATCTCAACTCAACTCAAACTCAATTTATACACCAAACACCTTCTAACTTACAAAACTCTAACTTCAACCATTATTCTTAACGGGTCCTCCTACAATCGTATACTACTGTAATGATCATAATACCGTAAGAAACTAAAAAAAGAAAAAAGAAAAAGAAAATTACAAAATTGTGGCCTTAGTCATGTAGGACCCCACAGGCATGGTCCTCTTAAAGGAGGTAGGATTACAAGTGGCAGATCGTCATTACCCCAAAATGTCAAGGAGCATTGATTGAGATATTATCAAGTAATAAAGTTGGGGGGGTCCTTTGAATAATAATGCTCCGTTTGCCTCACCATCTCAACTCAAACTAAACAACTCAAATCTCATCATGTTTTTTGTCTTTTCTGAAAAAGTTTTTTATCTTTTCTGAAAAAGTCAACAAAATTTACTATGCAAACTTAAAAATCTCAACTCAACTCAAACTGAACTTGCGATCCAAACGAACCCTAAGTGGTATGGCATAGAAATTGGACAAAAAAAAAAACAAAAACAAAAACAAAAACAAAAGCATTTTTTCCAACCCAAGGACGGAGGGACAAACGTTTGTGGCAGTGCTCTGAACTTCTGCAACCGTTTTAAGGGCTTTTCTGACCACTACCAAACGCCACAAGATTTTTTTCCCCCTTTTGACAGTTTTACCATTTTCATCCCCTTTCTCCTATTAAAGCAACGTTTATAAAAAAAAAATTGATAAATTATTTAATTGGTTCTTGAGTTTTTTTAATTTTTATATAAGGCCTTGTTTGATGAAAAGTTTAGTTTAAACTAAACTGTACTTTTTTCATCATATTTTTTTATCTTTTTCCCCAAAAAATTATTTATCTTTTTTGAAAATTCAAAAAAATTCAAAAAAATTTACCATTAAACTTACAAATCTTAACTCAAACTTACACACCAAACACCACCTAATTTTGATTTTTAAATTTTTTTTCGAGTTGAAATATCTTTAAAATTTTAAAATATTATTATAATAATCTTTTATATTAATTTATAGGTAAAATTTATTAATTATTATTATTTTTTAATCAAATTATTTATAGATTTTGTTTGAAAAATTAATATAAATAATTATTATAGTAATATTTTAATAATTTATATGTATTTTTTATTCTTTTTTGATAATTAAAATGATCATAAATTATTAAGGTCTTGTTTGGTTATGAGTTTAGTTTAAACTAAACTGTATTTTTTTCATCATGTTTTTTATATTTTTTCCCAAAAAGTTGTTTGTCTTTTCTGAAAATTCAAAAAATTCAAAAAAATTTACTATTTAAACTTACAAATCTTAACTCAAACTTAGGGGGTGTTTGGTGAATGAGTTTGAGTTGAAATCTGTAAGTTTAAATAGTGATTTTAGTTGACTTTTTCAGAAAAGATAAAAAACTTTTGGGAAAAAAGACAAAAATTGAGTTGATGGTAAACTCATCACCCAAACACCCCCCTTACACACCAAACACTCTCTAAAAATGTTACTATAATAGTTTTTTTTATTAATTTTTAAACGAAATTTGTAATTAGTATAATTTTTTAACTAAATTACTAACAGATTTTATTAAAAAATTAACAAAAAAACGAAATTTGTAATAATATTTTAAAAATTTAAAGATATTTTTAATTATGAAAAAAAATTTAAGAATTAAGGGGGTGTTTGGTATGTAAGTTTGAGTTATGATTTGTAAGTTTGAATTTTTTTGAATTTTCAGAAAAGACAAACAACTTTTTGAGGAAAAAGATAAAAAACATGATGAAAAAAATACAGTTTAATTTAAACAGAGTTTTTTATCAAACAAGGCCTAAAGTTATATAAAATTAAACATTTAAGAATTAAATAAATAATTTTTTCAGAAAAAATAAAAAAAATAATTGAAGAATCCTTCTTTAAAAACTTGATGTGATATTCGATGACATAAGCACGAAAACCAGTATTTATTTATTTACTGGCCTTGCATTTACAAATTTCAACTACTTTCTTTGGGGGGGTCTTGTCTCACTGTTACCCATTAAAAACAACTATTTGAATTTAGCAACTTTTATGTTTAGTTAAAGAGAAAATGCAGTACTGGATTTGGTTGTAGTATCTTAAAGCCCCTGTTTTTTTAATGCTGCTTTTTGATTATCACGTAATTTGTTCAGTTTTTTTAGCAAGTCGTTTATTTACTGATATTAATGACGTGAAGTGATAATTGGAACGGGCAGATACTAGTACAACTGGAAATGTAAGAATAATATCAACATGAGCGGTTGTGACATTACGACAGTTATTTTATGATTCCATCTTCTACCCGCTACATGTTTCATTTATTATTTTTGTATGCTTGAAATAGAGTTTTTTATTTTTAACTCGAAATGAATAAATGTTTAAAATATATGTTTGATTGAAATCTAAATAAAAAATAAATTATGATATATAAATAACAGTAAATCTTTAAATATGTTTGGTATGTAAAAAAAAAATTAATAAGTATCTAATTTTGTTTCTTTTGTTATTGTCAACATTTGAACGTAATAATCATCTTATTTTAACTTAAAATAATAAGAAGAGAAAAAGATATGAAATTTTAAATTGAGTTTTTTCAAAAATGGAAAAAGAGAAAAAGATACGAAGGTTTAAATGAGTTGGTGAAAAAAAAAAAAAAACCCCCTAGAAGTTAGATTTCAATAAGTGTAATATTAGCATGCATGCATGGACCCTAGAGAAAATTGATTAGTTTGTGTACTGGCTATTTTTTTTTTTTTTTTTCCCTCTATCTGTAATTCTAATAGATTTGAACTTGAAGATATCCTCTTGTTTTCTTAAAAAAAAAAAAATAGGTACAATATATAAAATAAAAGAATTTCTTTTGTTAAAGGAAACTACGACATATATCTTGAGTAGTGAAATAAAAAATTAAAATTAAAAAAACAAAGTACAATATATAAAATAAAAGTATTTCTTTTGTTAAAGGAAACTACGACAAATATCTTGAGTAGTGAAATAAAAAAATGCAATTTATATCCTTATCTGCACGTCTTTATCAAACTAAATAAAGACACGTAGAAATTACCTTTTTCCCAAAGGTAATAGATAGGGTTACATGCATACAACAACATTACTTCTTTTCACCTTTTTCAAATCCCCTTTTTCAGCTATATAAACCCATTTTACAACTTTTACTGTAAAAGAAAGAGAACCCACATTTTTTGACCGAATCAACGACGATATTAACGATAAGATTAACTTTTGCAATAAAGGGCACCGTGTCGTTTTAACTCTTCCTTTCATGTGACTTTTGACACCATAAAACATGGTTTTTTTCTACTTTATATACAAGTATACTTATGCCTTCAAATATATACAAGTATACTTATGTCTATAAGTATGTAGTGCCCTCTTCCGAAACCATGTGTCGAAAAGCACCCCCAAAAAAATTATTTTAAGACATTAATTAATAAAAACCGAGTCTCATTTATAGGTTTCATATTATAAAAATCACTTTTTATTTGTACAAATTTAAAATATTTGGAGATATTGATCATGAGTACCAAATTCCATCCCAAATTATAGAAGATGAGTCCAATATATAGACTTCGTATTGTCGAACCTACATTCTATTAGGTACTGATCATGGTTAACACGATTGGTGATTTAAATAGCATTATAATTTGTTAAATACAAAAAAAAAAAAAAAAAAGAGAAAAAAAGAAGAAGAAGAAGAAGAAGAGTGAGAGTGTTCTTTCAATGGGAAAAAGTATCTTTAGTTAGAGTGAGAAAAGGAGAGAAATTTTGTATTAAAAAATAGAGAGAAAGAAGGAAAAAAAAAAAAAAAAAAAAAGGAAAACTTCAAGAGAGATCAACATGTTAGACACCTTCACATAAAAATTACTTGTTTTAAAAGAAGTAATGGAACACGTAATTACAAAAAGCAAGAATGCACGCATGCAAACTCAAAGAATGACTCTAAATTAAGAGAAATAAATTAAACAATATAGGCCATGGTGTCACGCGTGCCTTGGCAGACCCCAATACAAAAATCTGTAAATTAAATAAATATAAATAATTGTGTATATAATTTTTAAAAAATATGGTTATATATATATATGTTACATATTATATCTTTTTGTTGAGGCATGATATAACAATCTTTTATTATAATATAGTAAAGAGGATCGAAGACAATAAATGGAAGGCATATGTTTCATAATGGGGGGAGGGAGGGGGTTGAGATTTCATGATAACATTCTAATATAGTATATTTTAGTTTTCCTTTTCCTTTTCTTTTTTTTTTTTTTTTTTTTTTTTTTTTTGCTCAAGATATTTTAGTATTCCTTAAACCATACTCCTATGATGTATGACTCTCCCACTTTTCATTCTGACTCAGTTCTTCTTCCCAACATTCCCTGTCATAATAAATTAATCAACTAATAAAAAGAAGTGGCTTGTCCACATGAAGAAAAAGATTACCTAGCTAATTAATTAGTTTTCGTTTCATCTTTTTGTGTCTAGAGATTAATGGACTTTTGTAGCTTCAAATGGGTGCTCTCTCTCTCTACTTAATTAAATGGGTGCAAAAAGAGAGAGTGAGAGACTGAATACATCATTTGCCATGATAAGAAGGAAAAAAAAAAAAAAAAAAAAGTTTTGTGGTGATTCCTATACCTATATCTACAGATATTAATTTATGCATATATATTTAGTATGTAATATGCATATGTATATACGTATATATACACACACTTTTTTTAAGAGATGCATGCACTATTTTTACATCTAATTAAGAAAATTCGACTAAGATGTAATGCATGGTATTTCGATAGTAATTTGAGGTTATAGCTACTATTGCTTGGATAACATATAAATTAGTTTGTTGAGGTCTAAACATATTTATTTTGGCAATTAATAAAGCTAGAGATACTAATGATAAATTTTTTTTGGTGAATTATTCAAAGACATGATACATATACATCTACTGCCAACTGACAAGCATACTCCGAACTAACTCTATTGGTGGATTTTAATTTTCAAGGTCATTAATTTCCTATGCATTATGTCTAATAATAAACTTTGTTTAGCCAATTAGCTAACTAAGCACTAATTAAAAGTCGAGCATTTTAGCTTGGTATAAACCCTTCCAACTTTTTGCTTGAAAAGCATGGACCAAAATTTAGGCCATGACGTGATTGTAAATGCCATGATCTCATAATAAAGTTATTTATTATACATAACTTTATTAAGATTTTGAATTCAAATCATTCTGTTATTATAATAAGATACTGAATTCAAATCACTCCATTTTTAACCAATTAGGAGGAAAAAAAAAAATAGACCAACATGTGTTTGAACAAAAGTAGTAATCTTTGGCTTTTGCTATCACATATTAAGTGAAGATATATATAGGTATATATACATATATATGTATTGGGGAGGGGTTGGTTTGGATGAGCATGCATGCAAGGGAGCACGTGTACATTTATACAGCTCATTTTTCCTCATTTTAACCCAACTATTGCTGCTTTTTAACTCACTTTGTCATTAATTGGGACAGATAGATAAAGTGAAGTATTCGTTGTATTGGCAAAAGTTCTCTTTTCTGCATGCAGTCATTAAAAATTTCCCTCAAAGGAAGCAAAAAAATTTCCTCACCATTGTTGTGTTCACATTACACATTATTTATGCTATTATTTATTATTAATCATGATTAATGAATAGGTTTTAGTAATTAAGCACTGTTTAGCTTTTTAATCTTAAAGGGGTTTCCTTTTAAGCAGAAAGCAGATTTTCTTATTGCAGAAGTACTCCATGATAAGAAAAAAACTTTTATATATACTTATATTTAATACTCTCCCGTCTGGCAGGGGAGTGAGGGGAAGAGAAATAGAGGGAGAGGGGACAATCCAAGAAACTAATCGGTATAACTTAAGAGACTACTTAATACAATCTAAGAGATTATTCAAAATAAGTACCGTTCGTGTATTTCGATAAAAATAAAGTGCCGGACACGAAAGTAGGTTATATTTAAATTTCATAATGTTTTTCTTTTATTATATATTTTGTCTCAAGAAAAACATTTTAATCTGTTGTCACCAAAATATGGGCCTCACATGATGCTTTTAGCAGCTCTCACAAGCATCTGCAAAATCTGCATGATGGGTTCTAAACGCACTCCTAAGGCTTCTGGGTGTGTGTGTGTGTGTGTGTATATATATATATATAGATATAGGTCTATATGGCATATATTATATATATAATGGTCCTCTGAAATAGGGTATGCAACCATATATATATATATATATAAAGTAAATATTATAATGAGTCCCTTTTCTTTAATCGGTTTCCTTTCTTTTTCAGAAACGCAATGTTTCCCAACAAAGCCACCACAACATTGAGATGGGTGGAATCATAGGCAGGCAGCAATGGAGCAGTGCAAAATGTGCAATTGTTGGGATGTGTTATATATGTGTGTTTGTGTGTGTATATATTTGTGGAGTTTGGGCCCCACCACACGCACTCTCTCCTTCTCTCTATTCCCTCATGAGTTCGGTTTGGACAAAACATTTACTTGGGAAACTCCCCCCTCCCCTTCCTCCTCTCCCCGACACATCTACCACCATCACCTATCCATTCTATAAATATCCTTCTTTCTTGTCCACAAACATGGATAACCATTTTATATATTATACACATATAATATATATTTGAATATCTCGTACTAGTTGTACAGATTCAACAGATATAATTTTTTCTTTTGATTACATATTTATGTAATTTTCTCTGATTTTAGTACAAATAATATATATCAACAAGAATATCATACATTAATAAATTTAATATTACAAATCATCAATTTTATATTACAAATTTATAAATATACCAGATATGAGACTATATATATATAAACATAAATATAGTATGGAGAAGAAACTATATATATATATATGTTTTCTTTTTGTTATTTGGTGACAAAAAATAAATCCCATTACTCGATACAAAACAAATCTTGCCCATCTGTCACTCCTATTTACAACTCTCCGTAATTCACTACTACACATCTTTTTTTGATGAAATAGTGGGGGAAAAAATGAAGTGATAATCCAAAACTCTCCTATGCCAAAACAAACAAGCCCATGCCCCACAAACCCCTCCTCTTTTCCTATTATTATTATTATTATTATTATTATTATTATACTTTGTGGGAGGAATGATTTGGTGCATTGAACGTACTATGGGATTCCGTGGGTGTGCATACCATCATTTAGCAAAAGAACGTAAAGTCTTAATCATGGTGAAGTGTATATACATGGATATGATGGTCCTCTTATATATAGATATATATAACAAGATTTTCATATATATATATAGATATATATAACAAGATCTTCCGTCAGGACTTTAGTTAATTCCTTGTCTTTAGATTCAAAGATTTCGTCGGTAGAATCATAACATAGCTCTGGTGTCCTCCCCACTTTTATTAATTTCTTTGACTTCATTGTTTTCTCTCTCTCTATCTCTCTTTTTCTTACGTATCATTGGAGTGGTGTGCACCATCTTGTGTTCTTGAGTGCAGGTAGGATAAACTACATAAAACGATAATAAAATAATTCATCGATCTTGCGATTATATATCTCATTTTACATTCTTTTCAAATATAAAGATTAACGACTAGTCGTAATTATTTCGGTTCGTTTGGTTTATGAGTTTGAGTTGAACTTTTTAAGTTTTAATAGTAAATTTTTTTGAATTTTCAGAAAAGATAAAAAAATTTTTAAAAAAAAGATAAAAAAAGTTTAAAAATTATGATTTGAACTTGTAAACCAAACAAGTATTTTCAAAACTTGATCAAAAGAACTACACACCTTAAGAAAAATTCACATCGAGTCATGATTATTTATGTTTGTAGATAATGTGTCATCTCTCATTTCTAATGTGAGATAAATGAAGATTGAACTAGTAGCTAAAAACAGTCACAATCGCTTCTCATAGATTTTGAACTTGACAATACTTTTAACCTACCAAACCATAGAAGGACAAGCACAGTGCTACGGTGCAATAGATAAATTATAACACATCATTTCTAACTTAAGATAAATGAAATCAGACCGATAGCTTATATATAGTAATCAGAATCGCTTCTCATAGTCTGAAGCACTTAGACACTCATCTAACAAACCATTATGAATAAGTACAATTTTTTTTAATAAAAAAAAAAGGTCAGTGGTTTTCTTATATTCCTATCTAGTATTTTTAAAGAGTCTGCTGAGATCACAGATAAGATGATAAGGATCTTGATCTTAGATTTTTAATAGTTAATAATCCTCAGGCTTTAAAAATAAGCTACACATTACATATATCACTACTTGAATATGAGAACTAATAAAAGTGAATAACTAAGGCTCCGTTTGGGACATGAGTTCAGACTCAGGTCCATGGGTTCAAACTGAACCAAAGACGTTTGGCTGAGCAATTGAGTTTGAACTTGCCATTGGAACGTTATACAGGAACCTTAGACTGGTTTACTGTTGGCGTTCAGAGCTCATAATTGATTCCCCTCCCATCGTGAGCAACGCTCGGCAGAGAACATCGTTGAGCCGACTCAGCGCCTCCTCCACCAGATCTTGGCAGTCGTGAGTCGCCGCGTCGGCGTCGCCGGGAGTTCACCGATCTGAGCGACGACGAGAGTTTCGAGGTCTCGACGATGGCGACTCTAAGAGAGAGCTTCAGAATCGAGACCGGATCGGACTCGGGCGGGTTGTTGACGGCGGTTAGGCTGGAGATGCACGCGTCGGGGAAGCGCGTGACGTTGCAGACGGATCGGATCGTTGACTCGGCCGAGTTGGAGGCGAGTGACAACGACGATGGTTCCGGTGACTCGGTGGCCGATTCGTGGATCAGAGCTCCGATGGTTACGCCGAGGACGAGAGACAAGAAGAGGAGGCCTGAGATTGCGATGGGACGGCGTCGTTTTTGGGAAGCTGCTGGGTTTTGATCTTGGAGATGGTTAGGGTTTACTTTGCCATATCCTTTGAAGATGTTAATGGAATCCATTTTTGGTCAGGGAAAAGGGGTGATGATGATTTTTGAGAGTTTTGGAGAGGAAAGGAAAGTGAAAGAAGACGGTCGAATTCAACACATTGAACCCAACAATAATCAATAAATAAATTATTTATAATAAAAACTGGAGTTGGTAAAGAGAACTAACATGAATTTAGTTGAAAATATGAAAAAAAGACAGTAATTGAGGTGAAAAAATTTCATTTAGTTGGAGTTTAAATAAGTTACCAAACACAAAAGATAAAAAATTTGGATAACTCAATTTTTATACATCCAAACAAGGCCCTTGTTTTTTTTTTAACTTTTTAACTCAAACTTTTTCATCAAACAATCAACTCAAACTAAACTTTTTATCTCAAACTTTTTACCAAACACTCACTTTTTAACTCAACTCAACTTAACTCAAACTAAACTTAAAAATATCAACTTGAACTTGTGCACCAAACAGGCCCTAAGAGTTTTTGTCATCATATCACCATTGATGGTCAAGAATAAGCACGATGTTATTTGTCTACTAACTAAGAGGGTGTTTGGTATATAAATTGAGTTGAGATTTTTAAGTTTGAATAGTAATTTTTATTGACTTTTTCAGAAAAAATAAAATTTTTTTTTAAAAAAGATAAAAAAATACAATTTAATTTAAATTGAGTGTTAATATCAAATAGATCCTAAATATCTCAATTAGCACTATTTACACTATCTTTTAACAGTTTATGATATGATTGGCAATGTTTAAACTTTTCTTTTTAACCAGTTTCACCCCCAACACAAGAGAAGGGGGAAAAGAAAAAGTTTCACCCCATTAGGTGACATGATCTTATGAACAGTGGAAAAAACCCAAGGGGACTGCTTTTGAAATTACTCCTTTTTTCAGTTTTTTTTTTTTAAATTATTCACAAAAAAAAGTGACACACAATACATATAGGGCCTGTTTGATGCACAAGTTGAGTTGATATTTTTAAGTTTGAATAGTAATTTTTATTGACTTTTTAAGAAAAAACAAAAAACTTTTTCAGAAAAGATAAAAACATGATGAAAAAAGTACAGTTTAATTTAAATGAAGATGGAGAACCAAACTTCCTCATAGATCATAAAGAGATATTCAGGGAAAAAAAAATTCATAAATAAACCTAATAAAATTATAAATTTTAAAAAAATTATTGATTAACAAAGAATTTATGGTGCTTATATCATTTAAAATCTTCAGGAACTCCTTTTCTCAGTTGGGGCATGAGAGCACAGTTCTGTCTGATTTTCATAAATTCCTGCAAAGAAGGAAGAATAATATTTGAGCATATATATATATATATATATATATATATAACCGCTAATGTATGAGGCAACCCACTAGAGCATCTCGTGTTGAAGACCACCCCCAACTTGGGGTCAAGAAGTAATAATGGGAAAAGGCAGACCACCAATCACAACCGTCCAAAATGTAATGATGCGATGAGCATCCATCAAAACCTAGTTTGATTTCCTCCCTCCCTCCCAAGTCCCACCATGGTGCTTGATGTACCGGAGTGGGACCCACTTTCACCCCCCCTTACAAAGTCCAGGATGTCATCATAGATAATCACTACCTTCCTCAGTACCTATTATGCACTTTGTCTCTCCCCACCCCCACAAATAAAAAATCACTCTCATTTTGACACTACAATTATAAGATAAAAAAAAATCATGACGTGTCCAAATCCTGGCCATTCATCAGCTGTTTCATCCCCCTATCATACACCTAGGATTGCTTGGTTGGACCCCATGACGTGAAAATCATGCTCTCGCTATACATCCGTGTGGAGGACCGTTATCTTCTCCCTTTGCCAAAAAACAAAACAAAAAAAAAAAGAAAAAAGAAAAAAGAAAAGAAAAAAAACATATACTACACATACATGTATTTTAGATTTAGATAAATTCCTAGATTCATCATGAATTTTTAACTTGGTAAGAATATGTATTTTAATGAAGATGTCTATCATCTATTTTAGATAAGAATCATTTATCAAAGATTTTACTTTTATTATTTTTATCTGAGTGATTGACCTGAATGGTTTTTGAATTATTTAAAAAGTGATATTTGATCTCAGTTTTTTTTTGTCATGCTGACCCTAAACTCTCTAAAAATGTGACGGTTTGGTTATTTCCGTCCATATCCGTTAAATTTTTAAAAGAATCTTACTGAAGTAATTAATTTTTATACTAAAATGTCTAAAGTACCCTCATTTTTCACCCCCCTCCCCTCTCTCTCTTTGTTTTCGCCCATCCCCTTTCCTCTCTCTCTTTCTCTCTCTCTCTCTCTCTTAGTTTGGGCCCCCCCAATCCCAACTGGGTGCCCCCTACTCCCTCTTTCGATTTCGCCGCCCCCTTTCACCGCCGTTCACCCTCACCCCCCTCAAATCTCTCTCTTTCTCTTGGTCTGACCCCCCAACCCCCACCACCATTCACCCCCCATTCCCCCTTTCTTTCTCTCTCTCTCTCTGGCCCCCCTCCTGCCGTCGTTCGCCGCGACCCCTTACATCGAAACCCATATCAAAGTTGCCCCTCTCCGTCTTTGCCATCATCGAGGCCCCCCCCCCCCCCCTAAATCACCTATCTGTTAAGGTCCCCCACACCAACCCCGCCGCCGCTTGCTCCACCCAAGATCGGGACTGCTTTTGTGTGTGTGTGTTAAGGCTTTGGTTTGGAGAGGAGAGAGAGAAGAGAGAGGTTTACATTTTTTTTTTAATTTTTTTTAAAATTAATTATTAATAAATTACTAAAATATCCTATTGTTCTGTTAGAAATTAATGGATTTTGACGAAAAGAACCATAATAGCCAAAAAAGAAGATTTAGGGTCATCTTGACCCAAAAAAACAAATGGATCAACCGACCACCTTTGTAAGAGTTCAGGAACTATCTAAGCCAATTACTCTTTATATTTTTAATCAGTAGAAGAAGATAATCAAAGTTGTAAGTTTTCAATAAGTTTTTTGGAATAATATTTTTCAAAGAACTTTTAAGATTAAAATGATTTTAAAATTATCTAATAAATACCGAAAGTATTTATATAACATTTAAAATGTATTACCTAAACTCTGATGTAAGTTTTTAAAGTCTATTTTAAAAAGCTTTTTTCGAAAGCTGTATCTTCTGACTTTTTACAGGAAGTTCTTCTAGACACTAAAGACACTTCTGATAGATTATCCAAATACTTCTATAATCATCTTTTAAACTCAGGAAGTCAAAAGTAACTTCTAAAAAACTCTGTCAAACAAGCCATAAATTGGAGGGAGATGGAAATATGAAAGACAGAAAATGAAGTGATTGTATAGATAAAAAATAAAAAGAGAGAATTGAAAGCATAAATGATAGTCATTTGTATTATTCTTAGTTTATGCATTTTATTATTTGTTAATAATTTTTAATGAATAAATAGTATATTTATCTTGATTTTGATAAATTTCTTAAATCTTTCCGTCAATGAAAATATTCAAATTAGTAGAGTCCAAATGAAGTCTCTCCTTCAATCTCTCCCTTTCCCTTAACCCTCCAACTAAACGATGAAATTGGAATTTCTCATTTAAAAAAAAAAAACATAAAAACGAAAAACCTAATAAACAAAGAAGTTATATATATATATATATATATCGTGTCTTGCTCCATCCCTCGATCTCTCTGTCTAACCAAATGCACTCAAGCTCTGTTTGATTAGAGGGATGAAGAGCAAGAAAGATAAAGATAAGTGAAAATACGAATTTTTGTTGTTGTTTGATAGGGGAAATGAGAGTCAAAAGGATAAGTAATATTTATTTGTGTAATTATTATATAATTCAGTTTGATATTTAGGGTGTATTTGGTTTACCAGTTAGAAATGAAATTTTTAATTTGGAATTAATTGACTTTTTAGAAATTAGTTATCTTTTGTATATTTTCGCCAAAATATAAAAACTAAGATGGAAATAAAAATATAATTTTTGTTAATTTTTGTTGATTTAATCATTCTAAATTAAGTATGATAAAGAGTCGTTGAAGGAAAAAAAAAATTCAGCAAAAAAATATGATAAAGTGCTGACACCATTCCATTTATAGAAATTAAAGGATAAAAATATAAGATGCCTACTGGAAGACTCTGTCATTTCTTCTTCTCCTACCATCAAACATTAGATTGACACTCTTCCTTCACCTCTCTTCCTTTCTTCGTCTCTTCCTTCAACTAATTAACAATGTCTTAGTCTTGAGAAATAATAATAACAATAAATAAATAAATAATAATGTCTTAGAACATTTCCAATAAAGCAATAAATAGACATGCCAATGTTAAAGTTGAGATATTTCGTTAAAAAATAACTTTCCAATAGAATGCAAAATTTCAAATTTTAATTATAAGGAAAAAGATAAATATAGCATTAAAAATCACACTATACATTAAATTATAAAGTCACAAATGTGATGTTTTTCACATTTTTTTGTAAGAAATATTGCATTGCATTGGAAATGGTTTTAACTTTTTTAAGTTGACTTATTTTACAATACATTCAAATATTTTCAGTGTATAATTATTGCTCTTGACATGTGAACCTCAATTTCAACTATTAAGACATGAAAATATTCTTTAAAAAATATTAAATTACAAAATTTATTATTTTCCTTTTGTCTTTTCAAAAACATTCTAATCTTTTCGATAATTAAAATTGTGCATTAACTTTTAGCCAGTTTATAGCCGTAATAACATCAATCTCATGTTTGTTTGAAATATCATATAAGCAATGAATAACGTAAAAAAAAATTGTAATATCTTTAGCCAAAAAAAAAAGAAAGATAAGATATATAAAAAAATTTCTTAAGAACACTAATGATAATTCTTTTAAAAAAAAATCAATGTGGTAACCGGTAAATTCTAGTTATAATTTAATATTTTACTTCACCGTCTAAAAAAATTGCAAAGAAAGCGGGCACTAAAGAGTAATGGCCAAAAAAAAAAAAAAAAAAGAAACTCTCATCCCCATGGAAACGACCGTTACAAGGCTTAACTCCAAGCGCTAGATATATATATATAGATATATACTGGTGTTAGTAGTGGGAGCTATACTAATATATAAAAATATTGATTTGTATATAGTTATATAATGTTTTGTAGACACAAACATAGGGACTAGGGAGAGAGAGATAGAAGGGGAAGAGAGGAGCACAAACGGAGTAGTCTGCAGGATAGAGGACTGCAAGTTCGAATTATTCTTCTTCTGTGTATGATTGCTTTTGTTATACTCAGTTGCTCTTTTGGATTCTTACCCACCTCTCGTTTCTCTCTCTCTCTCCTCTCTCTCCTCTCTCTTCTATCTTTGCTCTGTTTTGGTTTTTTTTTTTATAAATTTTTATAATAAATGGTGATGGTACGTCCCCGAGGCTGCGCGATCAGTCCAGAAACCAAACGGAAGAGAGAGAGAAAGAGGAAGAGAAAAAAATGGAAAATTTATTACAACTTAGAGAGAGAGAGAGAGAACAAAGTAAGAGAGAGAAAGAAGCCATTTTTAAAAGCAGAGAGAGAGAGAGAGAGAGCAGGGGCAGGGCCTCACAAGCCTTTTACACGTGATAAAAGAAAACACCAAAAGCGCTTTGCATGCGTGTATAAAGATTCATCATCATCATCATCACCTCTCTCTATCTCCCTAACTTACTTTCTCTCTCTAAAAACTACTCTCCTTCTTTCTTTCTCTTTTCTTTTCTTCTCTCTCTCTCTCTCTCTCTCGAGTCTCAGAATCCTCTTCAAGACCCAATCTTTTCCTCTGCATCTCTACTTCTCTCGCTTTTGAACCCAACCAAACACTACCAAGTTTTTTCTTCTTTTTTTCTCCTCCTTTTCTCTTGTCATTATTATTTATTTATCATTTGCTTGGATTCATTTTCATCATTCCATTCCAAGAGCAAAGATAAGCTGTGTTTTAGTTTCTCAAGTGAGTCTTTTCTCTGTTTCTTTTGTTACTTCGTTTCAATGAACTTTCTTTCTTTCCTCAGATTAAAAACTTTTTTTTATAGTTTTTTTTTTTCTGATAAAGCATTTATTTTGGGTACAGTTCAGATTGTGATTTCTCTTGCTCTTTTCAATGTTTATTCCTTCGTCTTGGATATTATGTTCTTGGTTTTTGTTCTTTTCTGGGTGTTTTTATTATCTTTCTGTGGCAGGCATATTCGATTCAAAATCCTTTTTCTTCCATAATTCTTTTCTTTTCTTTTTCTTTTTATTTTTTTTAAATTTTTTGTATCTTTGTTATGTTTTTATCTGCTTGGGCTTTTTCACCTTCCAATTTTCTGAGCAGGGGACATGCTAAAGACAAGACTTTTATCTTCTGGGTATTTCCATTTTTTGGGTTTCTAATCTATTTATTTATCTAACAGTACATTTAATTATTTATTTTCTATGTATACATAAATATGCATATATATATATATATATTAATTATTCACTTTATGATTCATGGTCATTGGACTTCTAATGGAAGTGTCTGAATAAGGCTTCGGTTTCTGGTTTTAGTCTGTTTTGTCTTTGCATTTATGGTTTCACCAACTTGTTGAGTTGATGTTTGGATGCAAGTTCTCTTCTTCTTTTCTTTTCTTTTCTTTTTTTTTTTTTTTCCGTTTTTTATTATTTATATAATCTCTTGGTTCGTTTCTCATTGGTTGGTTCTCTGAGATTTCTACCGGAAACAAAGGAAATAAATATATAAACTAATGATTAGATATAGTTATTATATAACATAGATTGTGTATTGCAATTCTTTGCATAATCTTCACTCAATGTGCCTGCAAATATCTAGTCAGAGAGATACACTGTAACTTTAGTCTTGTTGCATTGACATTTCACTTCAATATAATATATACATGTATATTTTTTTTCTTGTAAGGGGCTATTTCTGTTTGAGACAAGCATGTAGTTTGGTGTTCAATTTTTGCAAAGGAATAGTAATGTCCTTTTTTTTTTTTTTAAAGAAAAAAAGAAAAGGATAGGACTTTAATGAGTTTTACCCAGTCGTACATCTTTCATTTCTCGTTTGAGCCTACTATGATTATAATGCAAGTCTCATCATTAACTATCGCCACTAATCTCTCTTCTTCTTTTTTTAAATATTTTATTTCCTATTTTTGGTTTCCTTTTCTTGATTTCCCATTACTATAGTTTGACATGCAATTTCCTTCCTCTCTCTCTCTCTCTCTTGATTTTCAGCAGAATCAAAGTCACTCGTTGAAGAAGAAGAAGAAGAACAAGAAGAAGAACAAGAACAACAACAACAAGAAGAAAAGACAGCTTGCAAATTTATATTTATTTTAATTTTTTGTCATTAAAGTGCCAAAAAAAAAAAAAAAACCAGAAAATGCCTATAAGGCAAATGAAGGAGAGCTCAGAGCAACACTTGGTGATCAAAACCCACCTCCAAAACTCCATGAACAACAACACCACCACCAACTACAACAACAACAACAACAACAACAACCCAGTTCTGAGACAACCAAAGACTGCCCAAAACGGGAAGGGCCCACCAACCCAGGAACAGCAACAGCAACAACAGCAACCTCAAAACGGGAAGACCCAGAACCAGACTTCACCTCCGAACAAGAACAGAGGAAGAAGAAGGGGACGAGGTGGTCGGAAATCGGACCAGAACGAGGTTTGTATGAGACCCAGTTCCAGACACTGCACCGTGGCTCATAAACCCATCATCGAAAATGACGGTGGTGGTGGCTCGTGCCAAATGGACGTGGGTTTTCCGACCTCAAGCAAGTCGCTGAGCTTCGCACAAAGGCCAGGCTTTGGTCAAGTTGGGACAAAGATTGTCGTAAAGGCCAACCATTTCTTCGCTGAGTTACCGGACAAGGACTTAAACCAGTATGATGTAAGTAAACAAAAAAAAAAAAAAATGTTTCTATCTTTTTCTTTTTATTTCTTTTTATTTTTTTCCAAAGAATTTTGATGTTGAAATTGAATTGGGCCCATTTGCCTGACATTCAATGTGCACAGGGGGGAGGGGGGGTGGGGTTGTTTTAATGTTTGTAGTTGCTAGTTGAATTTTCTTCTTCTTCTTTTTTACCTTGTCCTTTTCTTCTATTCTCATTTATGACGGAGATTTGAAAAAACCTTGGCCTTCAATTTTGTTCTTATTGTTGGGCTGCCTTTTCACTATCACTGATCTGTATATTGTTTTCTCTTTTTGTTTTTTGTTTTGGTTTGCAGGTTACTATAACTCCTGAAGTGGCATCAAGGACTGTGAACAGAGCTATAATAGCAGAACTGGTGAGGCTGTACAAAGAGTCTGACTTGGGAACGAGACTTCCTGCTTATGATGGCAGAAAAAGTCTGTACACAGCTGGTGAGCTGCCCTTTGCTTGGAAGGAGTTCACCATTCGCCTCCTTGATGAAGATGATGGTGTTAACGGTCCCAAGTATGTTCCCATATATCACTATATCTATCCATTTATATAACATGACAAAAATTGCACAATTAGACACCAAAATACTGTAACACTTGCCAAAATTCTATGGCATTTTGATCGGATCTAACATTCAGAAACATGCACTACCGATAGGGTGTATTTTTAGTTTATTTTGGTATTTGCATTTGACACTAAAATAAGTTAACTATATGTAAAATTGCAGAAGGGAGAGAGAGTACAAAGTGGTGCTTAAGTTTGTGGCCCGGGCAAATTTGCATCATTTGGGGCAGTTTTTAGCTGGAAAGCGGGCTGATGCGCCCCAGGAAGCTCTCCAAATTCTTGACATTGTATTGAGAGAGCTCTCGACTAGGAGGTATAATATTTATACGCGTTTTGTATTGATAGGGGAAGATTGAGAGCTGTCCAAATTGAATTGTTGTTTGTCTAACTGAAGCTGTTTTGATGAAGGTATTGCCCTGTCGGGAGATCCTTCTTTTCGCCGGATATTAGAGCTCCGCGGCGGCTTGGTGATGGTTTGGAGTCGTGGTGCGGATTCTACCAGAGCATAAGGCCGACACAGATGGGCCTTTCCCTGAATATTGGTAAATGAACTTGACTTGATCGAACGCTTTCTAATGACAAATAAATATGATTGGTTGACTTGTTCTCTCACATTTATCTCTTATATTTTGTGTTTTATAGATATGTCTTCAGCTGCTTTTATTGAGCCTCTCCCTGTATTAGAGTTTGTTGCTCAACTTCTCGGGAAAGATGTGTTATCGAGGCCATTATCCGACGCGGATCGTATAAAGGTACCTCTATCTCATGGTTTGTGCTCTAGGCTAGTTTCTCTTGTCTTGGTTTTTAACTTACCTAGAATGCTTCCGTGAAATGGCAACTAGATTAAAAAGGCTCTTCGAGGAGTGAAAGTTGAGGTTACACACCGGGGTAATGTTCGTAGGAAGTACCGTGTTTCAGGCTTGACATCTCAACCTACAAGAGAACTAGTGTAAGCATTTCATAAATTGAAGTCTTTATCTTTGATTTATTAAAATTTTTTTTTTCTCTCAGGTTCATTGTCGTCCTTTTAATTTTGTGGAAGAACTATTTTACTCGTTTTTTATTTTTTGCCTTTGTAGAGTTGGTTGATTAGTGGCTTTTTAGTAGTTAGAATTTGCTCTATGCGTGAATTTCCCTTGGGCCAAGTTTTCTCTGGTTCTGTTTTCCAATCTGCGGATTTTTCATGAACTCGTGCCGTATATCTCTACTGATGTTGTTATCGTTCTCCTTCTAGGTTTCCCGTTGACGAGAACGCAACCATGAAATCGGTTGTTGAGTACTTTCAAGAAATGTATGGTTTCACCATTCAACATGCACATCTTCCTTGTCTTCAAGTTGGAAATCAGAAGAAGGCGAACTATTTACCCATGGAGGTAAAGGACGGGTGTCTCTCACATGTTGATTGTCTTATTTCCGTTTCTTGCTTCAAATTTGTTTTGATTACTTTGTGTGCTTTTGTTTTCAGGCTTGCAAAATTGTTGAGGGCCAAAGATATACAAAACGGTTAAATGAGAAGCAAATTACGGCACTTCTGAAGTTTACATGCCAAAGACCTAAGGACCGTGAACACCACATCCTGCAGGTATTTGTTATGTTTTACTTTATTATAGATGGCAAAAAGTGTTGAGAGGAAAATATAATGAGGTGATTTGTTGAAAAGCCTTTTCTTGACTTTGCAAATTTCAAAACGAAGAATTGCAACTTAAGGCCTTAATTGCTGCAGCTTTTTGTTTTTTTGATATAAATTATTAAATCGGACAATAGACAATGAATAATGATCCTTTTATTAAGAGAAATTGTGACCAGTTTTGGTATATTAATATTGTACGAAATTTTTGTTATAGGGAAGAAATTAAAGTTGATTCAAGGTCTAGATTCATAAGATAAACAGATATTTTGATAAACTAATGACAAAAAACCTGCAACTGTGGGCACGTATTGCAGCCGATGAAACACGACAAGGCAAATAGATTTTTGACAATACGATGTATACTATATGGTCTCTTTCTTTTCTCATAACAAGATCATGACCAAGATCCTTTTCCAACTTTTGAGCAGACTGTTCAACATAATGCTTATGACCAAGATCCTTACGCAAAAGAGTTCGGCTTGAGGATCAGTGAAAAACTAGCATCTGTCGAGGCTCGTATTCTTCCTGCTCCCTGGGTAATGCGATAATTCATCTTAAGTTTTCATGTTTTATATGAAAGATCTTATCGAGTTTTATTTTCATTATTGACCACTTACCTGTTCAACGTCCTGCAGCTGAAATATCACGAAACTGGGAAGGAAAAGAACTGTTTGCCCCAAGTTGGTCAATGGAATATGATGAACAAGGTATTTTAATTTGTGTATTTATTTCTCCTAGGCTTCCCTTTGTCTAATGTAAAATGTAACGTGCATTGTTATGAAAGGGAGGGGGGGGGGGGGGGGGGGGAGGGGAAGAAATCTCTCTTTGTTTTTTTGTTTCTTGTAATATACTGTAGCTGATCGTATTATACCTTCTCTTCGTGGTAATACAGAAAATGATTAATGGAATGACGGTAAACCGATGGGCATGCATTAACTTCTCACGAAGCGTGCAAGAGAGCGTTGCCCGCGGATTTTGCAGTGAACTTGCTCAAATGTGTCAAGTTTCAGGAATGGTAATCTTTTGTGATACATAAGCTTGATTTCTGCATGTTTCAATAAAAGATAAAAGGGTTCTGAATTTTAACTTAAAAAGGAAAAAAAAAAAAACTGCTTTTATGCAGGAATTTATTCCAGAGCCTGTTATTCCAATCTACAATGCGAGGCCTGAGCAAGTAGAGAAAGCATTGAAGCATGTTTATCATGCATCCATGAACAAGACTAAAGGGAAAGAGTTGGAGCTTCTATTAGCTATTTTACCTGACAACAACGGCTCCCTTTATGGTATGTCGTCTGCGCTACTTATTTCATGGCGATTCTGTTGAAGTAACATTAAATCAAATCTTCTAATAGAAGATTTTGTTCCAACTTTTTTCTGCACTTTTAGGTGATCTCAAACGAATATGCGAAACAGAACTTGGCTTAATATCACAATGCTGTCTCACGAAACACGTCTTTAAAATTACCAAACAGTACCTGGCAAACGTGTCCCTGAAGATCAATGTCAAGGTTTGATCAAATTACTCATTTATGTATTTTGGATCGAAATACGTATTATTCATTATTTCCTTTTCCAGGTTTGATCAAATCCTTGTTGTTTCTTATGCTATGTATCGTACAGATGGGTGGTAGGAACACGGTTCTTTTGGATGCCGTTAGCTGCAGAATACCGTTAGTCAGTGATCTGCCCACCATAATTTTTGGAGCAGATGTGACTCACCCAGAGAATGGCGAGGACACAAGCCCCTCTATAGCTGCTGTATGATTCTAAGCTTCTTTCTGTGAAGTTCTTGCCGTGATTCTGAATTTAGCCCTTGGTGCTAATAGATTTTGAACTTATTGTAGGTAGTAGCTTCTCAGGACTGGCCCGAAGTGACCAAATATGCCGGATTAGTTTGTGCTCAAGCTCACAGACAGGAGCTCATACAGGATCTGTACAAAACGTGGCATGACCCAGTTCGTGGAACAGTTAGTGGCGGCATGATCAGGTATAAGAATTTTCCCAGTTACGCATGATGATTCTGGCCACCAAAATCTAACTAAAATTATCCTCTTCGCTATGCAGGGATCTTCTTGTTTCCTTTAGGAAGGCAACAGGACAGAAGCCGCTAAGAATCATATTCTACAGGTGATTGCTTTTTCTTCGGTACATAGTGTGAGTACTAAAAGTTTTACGCGATGTTCCGATGACAAGAAAATTATGAAGATTAGTAATGATTATTTGATTATCAACCACCTTAATTGTTTGGTCGGCATTTTTAACGAACGGTGGGCTTATGAGCAGGGACGGCGTTAGTGAAGGGCAGTTCTATCAAGTCCTACTTTATGAGCTAGATGCAATCAGGAAGGTGGGAGTTGTTGTAATTTAACATCATTTCATGAAATTATTTGCCGCGAAAAAAAAAAAAAGAAAAAAAAAGAGAAAAAACAGACGGGACTGAATGGTTATTCCCGCGCAGGCATGTGCTTCTCTGGAACCGAACTACCAACCACCGGTGACGTTTATAGTGGTGCAAAAACGACACCATACTCGATTGTTTCCTAACAATCACAAAGACAGGAGCAGCACGGACAAGAGTGGGAATATATTACCTGGTAAAAGTTGAAAAGTAGCTTAGAAATTTATTCCACCTTTTTCTACAGTTGCTTGTGAAGGCGTTATTTTGAGTTCTTGTTTTTTACCTTGTGGAATTTTCTTTTGCTTTTCAGGAACTGTTGTCGATTCAAAGATCTGCCATCCGACAGAATTTGATTTTTATCTCTGCAGCCATGCCGGTATTCAGGTTGAGATTCGACTTCCTTAAAAAAAGAAAAAAAGAAAAATGATAAACATCTCTCGTGTTTACTGAAACAGAATTGAACTTTATAAATTATGTTTTCATTTGATGCAGGGGACAAGTCGACCGGCACATTATCATGTTCTCTGGGATGAGAACAATTTTACCGCCGATTCAATCCAGTCTCTGACAAATAATCTATGTTATACTTATGCAAGGTGCACTCGCTCCGTGTCAGTCGGTAAGACGTCGTTCTTTCTCTTATTTGTATATCATAATATGGAAATGGCGAATTACCCTTTTAAGTAGTTCAGAAATCTTGTTTAAAAAATTTTATGAAGAGTACTTGGAATGTAAAAAATTATGCAAAAACAGCTGAACTTGGAAAATGTTTGTTTCATGGCGGCTTATACGGAAGAAAAGTAACAGTCATCGTTCATGAAGTCCTTTGATGAATTTATGTTTTAGAAGCAACCATAAATGACCAAATTTTGTGCTCTGATGCAGTTCCACCGGCATACTATGCACATTTGGCGGCGTTCCGAGCGCGATTCTACATGGAACCAGAGTTGCAAGAAAACAACACGAATGGTCACACGTCGAAGGGCACACGGGCGGCGGGAGAGATCGGGGTTAGGCCGTTACCGGCGTTGAAGGAAAATGTGAAGAGAGTAATGTTCTATTGCTAGAAGGGGAAAGAGAGGACAGTGAAATCAATTGCTCTTTTAAATGTTAAAAATGCCTTTGTGTTGTTGTTGTATAATTGTATGTATCACTATGCATGGTTGCTTAGTTCCTTCTTTCCATGTCCCACAACAAGGTTCAAAAAAAAAAAAAAAAAAAAAAAAAAAAAAAAGAACACAAACCAAAGGGACAAAAATGAAAGGAGGAAAAAAAAGAAAGTGAAAAGAGGGGAAAAAAAAAAGGAGAGAGATCTGCTTCCCATGTTTTAGTTTTAGCGTAGTGTTTGTCGCAGGATATAGGGGGTACCTAGATGCTTTGACCCCCCCAAAAAAAAAAAAAAAAAAAACTTCGGGGGAAGTGTAGACAGACTAGTCAGCAATGCATATAGGTGATGACAGGTTCTTTTTTTTTTTTTTTTTTTTTTTTTTTTTCTTTTTTTGTTTTTTAAATCTTTGTACTACTTGGCACTAAGCAAGTTTTAACCCCATTTTGTGGGGTTAAGGGTAGATTTCCAACCAGCTATGTAAAGAGAGAGGGCAGTTTTAGAAATGAATTTTAATCTTCATGTGTAGGAATTTTGGCTCAGAAAAGCTTCAAATTTGGTCTTATTTATTTTTCATGCTCTATCTGTCTGCCTGTTGTATAAAATGCAAATAGGATATAAGCTTGAGCCAAGTGTGAAATATTTATATCTTTTCATCCAACTTAACAAAAAGATTACTTTGAAAAAAAAAAAAAAAAAAACAACAACAACAACCAAGCAATGACTTGAACCCACGTAAACAACAACAACAACAACGACAACCAAGCAATGACTCGAACCCATGTAAGGGACGTTGGCTTGCAAAGAACCTTTGATTATTATAAAGTGAGGGTAAGTTTTCCTAATCGATACGAAAACAAATCTATTGCTGATGACAATTTCATTCATCTCAAAGTTTTGCTTTATTAGGTTGCTGATCTAGTAAAAGAACCACACAAACAATAAAATTGATGAAACTACAAAAACTTGAAGAATGACGAAAATTCAAGAGAGAGAGAGAGAGAAACGGCTGGTACAATGTTGAAGCACAGTTTTGAAGATTGGTGGGTACTCTTAAAAGCATATTAGTATGTTTTGCTACATGATGAAATCATATGCTGCATGGGATACGTGCCTCACTTAATTTTCAAGAATTCATTTTTTATATTTTACCTTTATTTTGCAAGGAAATTAATAATTATATTCCTATCGAATAATTGAGACATCGAATTTTCTCTCTGCTAAATCGAAAATCATCTCTGATTTTTTTTTTTAATTAGTGCCCATCAAAAAAATTTGTCCAACTCCGTCACTAGTTCTGCTTTGCTCTTTATTGGCAGTGTTTAATCAAGGTTAAATGATATCATACTATATCATAATTGTATTATGAAGGAAAAGATATCATAATCAAATTATATTAAGAGGGTGTAATGAAACTTTGTCAGCTCGAAAACCACTCATGTTCTTGCATCATATCGTCGAATTCTTGATTCAAAAAAAAAAAAAAAAAAAAAAAAAAGAAGCCATCTAAAAGTCTTTGAAAGCATATGCTTATCAGCCGAAGTTATTATATTCTTTTGGGCTAGCGTCATGTTATTCCTGCAGGAATAAAGTGTAGCTCTGTTCCACCCTTTGCCCTAGGAGGCAACAACAAATTGAATTCGTACTTTCGTTGGGTAAATTTCTTAGCAAAGACGAGAAGGGTACAGTTCAAAACTATCATATGTTCATCATATTCTCGTAAATCATCGTGCTTTTTTGATTCATACAATGATCTTTTGGTCTTTTTTCATAATCTCTTTTTTAGATGGTACGAGTCCTATACTCTTATTTATTAAAGAAAAATAAAAATACTCTCAGATTTTGAACATGAGAACTCCTATCTAAATCCCCCTTCTTTTACCTGTACTTGAACTAGCACCAGTGAGGTCAAGCTTTGCAGAATCATATATGTGTGTGTATGTGTGTATATATATATATGTGCATTGATGGAGGGAGGGGAGCAGGGGGGCCATGGCCCCCCCCCCTCCCCAGCTTTTTTTCTTTTTTAAATTTTAAAATAGTTAGGTTTTTATTTTATTTTAATATAGTAAGTATGTGTATAAATTAGTCTTGGTCTCCCTTAAATTACTAGTTCTTTATTTTTAATGGAGAATTTATTCACAGCCACAATATTGATAAATATCCCCACAAAGCCAATAAAAATTTTTAATATATTTTTACCCTATAAGAAAATTACCTTAAAACCATTAAGAATGCTCATACCCCCATATACCTATAAATGAAAAAATATTTTTTTATAACATTATTAAAAAAAACATACACCACATTAACCATAAATAAAAATAATATTAAAAAAAATAAAAAAAAATCCTAAGAACTTGTTCTAAACTCTAAAATATTGTTCATTTTATAAACTCTAAATTGTTCTTCATCAATTTCTTGTCTTGAGAAATTTTTATAACTACATGAAAAATTTCAATGGAGAATTCAAGTGAAATAAAAATAAAAGAAAAATGTCTCTTAAAGAGCCAACAACTATTGCAATATGTATTTTTAAATTTTTAATTCATTAGTATTATGTGTTTTTTTTTTCTTATAGTATTTGAAAATGATTCTATGTGGTTTTTTTTTTTTATGATTATTCTTTTAATTTATTTTTTCGATCGTTTATATATGATTCTATATTTATATATTTCTTTAAATACAGTATGACATTACTTGAGTTTTTCTTCTTTACTATTTCCTCTCACTCTCTCTTTTTTAGAGATACTTTATGTTTTCTTTTCTGAGAATGAAAATATATATTTTTCTCTAATTTATATTTGTTCATTTATTTTTAATTAAAAATTAAAATAAAAATAAAAGTGGATGTATGAGAGAGTTAAAAGTGGTATTATATAAAAGTATTTGTAAATGATAGATTTAATATGGTTTATATTAAGAAATATTTATTAGGTGGGAATATTTATGAATATTATGGGTGTAAATATAACCACTAGTATTTTATTAGGCAAACAACTTAGATTTTAAGAAATAAAACAGTTTTATTAAATTTATAAATATTTGTGGGTCTAATGACTTGACTGAAAATTTTTTTTTGGACCAAAATATCCTTGCTCCGTCATTGTATATATGGACAAACTTCGCAGAACTAATCAAGTAAATAAAACGTTGTTTTTTTTTTCTTTTTTAAGGGGGTGAGAATTTTGCACGTTACACGTTCATGGCAATCCATAGGATGAAACTAAATCCATTATTCAAACTGTTCTGAGGAAAATATTATACATATATTTATAAATTTTTCTTATTTTGTTTTTTCCCCTTATAAGAGAAGAGGGAAATAGTAAAGGAATCCAGACACAAGCACTCAAACATGAAACACCTTCAAGTTCTTTTTTTTCCCCTTATTAAGTATAAAAAGAAAATCATAATTTTGTTTCATGCATGAGTTAAGCAAGTTAAAATCATTTTACGCCTTGTGTGGTGCTGTTAAACTTGAATTACCGTTTAGCTAACCATTTAATATTAAATTTTAATTAATGTGCTTAAAAGCATATATTCTGTGCGGTCAAAATCTATTTGTTTAGATAAATTAGCTAATATATATTAATTAGTTGGCTCATGTATTTTATACGTAGTTATTAAACCAGTTCTACAAATCACACACACACACACACACACACATATATTACAAATAGTTACACTATCAAAGGAAACGATACTGTAATGAAGGAAGAATTTTTGCTTTTCCATGAACAAAATTATGAAATTAAATAATCAATAATTAATGAACTACATGAAAAAAAAAATTATAGATTCACATGATTGTTTGCTGCATATTTTTTTCTTTCGTGTCATAGCAGATTCTCGAGTACTTCGTAAACAGAACAACTACATGTATACACACACACACACACAATTGAGATATGTTACATCCATACATAACTATATACAATTCACAGTTATATATGTATATGTGTATGTGTGTGTGTGTGTGTGTATGCATGTGTGTCCGCATAATTCAATGCCAATCTCTATCAATAAAAGCTTTTCCGAGGAGAATCTAGATTAAATGAATTGCAAGTGCGCAACAAGTCCACGGCAGTAATAATGCACCTAATAGACGTTTGTTAGTGATTGAATTGACAAGTGAAAAAAGCTACAAACCAAAGACAGATTTTGGTCAGTTCAATTGAACTTGTGACTGTTTTTGGTTTGTTGATAAGGGGGAAAAAAATAAAAAAGGAAAACTGCCCGGAATCTTGATGACAAGGGGGACGTTCTACTGTAGAGAGAAGAGAATTTCAAGTATATTAACTAACATAATTATTGGGAAAATTGAGGGACTTGCGGAGAGAATACAAACATAAATAAAACAAAAAATCAGAATCCAATCTCAAAGGCAAAGCAAGGGAAAAAAGAAAACCCGTTCAAAGAAGGCATACGAAACCCATTCAAAGCTGGACACTTTTTTTTTTTTTTTTTTTTTTTTTTTTTTTCAGAATCAGCGATATGTCTCTTCGTATATTATTGAGTTCTTGAGTTCCGCTAATTTAACTCAAAATCTTGAAACCACAATATTCTCTATTTCTTTATGAGTTCATAATTATCGTTATAATATATACATTATAGTTCTACTTGCATTAGTAGAATTTAAGAGACAAATTAATTAGCAAATGGAAGTGAATTTCAAAGTGGTTTGCAGCTCTTTCTTGATAGTTGCTTCTCCAAGTCATTAACCATCCTCTAAGCTCCTTGAAATGAAAATAAAAATAAAAAAATAATAAAAAATATTAATAAATTAATTAGAATAAAACCAAGTACCAAATGATCATTTCCTTCTAAATCAGACTTAGATCAGAAATTGACCAAACAGAAAGTCAGGCAAAAAGGAAAGAAAGATTGACCAAAAAAAAAAAAACATGACCTATAAGTTAGATCAGCAAAGGATTTTTCAAGTGGTAGTACTGGTTTATAACAACTCTTTTTGTAAGTTTATGTCAATCACAAGTACAATATTGCAAGGGAACACCTAAAGTAACTCTCAGTACTCTAGCTAACAGATACACACACACACACACACACACACACATATATATAAATGGGAATTTGACATTTAAAGGATAAATAACAGATACCATAATTTTGATACAATTCATACAGAAATCTATAATTAGGGAAAAGGGAAATAAACGAGAAGCAAAAGTACTCTTGGTGCAAAATCTCTCTCTCTCTCTGGGGAAACCATTTTCAAAGAACACCCTAGACAAAGAAATTAATGAACTAGGGCTTAATCCCAATCAACAGCAGAGAATTAGTACAGGGACCCTTAAATTGAGGAACAAATATATGCAGATAACTCACCAACAAAATAAAAATAAAAATAAAAAGAAGCAAATACCATTTCCTCACACCAAATAAATGCTAAATTCTCAAGCTAGTCCTTTTTCATGAGAGAAAAAGAAAAAGAAAAAAAAAAAAACCCCCACCAAGTATACAGATACAAATAATCAGTAAATATATAAGTAAGAAAAAATTCTGCATATCCAAGTAACTATATATATATATATGTTTGTGTGTGTGTGTGTGTGTGTATATATATGTATACGAACCTTATCGAGGCTCTCAATCATCAAAACTCCAGAGTGAGATCTTGAAATCATCGAACTGCCTGGAGACAAGTAAAACCCTGTCACACAAAACCCTAAAGAACACAAATTAAAGTTAATATTTTCAGAGTTGTAACTTGTGACTTTCAAAGAAGGAAACAATAGAAATAACAAGTAAAAAAAATCTAGAATTAAAAGAAAATCTGAGAGAAACCCAGATACGAAGTAAGAATCACAAACCAAAAAATTCCGTATATATACCTTTTGTTCAAGGGAAAAGCCAAATGTATAACCAAGCAAGGAGAATTTAGGGTTTCAAGCTCGGGTTTTAATCTCATGCGAACAGCAACAGGTGAAACTGCCGCATGATCTGATCGATCCTCATCAAGGAGAAAGGTTAAGATCATGCTGGCAGCTTCAACTGGTGGTGAAGCACGACAAACAAATTTTTTTTTTTTTTTTTTTTTTTTTTTAGTAAGATCACAAAAACTCGAAATACTAAAAGTTAGGGCAAAAAGATTTTGGAGATTTAGGGGGAAAAAAGAAAAGAAAAGAAAAGAAAGAAGAATAAGAAGAGAGAGTTTTGCAATTGAAAGCTTTTGTTTTGCTAGGGCAAAGCTAGAATTGGAGAAGAAAGGACGAAGATGAGGGGGATATAAATAGAGGGTGAAGAAGTAGAAGCTTAATTTTAAATTTTGGTATTAAAAATTAATTGCTGAGGAGAGATCAGGACTGGACGGCCAATTAAAAAGATAGGCTATTATTATTACATAAAAACAAAATAAAGAAACGTAGCAAATAGTGGTCCCAAAGTGATATGCAAATTGAATATCTCACGCCCCTGGAGAGACTTTACCCTCTCATGCAGTTTTGCAGGCAGAAGATTATTATTGTGTGTACGCATATATATATATATACACACACATATTGAATTTGGTGTGAGTGATTTGAACTTTACATTTTATGACGTAATTATCAGGTATGAAATTATCATTAAGTTGTGTTTATAATTACCATTGAGTAGAGTAATCTAGTAGTAATAAACTACCGAAATAGATTTGCGGCCAAAGATTCGTGTTCTGAGTGACTTGAGCAATAACTTTGTATAAGCTTGTGCATATTTGGCTAAATGATAATTAAGGGGAAAGCATCTGAATGACACAAATTTAGAGATCACTGCACCAACATGGTATAAAAAATTAACACTAGACCGATATGCCACAAAATTAAACTAAAATTAACTAAAATTTGTGTCATGTTGGTCAATAGATGAAAAAAATGTGATTATTTAGGTAATTTTCTCATTAATCTTTGGTGAAACAATAAAAAGTCCAGAAAAGGCCATCGGACACCACCAACCGGCTTTAATCGACACCACCATATTTCTTCTTCTTTGAAGGATCTTAAATGTAAATGTTTATTTTCACCAGTCTAGTATTCGATTTAGAGTACATGGGGTTATGCTCCAATAAGTATCTTTATTGTTAGTATATTCGGTGGGGTTGGGGTGACATACTCCTCATCGAGGGATATAGAAGATCCAATTATAGGACTTTTAATAAACATTCTTGTCATCATTTGAGAAGTCTTTTTAATAAAGCCCAAGCATTTGCACGTTCACTCCCTTCTAAAACTTTTTTTTTAACCAAAAAAACAAAAAATACCTGCAACCATACATTTATATATTTTGTTTTTGAAAAATTAAAAAAGAAGAAAAGAATATATATTTTATTCATACGATTACAAATGAGCATTAACAATAGCCTTTTAGGTTGGGACCTGACTGCCAATAATAGCTATATATATATATATATATATATATATATAGATCAGTGGGGGACCCCTGGAATTGATCATCTCCCTCTATATATCTCTCATCGATCTCTTTCTCAGAAAAGACTGTGAGAATAGGAAAAGCATCGAAGCATAAGCCAAAGGGAAAATAAAAAGGAGTGTTTATGTAAAATGGGGGACCATTTTATTGCATGGTTAATTAAACAGGTGTTGCATATAAGGTTAAGGAAAAAAAAAAAAACTCTCTGAGAACATAAATATGGGTGTATTTGTATATATGGATATGTATAACTGCATTAAACCAATTATATGTAAGCATCTTTTCATTGTCCATAAATTGATACTGGCCTTTTCAAGGGAAATTTTCCATTTGGTGAATTCTTGGTTATCCCTGCATCGCATTGATGCCAGCTGCACATACACAGTCTTTGTGTATCTAATATCTCTGATACCGACACTTGGGAAAATGACTTGTTTGATAAAAAGTTTAATTCATTTTTTTGAATTATTTTTTTAACTGTTTTTGTCAATTGTGTTTTAGTAAATGACCTTCTTTGAGTGTTTTTTTTTTCTTCCTGAAAAATTATTTTGTAAAGTCGCCCTTTTTATTTTATTTTTTAGATAGGCACTGCTAGGTGTCATGATGGTGGATGGAAACCAAAAATTATGCCAGAGCCAACCTTTGGAATAAAGATTACCGGTGTATCATATATATATATATATATATATGTGTGTGTGTGTGTGTGTGTGTATTTGTTCTTTAACTCTCAACTCTTAGATGTTTGTAAAGCTAAGTGCATACAGTGTTTATGTTGAATACGCTTTTTTTTTTCTTTTTCTTTTTTAATTTGAAGGTGGAATTTGAATTATTGACATTTAATTACGAAATCAGATGTGATCTTACTGTTAATTTATATCTGTAACTATTACATATATATTTTTACTTAAGCCCTAATAAGATTTCCCTAACCTCTTCTTAGATTTTCTGTTCTTCAGCCCTATGGAATATTTTTATTTTTCTAACAAAATTATCGTCCTCCCTCTCCTACTTACAAATTTTTAGAATGCCATCCACGTAATATTACTCAACAAACGTTTGTATATATATATTTCTTTCAAATTCGAAACTGAAAAGTTTTATTTTAAATTAACAAAATGGATGCCTTGTAAAGTCCCATGCGGAAAGGAAAAAAGTTTTAGAGCTAAAAAAAAACATTTTTTAAGAAGTTTTTTTAATAAATGATGAAGTTTTTAAAATTAGTTTAAAGATCATTTTTTTAAAATGATAAATCAATTTTCTTAAATGATAAATCAGTAATTCACCATATAATATTATAATAATTTTGTATATATAAAAATACATAGGAAATCAACTGTAGTCAATTACTTATTAACAATAATATAAATCACGTATTTTCATAATCATCATTGTTTAACCGAATCTTAAAAAAAAAAACAGTTATTTTGTTAAATAAAAAAAAATTGTTATCTATTAATTTAAGTGATCAAAATCAACTATCCAACTTAATTTTCCAAAAAAAAAAAAATCCTCAAACAATACATATATATATATATATATATATTGAGAAAGAGGTGTAGAAAAGTGATGTGAGTGACTTATATTAAATATATTTGAAGATCCATACTGGTTAGTTCTATATAGCCATATAGGTTCTAGCTTTGATTGTCTAGGGTTTTCTGTCCTTTATTCCCTGTAGTCCCTTATCCTTGGTACTATTTAATATTGTGTTCAATATAATTTGTTTCTATATGTTTCTGTAGCTTAAAGCACCCATATATAATTATTGTTTATTCTTAGGTACTATTTAAAAAAAGAAAAAAAGAAAAAAAAGAAAACCAAAGTTCATGGGTCGTCCTTCTACAGTTCTACTCTCCCTCTGTTTGTGTGCTGCATATGCTCGCACAGTCGATGCGCTGTTATATTGTGCATATGACCTATATATATATATATATATATTAATTCCTCTGTAACAACAGTAATCAAGATTAATATATAGTAATCTAGATTTGTTGAGGAGTGATTAACTAGAAAGACTACTTTTTTTCTTTTCATTTTTCCTGGTCATTTAACTTTATTAAGCATGCTTAATCATTCGTGTATGTGTGATATTCTTGTCACAAACAATTACCCACGGCCAAATCATTTTATTAATTAATCTCTTGCTTTATTTTTTGGTACAACTACCATGATCAATGGTGTGAGGTTTATATATATGGGATCCACTTATTAAAAAATAATAATAATAAACACTTTCATAATTTAAATATTGGAGTTCCAATATGTTTAAACCGCTTCATTCCCACTCGTTAAGCTAGTCCTAAAAGAGATCACGATCATATTATTTTGCTAATTAAAAGTCGACCTTTTTTTTTTTTTTTTTTGCTAGTAAACAATCCTAACATTACTGTAAATATAGTAACCTAAACAGTGTGAGATCGAAGTGTATTCGACTCGATCAAGTGCCTGATTCGCTTTAATGGTTACCCTAAATCAAAGATATTGGTTGAATGACAACTCCAATAAAGAGCTTCTGAGGTTTTAATATTGACGTGTGTGTGTAAGGGAAATTGAAAAACCAAAAGTTCAACATCAAAAAACTACAAAAAGATGAATAGTTTATACAAAAAAAAAAAAAAAAAAAGTTAACAAAAACTTGTGTGTCATAAGTATATGCTTTTACAATTCGCAAGTAATTTGTTGTATTTTTTAGGTAATTTGTTAAAAAACTGTAATTTCTAGAAGGAGAAAAAAAAAAAATATATATATATATATATATATATATTCTTGTGAATTGGTTACAAAGAAATGTTTGCAACAAAAAACTATTTGTATGCATTGAGTGTACGCTAGAGTTCGTGGATTTGTTGTTTTCTGGAAGTAATTTTCCCCGAAAGTACTAAATAACAGCTTACAAGGAAAACATTGCTTACGCTTCAAATTCACAATTAGTTTTGTTGTTTCTTACTAATCAAGTTCAGAATTTCGTTTTTCTGGCTTTTCTATTCCTTTTTAACTCAGGATTATACACCATAAATTAAACTATGATTGAGATTATAATATAAGGAGATTATGACTGAGATTATGCTAGCTAACTCTATCAGATGCAAAAAGGGGAAAGTATGACACGGGGAACTGTTTTTACTTATAAATCAAATCGAACGTTGAAAAGTTAATCTAATGACTAAAATAATTACAGATATTGCTAAAACAAAAGTATAATTCTTACAAGAAGTTTTTTGCAATTAAAGTTGTAGGCTAAAAGAGAGGATATATAATCAACTACAATAAGCAATCCAACAGATTCGCAATAATCTTTCTTTTGAGTTGGTATATATCTCTGTCATATGAATCCAATAATGATACTTGTACATTACAAATATAATTGCATTCAATAATCGGTCATCTTCTTAAATAATGGTTTACATGCCACAGCTTTTTCTCTAACGCACAACCTTTAAACCTTATATATACAAATATATATATATATATATATATATATATATAACTGGTCTGCGCTGCAACTGCTGACCATTATGTTCACTTATCAACCACTCACATGCCATAATAATAGTACTTCTTATTACTTTGTTATCAAGATTAACCTGCATATTCTAATTATTTCATTTTTCTTACTTTGTTCTTTTAAATACGAGATCCTGTTATATATATATATATGTTTGTGTATATAGAGAAGCTCTAAAAATTTATATTCATATATATATATATATATATATGTGTAAAATTGGTTTGTGGCTACTTATCTAGATAGAGAAATCACCTAGATAAGGTTAGCATCAGGCTGACATGATGAAAAGCACACATCAATATTTATAGATTTTTGCAATTACTTCATTCATAGGAAATCTTATATATACATATATATATTACTCAAGTTCAATCTTTTTATTTAAGCACTAATATAATACGAGTCTCATAATGGGATTCGCAAGGGTAAGATCTACAAATAGGATCCCTTCTCTATTTATATATAATTTTCTTTTATCATGTGTGAACTGTAAAGTGACTACTCAGAATATTATTATTTTTATCGTTATTTAGTACTTATGTCCACATGCATTGTCCACTAATTGTGATGCTCAACACGAATAATATCCTCAACATTTTTTATTATATCTGGTACGAAGTAACTGCTCAAAAAATTATTATTATTATTATTAGTATTATTAAACACTATATCCAACCAATTATTCTAAAGCAAAAAGTAGTAGTTCATGGGCAAAATATTAATTAAGCAATGAGAAAAGAGAGATTGTAATTAGTTTAATTAGGATAATTAAATGAGTCTATAATTATATAGGGTATACATAGGCTAAACCCCACCTATAGAGAGTGAAGTTGACATCATGTAGTAGTAGTAAATAAATGGGGAAAGGAAGCAGAAACAACTGAAGCTTTAGGGCTTTTCTTGGATATGCCTCACGCTCGAAACATAACAATATATATATATATATATATATATATATATATATTGTGGTCCAATTGATATTTGTTGACCCAGAAAGCGTGCTCAACTTCTCATGAGTTTCCCTATCTTCCACTGTTATTAAATCTGCTCCCAACTGATCAAGATCTAGAAAAGGAAGGCAATATATTAAAATTCTTCTACATCAACAACCGATATATATATATATATATATATGTGGATTGTATAATTAATGTTTTTGATCCGTCCGATTCTCTAGTGCCTTCATTGCTTAATTACTGTATACATATATATATTTTTCTTGAATCTGTGATTAAATTTATACTACAAATTGACATCGAGAAAACACATTATTCCATTCCTTTACGGTCAATCTGTATGTAAAAAAGTAGTCATTGAGACAAGTCCCACATTAGTAGGCATGAGATGCGCTTGTGATATTTAAGTCCCTTTCAATTTTCAATTAGTAATCGTATGGATATGGTCATTGGTCATTGGTCCATACAAATTTATCACAGAGTTATCTTTTGCTTAAGGTTTTGTGATTATTTATCTACGAATTGTGTGTGTTTTTTGTTTGCATGCTAATTTATTATAAAAACATAAACTGCTAAATGTCCTAAAATCCTTCTTTACCTGCTAGAAGTACGTAATACTTTTGGACGTGAAATTGTATTTTTCTTGGTTTTATGCTTCTAATTATGTTGAAATTCGTCAGCTCATAGTGCAAAAGAAAAGGGAGGGATTTGAGTGTGAACTTTAAGATTGTTTTCATTTCTCTTTATCATATTAAAAGGAAAAATAAATACTAAAATCACTTGTTTCGTCATTTTTTTCGTCAGTCTCTTACTTCTCCTTTTGTCACATGATGAGATTCATTATCTTTGTTTTCTTTTCAGTCCCCCCCCCCCCCCCCCTTTTTTTTTTTTTTTCTTTTTTTTCCCTAGTAATGGTGTAGTAGATGCTTTAGACTCCTAATCACGTAAAGGTAAGATACTTAGATTCAGCAACTCAAGCGCCCACAGGCATGTGATGCTTTTACCCAATCGCACATGTCTATATATATATATATATATATATATATATATATACCTTCTCTTCCACTAGAAAATTACGACACAAAGATTGTTGCTAGCACTGCAAAACACGACAATAGAACAAGTCAAACCAGGCTTGTGATCCCCGAGGACACTGTTTAATCGTTTTGGGGCTCGCTACACGTATATGTATATATGTATATGTGTGTGTGTGTGTCTTTATATTTATGCTCTCCTTCAAACACTTGTATATGCCTACAGACTACAGAACCACACTGCCAAATAAAGAAGGAATTCTAGAGAGAGAGAGAGAGAGAGAGAGAGAGAGAGGTGAAGAGGTATCTTTGAAATGTGTTCCCTGGAAACCCTATAAAACCTAGCTTTTGGAAACATTATATATGTGTATATATATATATATATATTATGTATGTACATATATTGGTCCCACTTCCAGGATGGCAGAGTTTAAACAAGTACTGGATAGAGTGGTCCTCTCTATTATTAGTTCCATTAGTGCTGGCTTAATTGAGGAAACTGTGGGATACAAGGAGGGCCCCCAAAAAAAAAAAGTGTAAAAAGCAAAGAAACCAGAGTAGCAAGGTGTTGGGATTAAATGTCCTAATTTAATTTAGACTGTGCACCATTTTTTAACCGATACAGTAATTCATTATAATGAATAAAAAATTTACAAGAGAAAATCATAACCCCTCAAGACTCTCTAAATGTTTTTCTCAAAGTTCTTTATATATAATAAACCCAAACAAGGACGTCCCCATTTATTAAAATAATAATAATAATAATTAGTATTATTATGTTAATCGAAATTACAATTTTGAGTGATTGCAAGCATATATTTTAATGATAATTTCACAACTAATTCTATCATATAAGATGTAGAGTTCGAATATCTCCACCCTAAGTTCAAAAAAACTTACATTTCAAAAAAATTAAACAGTACCTTAATATATAAATTAAAGTCACGGGGTATTAATTAAGCTCAATAACTTAACAATCTTCTTGAAAACTAATCACGCATCAATGTAAACTGAATATTTCTATCTAAAAAGCGTCCTCGTTCTTGCAAGCAATTTTTCCTTTTGCTTGTTCCTTTTTACCTTTAGAGCTGGATTCTATAACTTTTTCGCATTTATTTATTTATTTATTTTTAATAAAATTTAAGTGGAGGGTTTCCTAAATATCTAAAGTCCCATATGGAATATTTTTTTTTGCTTGTTGTCCCAAATGGAATATTTATAAGGTGATAAGTAGATTTATAAGCACTTGGGTTCTTCCACTCGCAAGCTAAACTCTTTTAGATGTACTTTTGGCATATTTACTTATCAGAAGTAGAGAATGAGAGTCAATCCATTGTTTACTTGCTCTTTTTTTTCTTTGAGTGAGAATGGTGGGCCCCACACTAATTTGGGATTGAGGAATGGGATTAGCAATCTCGTATTCTCCCCTCCGGATTGTGACTCTTATTCTTACTATTAACATTAAATTATCATTTTATCCTTAGTTTACTTACAAAATATTGTATTAATAAATAATAACCTATATTAATTATTTTTATTAACTAATACAATATATTTTTATTAACTTAATATTATATAACTATCCTAATTACTATTAACTTTATTAGAGTAAATAAAGAACCTTTTTTTTATCATAATATATTATTACGTTTCTATTTTTATATTTTCTATACTTTACTTATTTTAATTCATTTTTTTTCTCTTTTTAATTTTTTTAAAACAAAAAATTACACAATTTAATTTTATTACCTTAATATCATAATGATTATTTTACTTTTGATTAATAGAATGATAATAAATAAAAAAAATTAATCATTTTTTTAATTTTTAAAAACACAATAAATAAAAGAGTATACAAGTAAATTTACAACAATTCATTTTTATTTTGGATTCAAGTAAACGCATAAATGAGATTCGCAGTAACTTCAATTCTGAATCCCAGAACCAAGTAAACAACTTATTTGGATTCCGAATTCTCATTCCAAATTATGTCCACTCCAAATCATACTTACTTCGATTCATGCCCACTCCAATTATAATAATTCCAATTCCCATTATCATCATATTGGAATCTTTGATAGTTCTGATTCCGGTTATCGTAATAGAATCAATTTGTATACAAATTTTGCCAAATAAAAACCTAAGGGCACAATTCGAAATTCTCCTTTTTTCTCCTTTTTTTTTTTTTTTTTTTTTTCTTTTTAAAGTAATTTACAAATGAAAGGTTTGGGCAACAAGGGTCCATATAATGTAACATTAAGTATCACATTTCCATGTAATGCCCTTTTTTGTCTCAATTTGTTTGAAGAAAAGAAAAGTTGGTTCGCGCTAAAAGGGTCCAGTGAGTACTCCTGCTGCTGCATGTGGCATCAAGTAAATAAATCCATTCTCTCTTTTCTTTTCTTTTTTTTTCTTTTTTTTTTAATTTATAATTTTTAGGATAAGAAACAAAACTCTCTATCACCTGATTTCACTAGAAGATATAGAGTTCAAAAACCCCTCTCCATGTTTTAAAAAACAAAAAACAAAAAATTCCGCTGTATAACACATTTATGCGTGTGTATAAATATGATCAATTTGCTTTTGCTCTTTTCTTTTTTTATCATATGTTTTTTCATCAAGAAAAGATGCTTTATTTCGGATGACAAAGCAATTTGTTATAAATACCAAAAAAACCTAAGAAATACTAGGAGAAATAAATATATATATATACACATTTAATTTTCATATTAATTGCAATATAATGTTTATTATTATTAATATTATTATCATTATTATTATTATTTGATTCGTCATCTTTCAAAAACTTGTAGAATATCAGAGTAACGGAGGAAATGCACCGGAATGAACCTAAGAAATTTATTGCAGAATCAGGCAAGTAAAAAGTACTAGTAGTACACTACATTATAACAAGATATGCAAATCAAATTTGGGGCAGCTTTTAAACTTTCAATCAATTTCCTCACTCGGGTAAATTACACGACCAGCTAAGCCATTGCCCTTATAAGAAACAGAACCACCTAAGAAATTGATAAATCTCAATGAAAATTCTTTAAAATGTTCAGCCGGTTATGACGATGACAATCACCGATTTGCCGTAGCGAGCAAACCTTTTCGAAATGGAGCAACAATGTTCTTGGGCAGAGCCCAGAATGTTTCAACTATCTATTATAAGGAAATATTATGTCCATGGTACACTACAAGATTCTAAAGTCTACAAAAAATTTTTGGTGGGTATAAGTTACCTATAAGTTTAACCTACTGAGTTGTGTTCCTAACTACTTTTTACCCGTCAGATTGCTCGTTCGTGAAAGCAACATTTCATAGAGCTCTTCAGCAGTTGGTCGGTCTGTTGGGTTCTCCTCGGTACATCGACGGAACAAGTCAACAAGGAATTCTAGAGCATCTAAGTCACCCTCTTTTTCTTCCCGCTCTACACCAGATTGAGCTACTTCGGGCTCATGAGATGACCTCAAAGCTTCCAGCTCATCCGTCAACTGTGGTCGTTTGCCCACCTAGTAAAGTACACAGATTAGATGAAAAGGTCAAAAAAAAAAAATGTTGAATAATCACTAGGAAATAATGTTGTGTGCTGTGTCATGTTGGCGGAGAAAAAAACTACACATTACAGCTCTTTAACTCACTAGGAAGAAGAATAACAGCAGTATCATAATCGTTCCATTACTATCGCGTCCACTTCATAATATGTTTGTCTCTATGAGAGAGAGAGAGAGAGAGAGAGAGGGATACCTGAAGAAGGTCGTGAATTTCTACTTCAGATAATCCTAAATAAGGAATTTGCAACGTCAACATTTCGAAGAGCAGGCATCCAAATGACCAAATATCAATTTCCTGCAACCAAGCAAAAGAAGAAACTTAAAAAAAAAAAAAAAGCTAAAAACACCGATGTCATGGGTTAGTTAAATAAACAATAGCTATATATCAATTTATCAGCATAGGGAAAGTGCTCTTATTAAAGCGAAATTTTTATATACAGAAAGATCTTCAGATGCATAGGGCCATCAGCAGCAGCAATAAACTAAGGATGAGTAGGAAAGCCCGCCTTCAATGAATCACAAATTCAAAAAACCTGTGGTAAACTGAATATCTTACCATTCCATAAACATTAGGTTTGTGCATTGCTCGTAGAACCTCAGGTGCCATCCAGCGAGGTGTTCCAACACAAGTGTTGGGCGGAGGTACTCCTACGTGAGCTATACAGCACGTGTGTGATAAAGAACGAAGAGGCACTGCTCTATCAAAATCACAAAGCTTCACAACAGGGGTTCCATCAGCCTTCTTTTTATCCAAATCGATCACAATATTTTCACTCTTTATGTCACGATGAATGATGTGTTTTGAATGAAGTTCCACCAATGCGGAGGCAACATCTGTTGCGATACATATTGCTATCTCAATAGGTACGTGCTTCTCACCATCTCCAGACAACTTTTCAATATAAACCTGTTCCAAAAATAAGGATAACAATCATCAAGACAAATCATAGGCAGATCAAGTAAAAGTTGGTTTTGACCGGCTATAGAACTTACCTTTAAAGATCCCCCATGTACGTACTCCATCAATATTGTGGACTGTAATACACGACGCTCAGGGTGTCCATCCGCTGAAGGAATCCACTTAGAAGATATCTGATGTCCATAAATTTCTACAATACAAGGGTGCTCTATAGCACCTAAAATTCTTACTTCCCCTAGGCACCCATATTCGAAATTCCGGATATCATCTGCTGAAGCCCTGCAAACCTCCAAAGTATGGACCTGCAGAATCCAACAATATATACACACCAATTTTCATTTTTCAAACAATAGAACTGAATCAGAGTTATAAGTTATAAAGTGAAAAAAATGTTACCATCCCAGTAGAAGAAATAACAAAACTGATTTAACATCTAAATTATCTCCAAATGCAGAAACAAGTATGGAAAGTTATACAACCATGAATGATGTATGTAACTAGGGACAGTCCTAATAACCAAAGATATCGTTAGTTCGTTACCAGATTATATCAAAATGGTTACCAACATAACTGAATGCAAACGAGTAAGAAAAATGCTCCAAACTTTCCAACTAGGCAAAATATTAGCACAACAAAATTTTGAAAGAACATACTTTTGCTGCTGCCTCAACTGCTCCATATTTGCAGCGTACAAGTGAACTGGAAGCAGCTTTCAAAACTTCATCCGAGGAGGACAGTGAAGGAAAGGAATTACTAAGAGCAATAGTTCTTCTAGAGGAAGATGACACTATGGTCCGACAAAGGGGAATATACCTGTGAAAAGCAATCTGTCAGGGATATGTCTATATGGCATGTACAAATAGTTAGCAAGATGGATCATCAACCACGAAAAAGAAAAGAAAAAACCATATATCAAAAGCTGAAGAAAACATGGCCACATAGACAAACTCCTCAAAAACAAACTACAAAAACACAAAACAAAACAAAAGGGCTAACCTGCAATAATACTCCAAATCTGTTTCTTCTCTTATATCATGTGGATGACAAGCATCAACTACCATGCGAACCCATGAATCATCCCTCTTAACTAAAATATTGTTCCATGCATGTGGCATAAAATCCAGGTAACCCCTTACAAGCTCACAAGGAATAGGAGGCTCCATTCGATCGCATAGATACTGTAGCAATTGCAGTTTCATTAGATCATAATAAAAAAATAGATTAAAAAAGAAAAGGGACAGGTCTACGCAAACAGATCCATATAACTAAATGTCATAAAAGAATTACCTTCATTAGCAGTGCTCTATGTCTACACACACCAAACTGTAAAGTCCCTAAAGGAACTATGATGGAATTCCGCTTTGCTTTGATAGCACAGAGTGATTTTTCACAGAGATCAGAAAAAACAATATCTTCACCACAGTCTGTCGTTGGTTTGGTTTGAATGTTGGAACTGTCTCTGTTTCCAGTTGAGCAGGTGCAAACAAAAGGCTTCTGGTAGTTTGAACCCGATACAGCTTTTCGAGTCCTTTCAATAATTGCACTTCTATCACTGCCACCAAAATGATCTGATACAAAAAGAGCCAGCAATGACGCAATCTGCAGCTCATTGGCCCAATCCCCATCTCTGGTTAAACAATTCAATTTCTTCAAACGAGATACTAATGCTTGGGCGGAGAGCACAATTGCATCTAACTCTTCATCCCTTTTCCTGAAGGTAAGAACAAAAGTTTTAGTCTTTTTTAGATGGTAACCAATGTGCCAGTAAAAATGCCACCCGATAACCAGAAACAAGAACAAGCGAGCACAAAATACGAGTATAAAATAACCTGTCCACAAGAATAACTTCACGTGAGTCGAGATGGAAACTTTGGTCATAGTTTCTCAATGGCATGAAGGGTCGGTCGCGACCTGCATCATAAAAGCCATCTGGAAGGCAATCCTCAACACTACAAATTGAAACATTACTATATTTGCGTGACAAACTTGCACTATTGTCAATAGCTCTCCGAAACTTGCATGGTTTGGGATTATCAAGATCCTTTTCAGAGTGCCTCTTGGACTTTGAATGATTCTTTGCCTCTGCCGCTGCATCTTCATCCTCATCACTATGCTCATTTTGAACTGATGCCAAAGATTCATCACGATCACAAGAGTCATATTTATCCACTTTGTTTACTGCTGAAGATTCAACAGTGACACACGAGCAATTTTCTGCATTAGCCTCACCACTGTTGGGAAGATTTTCAACTTCACCATCCCCAGAAAGTATTTCTTTATCATCATCATCCTGGCCTATAATTTCAGGTGTCCCTTCTGCACAAGTTTTAGAAGGAAGAACATCTAGACTTCCAGGTCCGTAGTTCCCATCATCCTTCATGGGTAACAACTTAGTATGACCCAAGCATTTCCACTTCCTGCTGTTGTTTAAACGTTCTTGGCGAGCTCTCTGCTGCAAATAATACCTTCGCTTCCACCTTTTACCTGACTTCCTAGCTGCAAAAGATCTACTGTTGGATACTGGTCCAGCTATTAGACTTGGAAAGGTATGATGAGGGCCTGCATCAGTTTAAACATATTATGTCGGTTTCATACATGAGAGAAAGACCATTCAAAAGAGAGCAGACGAAATTTAGAAAAGAAAAAGGGACAACCAAAACTAGTTTCACGGTCCTCACCTTTACGAGAGACACCTCCATCATATTGCTGAATGTCATTGTCATATACATCCATTTCAACTGATGAACTAAGGAAGTCATCACTGGACGTATTTCTACCATTTCCTTCCAAATTGCAGCATATCCAGGGAGGTATTCGACAATATGTCAGAAGTTTATTGTACTGAACATCAAAGACATAACAATTCATCAACAACTCAGACAAAATTGAAAAGAAAAGGCATAACTAAGAAAGGAAGTTGGATCATGGCAAAGCAAACTTTTGAAAAATGTGAAACTCAAAATACGAACACTAGACAAATATAAGTACTAGGTTACAGGTCCAACAAGTAAGCACCTGAAGATTTAAATTCTGAAGGTTATGCATCGAACTGAGGTCAAGAGACCCCAACGATGTCAACCTGTTATTTGACACGTCCAAGTTCTCCAACCTTTGTAGGGACGATAAGGCCGGGGGTAGCTCCACCAGTTTATTGTTAGAAACTTTGAATGATATTAGTACACTTAAATTACTAATTTCAGCTGGCAAACTCTTCATCTTATTGAATGAAAGATCTAGGTACTCCAAATTCTTTAAGCACCCAATTTCCGAAGGAAGGTATCTGCAACAAAATCCAAGCACCCCACAAAACGTAACGAGTTTAATAAATTCACTTTCTTTCTATCTATATGAAATTGACAAACCCAATGGAATTTTAAGTTTTCGCATAGTTAAAACTCCAAATGACAAACTACAAAAGTACAAATTTCCCGTTCTTTTATCTTATGAATTTGATAAAGCCAATGGAATTTTAAGTATCCACATTGTTAAAACTCCAAATGTCAAAAAATACAAAAAATCCTAATTCCCAGAACACAAAATGGAACCAGTTTAAAACAACCTCCTTTTTTTTTTTTTTTCCAAAAAGGTATCTGCAAGAAAAATTCTAAAACACCACAAAATGGAACCAACTTAAAACAAGTTCTACTTTTTTCAGTGTAAATGCAATTGACAAAAGCCAACGGAATGTAAGTTTGGCATTGCAAAAACTTCAAATCACAAAATACAAAAATCCCAACTTCCCAAATACAAAAATGGAAGCAGTTTAGAACAAGTTACTGTCTTTCCTATAACTACGGAATCGAAAAGGCCAATTTTAATGCAATAGAAATTTTCTAGTAGCTAAAAATATCAAATGAGAAAATACTTAACAAAAAAAAAAAACCAAATCTTCAACTAACCTTATTGAAAAGTGACAAACGGAGAGCTTGGTTAGGCACTTCAGCGAAGCAATCTCGCTCAGGATCGGAAAAGCCGAAGGCCGTGGAGGGACTTTGGAAAGCTCAAGCTCCTTCAGAGCCTTCAATTTGTGCAATTGCAAGCCGCCAAAACCCGGCGACGATATCTTCACCTGCAAATTCTCCAATCCCGCCATGCTCCCAATCTCCGAAGGAAATAAATTAATCTCGTTCCCAAAAAACTTCAGCGTCCTCAAACCCCCAAACGACCCAACCGATTTCGGTATCAAATTGAACGCATTCTTGTACAAATACAATCCCCGAAAGTCGGTGTCGTCCGCGTCCTCCATCACCGAAAACTCCATGCTCTTCCCGGAGACGTCGAGTACCGATTCATCATCGCCGCCGCCGCCGCGATCTCCGACCACGACCGTCGGCGAATTCGACGGCTCTGATTTTTCCGGTTCCTCGGGGGATTCCGCGGCTTGAGGGGAGGGCTCATCGGAATTGGGGACCTGCATTGGAGCTCGGGGACGGAATTGGGAGAGAAAGCCTGGGAATTTCGGAGGGAAAGAAGAGAAATCTTTCCGAAATAGGATAGGAAAAGATCTGTTTGGGAGGCGAGAAAATAGAAGTTAAATAGCATTGAAGGGGAATAGACCGAGAAAGTTTGAGAGAAAAAGTTGAGAAGAAGAAGAAGACCGCTCTGTGTCTCTTTCTCTCTCTCTTCCGTTTGAGAATGTGAGAGAGGAGAGAAAACCCTAGAATCTGAACTCGACAATGGTTTTCTTTATTATTATTATTATTATTTTTTTTTTTAAATTTAACGGAAGGCAAATTGGGGGAAATTTTGAAATGCGAGTTTGTTTTAGGAAAGTGATCGAGGCACAACACAAGCCATGCTTGGGACTTTCTTACCAAACAGGCTCGTGAGTCAAAATCCCTTCTTCTTTTTTTTTTTTCCCTTTTAATTGCTAGATTAGTTTTGAATTTGTAAATTTGTATAATTTTTTTTTTTTTACCTGAAATAAACTTAAACTAAAAATATTGTAATAATAATATTTTCTGTTAACTTTTTTAGACAAAGACTAAGGGTTCGTTTGGATCGCAGGTTCAGTTTGAGTTGAGTTGAGATTTTTAAGTTTGTATAGTAAATTTTGTTGACTTTTTCAGAAAAGACAAAAAACTTTTTCAGAAAAGACAAAAAACATGATGAGATTTGAGTTGTTTAGTTTGAATTGAGATGGTGAGGCAAACGGAATATAAATCTATTTGTTATGATTATTTTTAAATAAATTACTAACATTATTAATATAACAATATTTTAATAATTTAGAATTATTTAAGTTATGAGGATCAGAGTTACACATATTTTAAAGTTAAAGGACTAAAACGTAAAATTTACCATTTTTATTTTATTTTATTTGTTTTTTTTTTTTAATATTCAAAACATCCATCATATAAGTTAAATTTCGTTGGATTCATTAAAAAAAACAAAGGGTTATATATAGTTGGAGTTTGGATTACAAATTAAATAATAAACTCAAATTTTTATTAGAAAATTTTTTATCAAAGAAACTTTTTATATAATACCAAAAAAAGTTTCAAAAGTAGTTGTAGTTATAATCTAACGATAATGTTATATATAACTTGATCATAAGGTGAATAGCTTAAATCCTCCATCTTTAAGTTCAAAAAGAATAAAAGAATAAAAAAACAGTCTTAAAATGATGATCTAATTTAGAGTAATCTTGGTATTTTAAAAAAATTTAATCACTTCAAAAGGTATTTTGTTATTAATTTTAATGTACATAAATCAATAACAAAATAAATAAATAAATAGAAAGAGAAGACAATTGGTATCATGGAATAACTAGTATATTCCCCATTAGATTAGTTAGTACCCACTAGCAATCCCCAACTTAAAAAGAAAAATACAAGAGTATAAGTAAAAAGATAACATAATTCAGAATGGTAAAAAATCCAAACAAAAATCCTAAGAATAAAATAGCAACTCACAAGAATAAACAGATAATTCAAACTCTATATTTTTCGATAAAATCAGATATGATATTACAGTTAAGTTATACCTGCCGTTACAAAATAAAAAAAAATACTTCTAAAGTTTGAATTTAGAGATTAAAAAAATAAACTTGATAGTTTTTTATTTATTAGGATTTTCCGTATTTGTCCCCTAAACTAAGGTCAATTGTCATATGAATTTTTGTTTTGACAAGCGTTCCTTTCAATTTAAAACGTGTCGAGTCTATACCTCAAATTCATGGCAAATCATCATTAATTTGGACAAAGAGATCCTGGTGTACGTTGTCCCTCCCAAACGGGGCGAAGACTAAAAGATGTCGTGCAAGACAAATAAATAGTGACTGATTAACCGACCAATAATACTATTTGTTATAAATAATATCTTCTTGTTGCGTGAAAACATATAAAATGTTTCATTTCGAAAAAAAACACATTAACTTAGTAAAATGAAATAATTGAATAACTAAAATATGAAATTATTCTAGAATACACATTGAATGATAAGATTATACATTGAATATCTATTAATAAATCATAATTAAAAAGTGATAGTGATTTTCCTAGAAGGTGTGAGGAATTGTAGTGCATAAACAAAAATTTTTGGATAAATTACTCATTTAATTTCTAAATTTTTAAATTTGTACAATTTTGATTGATAATTTTTGTTTTTTTTTTAAGTTAAAATACTCTTAAACTATTAAAATGTCGTTACAATAGCTTTTTATATAAATTTTTTGACAAAATATATTAATATTTAGTAGTTTGTCAAAAAGTGATGCTAATTAACGGATTTCTTAAAAAAAAAAATGAATGAAAAGGACTAGCGAAGCAATGTTTTAATAGTTTAGGTTTTTTTTTTTTAAGCTTGAATGCTCGTAAATTATTAAAATATTACTACAATATTCTTTTTTTGTTACTTGTTGAACGAAATCCAGTTGTTATTTAGTTAAAAAGTTATGATAATTAACGGATTTTATTTAAAAATTAACAAAAATGATTACTGTGTTAACTTTTTAGTAATTTAGTGTCATTCCAACTAACAAAAAAAGGTACAGGGATCAAGTTATACAAACTTAAAATAAGGAACTAGTCTAACAATTTATCATAACTTTTTTATGCAGTGGTAAAAAAACAATAATTTTGTTTTGACTTATGAGGTGGCATTATATGAAGAAGTATTTATACAAAAAAATCAAGTTTAGACCCTCTTTTTAAAAAATAAACACTTTTAAACTTATTTATAAATTTGAACTAATTTTGAATTACAAACTTTTTGCATTACCTCTTTACCCTTCCATTAATTTTAAAAATAAATTTGTTAGAAAAAAAAATCTAATATCTTAACACAATTTGTTTAAAATGTCAAGATTTTATCTCCTTCAAATCCGGATACGTTGCAGCAATTTACTTTTAATATCAATTTTAAATTGACTAGTTATTTTAGGCACTTTTTTTAATTTTTCTTTTTCAGATTTTCGTTTTAAAAAGGAATTTGTTCTCTATTTTTTGGTGGGTTTGCTATTATTTTGGAAATTGGATTAGTCACATTTTAGTCTTTTTTTTTTGGTGGAACTCACGTCAGTTCTTGAGAAATTTCTTATCCCTGCCTATTGTCAGTACAAAAAATACTTTGTCGTTTCCAAAAAAAAAGTCTTATTTTCCAGAATGCAAAACATGTATATTTTTGGTAATTATTAAATCATGATTCATTCTTTCTGCGTATTTGGGATTCATGTGTAAATTAAATAGTGAGGTTCGATTACTTAAAGACATAATTATTATGATATATATATAAAAATCGAAATTGCATAACAAAATATAGTGATAAAGTGCCTTAAAAAAAAAAAACTATCAGATCATTGTCGATATAATCAAGGATGAAAATGTCGATGTCGATAGAATTATCAATGTTTTAACTTACGGATAATGTCAACGAAAATATCATTATCGATAGATGTACCGAGAAAAAATGGATACTCAAAAAAAAAAACTGATAACTTTTACTGAAACTTTACAAAATATCATAACAATTAATATTACGTAATTTGAACTAATTGTATAACAAAAATAATATATATTTTAATCAAATATGAGAGTTATATTACATGATGTAATAGTAAAACATAATAATTAAATATTGATTGTAATTTCAAAATTATATTATGTACTCATTAATCATTACGAATAACATACTACAATATCATAGGGTACATAAAAATTAAATGTCAAACATAAAAGAGTATATATAAGCTTTGAGTGTGTTTAATCCAAAAACAGTTTCTAGCAGGTTGGAAAACATTATGTACTTGTCTATTCTGATCAAATATAAAGAATACATTCGTCAAAATATTTCTTTTGAATGAGTTTGAAGGTAATTGTTAATGTCTCATATGTATGTTTCTTGGTCTCTATCAACTATTAACCTATAAATTGGATATTGTTGATTTGTTCAATTTGATGAGTAGTCTTGATGGATGTGCAATGATATCTCGATATTAATTTGTGGTGGAGGATATACCAATATATCGAAAAAATCATCTCGATTTTGTATTTCTAAACTAGACACCATTTGAAAACCATAAGGAGGATTATAACCGTATGAACTTTACTTAATTCTTAAGCTCATGAAATCAAAATTCAAAGCGAATCCTCATCAGTTTGACTTGTTTAAGTTATATCATGTCTTCTTATTTACTACAATTGCCCAATACCTTCACCTATTATCTTACAATTATGATCTCCATCTTGTGTAGTATGTTGTTACATTTTATTCATATTACAAAAATGAAATGTCTGACGAAATTGAATTTTTGGAGAAAAAAATTTCTCGAATTTTTGGACATTTTGTGGAAATATCCAAAAATATCATAGATATTCACAAATATTCGCGGATATTATGAATATTTTGCATATTGTGGACATTTGACGGATACTCCGAGAATAATTATTCTTATCTCCCGTTATCCATGTCGAGACTTCAAAATATAAATAATATCGTGGAAATGTCAACAATATCGAAGACATTTTCATCTTTGAATATAACATAGACTTGAACATTTTTCCAATGGACAGAATTACTATAATGCAAAACATGACTTTTTTCCAATAGTTTTTGAATATTTCCTGTTCAGATTCTGGATCTTACCTCTTATTAGAATACCAGCTGCATCAACATCTTGCTTTTTATTATTATTATTATTATTTGATTCGTGCTAATCTTTGTTCACCATATCCTGAGGCAATACAATAATGGCGAAGTCAATACATTTTAAATTTTACTTCATGAAAAAAATTTAAATGATAAAGAATATAAGAAACTAGTTTCCCCACGAACAAGTTTTGTGATTCAGTTCTTTGATGTTTTGTCAGTACCTATATATACTTTGAAGTCATATATAATATAATGACTAGATCAATAACATGTTGATTTTAAAAATATAAGTATTAAACCAAAGATAAAATATGAAAATATTAATACTAACTGTCATGATAACACTGATCAATTTCAACTACAAAAAGATAATAAGCAAACTAAAAAACCAAACAGCTTCAAAACTCAGTAATGATTCAGTTATTATAACATATGACAAATTTTTGTACAGAAAAACCTATAAGCAACCCATAAACAAACTTAAAAACCCAAAGGTTTAAAACCAACAAATTAAAAATGACCAATATCAGTAACTAAAATCAAATAAGCAAACTTACCAAATGATTTCAAACAAAACAAAAGCAAGCCCCAAAACTATAATAATGGAACTGTCATTACAACATTAACCAATATCGAAAAGACCCAATTCTATAGGGAAAACCTCCAAAACAGGACAGATTTAAAAAAAAAAAAAAAAAAAAAGGCACCAAATTCTATAGGGAAAACCAATAAGCAAACACACAAACCAAATGATTTGAAACAAAATAACACAAGGATTAAAATCAAAATAATGATACCATCACTACAATACTGACCCATTTCGGTAAAAAGAAAACAAATAAGCAATCAAAACCGAATGAGTATCAAACCTAAAATCTAAGTTATTCTATCTCTATTAAAATCCTATGTAAATTTGGACTCAGTAAACAAAAAAAATTAAATTAAATTAAAAATTAAAAATGATACATTAACTATGTAATCACCTATTGATCAACGTCGGCAATAATTTTTTGTCCAACTTCCACATTTTCCTTTGAAACGAACAATGATCAAGGTGACTGTTTTGATGAGGGAGAAACCATCGCCTTTCTGGTGTCTTTTTAGGGCTTGTTTGGCAACAAGCTCTGTTTAAACTAAACTGTACTTTTTTCATTATGTTTTTTGTCTTTTTCCACCAAAAGTTGTTTGTCTTTTCTGAAAATTCAAAAAAATTCAAAAAATTTACTATTTAAACTTACAAATCTTAACTCAAACTTACACACCAAACACCCTCTTAGCGTTCTTTTCATGGATTTTTTCATTGCTATCGATTTTGAGAATCAGAGGGAGAGTGAGAGCGAGAGCAGTCCATCTGTATTTTGGGGTTATGAAAATGAAGAGGGAGAGTGATTAATGTATCGTGTTTTTTTTTTTTTTTGGGGTGTTTGTGGAATATTTAGGGGTGATTTCAAAATAACGTTTAGGAGTAGTTTTGGTTTTTTGGGGTTTTTTATTTTTTTTATTTTTTTTATTTCAAAAATTAATTGCTATTTTGTTGGGATTATATTTTACATAGGGAAAGGTCGTGTGGTAGAGTACTTTTCATAGGTTGTGGTATATCATTATTAACCGATTAAGATATAATTAAGTGATTCAGATATTGTGTGCCCATTGTAGTTACAATACAGATTAGCCCATACTATTATAACAAAAAGAGAAAATAAAGAAAATAAAAAAAATTCTGAAAAAGGACCTTTCGTCTTTTTTTCTCTACCCTTGTCCCCCCACCCCCAGACCTTCGAGCATCAATGGAGATCCGTCGGCGGCTGCATCTTCGTCTTCTCCGGCGAGGTCATCTTCGTCCATCTTCCAGCAGCGTCAGCTTCATGGCTCGTGCAGCAGGTTCAAGAGTTATTGCTGGAGTCGTTACCTTCGTCGCTAGCACCGACGACTCACCATTGCCGCACCTGTTTGCTCGGCCTCATGGAGCCCCGCCTCTGCGACGAGCCCTTCCCTTTCCAGAACGACCCAGATACGATGCTGGAGTAGTCGCCCCCTCCACCCCTAGACCTTCGAGCATCAATGGAGGTCCGTCGGGGGCTACATCTTTGTCTTTTCCGGCGAGGTCATCTTCGTCCATCATCCGGCAACGTTAGCTTCGTGGCCCGTGCAGTAGGTTTTGGAGTAGTCGCTTTTTTCACCCCGACACAGCCAACGGTGCCGGAGTAGTCGCCTTTGTCACCGGCGCCGACGAGGCGTCATTGCCGCACCTGCTTGCTCGACCTCACGAAGCCTCGCCTTCGCGACGAGCCCTTCTCGTTCTTGAACAACCCAGACACAGTGCCGGAGTAGTCACCATTGTCGCCCGCACGGCCACACTCCATTGCCAGATCTCATTTTAGAAAAAAGCTTTTGTATTTAAGAAACTTTTATTCAGTACACTAGTGTGCACCACAATTGGGTACTTCTTTAAATCTTTGAATGTTAAATTCATCCAACGGTATATAAAATTGATCTCTACGGTGAGGCCTAGATTTTATCAAGTGATCTCTTTTTAGGCCATCTCCAATTCATTTATTCTATTTTAGAGTACAGAAACTCTAAAATAAAGTATCTATCACTTCAAATACTATTTCATCTCCAACCCATTTATTCTATATCATACTCTAAAAAGAATATTCTATTTATATTCTTTATTTTTATCTAAATATCAGTTTAAAATTTAATTAAAAAAAAAAAAAAGAAAAAGTAATTTAGAATATGAATAGTGATACTTCAAATATGAAGTATATTGTTCATACTCTATATTTGAAGTTCAATATAGAGTATGGGTTGGAGAACAAAAAAACTTCAAATTGATATAAAACTCTATTTTAGAGTGTGAGTTGGAGTTGGCCTTATATATGGATATTTTAGTCACGGTAGAAAAAGCAGTTTGTTTGTTTTTTTTTTTTTTTGTTTATTCTTACAAATAAGTTTATGTTTGGATATTTATTAAAACATGGGTCCTAATTTGGTCATTTACGTAAATGATCCCTATATGAATGATTAGAGGGTACACGAAAAAAATTGGATTAGAGACCGAACCAAAAGCAAACCAATCTACGACGACGTGGCAAAATGAAGACCGTCGGATACACAAATTTCAAATTTCTAAGGCCACGATCCCATTTCCAAAACACGCGGAAACGGCCTCAGCTTAACGAACTCGTTCCCTCCCTTTCCCGCCCACTATAAATACCGATTCATTCTCTCTCTTTCTCTCTGACTCTCACTCTCTCCCTCACTCACACACATCGTCACGCGAATTCGAATTTCAGTTCCAGTGAGTTCTTTCTCTGCGAAGAAGAAGATGATCGCCTCTCTCAAGTAAGCCTCCGATCTCAAATTTCCTTTTCTATGCTCTTCCCTTCGATTTCGATCTCTTGCCGTTCGTCGGAAACCTAATCCGCCATTGCTATTACCTCTCACAGAGCCGAAGAGCAGAGCCTCCAGCTCGTTGAGCGAGAAGACATTGACGACGAAGAGGAGCTCTTTGAAGCTATCGACAAGCGTAATCTTCGATTTCTCTAGCTTCTGTAGTTAGCATTTTGATTTCGATTTTTTTTTCCTGCTTGATTTTGAATTCCATCTGTTTTGATCGAAATCTGACTTGTTAGCTAGCGCGATCGGGTAATTTATCAGTTTCTGAAGAGATCTTAGTTTTTCTTCAAATTTTTCATGCGGATGCTCTTTTTCTACTGAAGATTCACGTCGATGGTCTGAATCTGATCCGATTTCACTCTGTTTTCATAGAGTTTGAGTTCGATCTCGTTTTTCTTCATATTTTGCGATACTTTTTGAAGTTGATAAACTAATCGTTTGGAAGAAGTGGATTTCTATTGTTTTCTGTAGAGAGCTTAGTTTTTCTTTATTATTTTGTCTTGTGGATGCTCTTTTTCGCTGAAGATTCGCGTCGATGATCTGAATCTGAGCTATTTAACTCTGTTTTTTTTTTCTTTTCATAATATGAGTTTGACCTCGTTTTCTTCCGTAATTTGCTTTAGTTTTTGTAGTTGATAAACTTTGTCGTCTGGAAGAACTGGGTTTCTATTCACAATTTGTGTTTTCTGCAGAGAGCTTAATTTTTCTTAATTTTTTTTTCTCGTTGATGCACTCTCCCTCCCTCTCTCTCTCTCTCTATGGCTGAAGACTCATGCCGATGTTAAAAATATGATCCGGTTTAACTCTGTTACCATAGATTTTGAGAGCGATCTCATTTTTCTTCAGTTTTTGCGGTAGTTTAAGGAGTTGATAAACTTAATGGTCTCGCAAAAGTGGATTTCTGTTCATAACTTCTGTTTTGTGCAGTGATTGCTCAGGGAATTAATGCTGGAGACGTGAAGAAGCTTCAAGATGCAGGGATCTACACTTGCAACGGTTTAATGATGCACACTAAGAAGGCAATACAAATATCGGATAAAATCATTCGAACTTTTTTAACATTTCAGTGTGTTTCTGATCTTTTGCTTTCAATATTCCAGCATTTGACGGGAATTAAAGGTCTATCTGAGGCTAAAGTCGACAAGATCTGTGAAGCTGCGGAGAAGATAGTGGTCAGTGCAATTCATCGCTTATTTTCAAAAGTTTAGATAATCTTACTTTAGATCTGAAATAATGTACTCTCTCTTTTTTTTTTTTTTTTTTAAACCAGAATTTCGGTTATATTACTGGAAGTGATGCTCTGCTCAGAGTAAGTTCAGCTAATTTTTATTTCCTTGAATTATATTTTATCTGAAGAGTTGATCGTTTGATGACATGTGCTCTTCATTTCTTTTCTTTTTCCTGCCTAAAGTTCTAGATTCAAGTGATACTGCTTGATTAACTCTTATCAAAAGCTGCAGGTTTAATTATGCTGCACTATGATCTAATGAACAATTATTTTTTCTTGCTTATAGAGAAAGCAAATGGTTCGTATTACAACCGGAAGCCAAGCTCTCGATGAACTGCTAGGCGGTATTCTTTGTTCTATCAGTCTTTCCATCATCATTAATAAGTTTGCTCTTACCGAATTGGAGTTTGTCGCTGTGAAAAGGAAGACATAATAGTTTTGTTTACTTTTGTGAAAAGGTGGGATTGAAACTCTAGCAATAACTGAAGCCTTTGGGGAATTCCGGTGAGAAAACATCATGCTCTTTTGATAGATCAGTTACTGTTCGCCGTTTATATGAAACTGATAGTTTTGGATTGGATGCTAACGTTGGTTCAGGTCTGGGAAAACACAGCTTGCACATACTCTCTGCGTTTCTACCCAGGTTCCTCCCTCTCCCCAAGGGAAATCTATTCACTGCACCATAAACGCTTTGAGGTCCTTTAGTCACTAGCCAAACATTTGTGACAATAATAAAATCAAATAATGTTTGCCTTCAGAATTTCTTTAATTTTCGTCTTTTATTTTTTATATAATTTGAATCAACAGTATGTTTAAACCATTTACTCGATTTTTCCTCATTGTTTTAAACTGAAACGCACAGTTGAAATCTTGAAAGATTACATTTGATGTCTATCTCCTATGCTTAAATTTTAACATGGATCACTGTGATTACTAAACTGCTGTATAATTGGTGTTGCATGCTTAAGTGAAACACCACGAATTAAATTTCAAGCCTCTGCGTATTGTATTTACCTATCATCTTTGCAGCTTCCTACTCACATGCATGGAGGGAATGGAAAGGTTGCCTACATTGATACTGAAGGAACTTTGTATCCTTTTCAAGCTTTCCTTGCAAGTTAACATTTTAAGTCACACGTAATGCCTCCCCTTTGGTGAAATTATCTTCATGCAAAGTTTTTTTGTCTTAACTGTATGCACCATTAGCCGACCTGATCGGATTATCCCGATAGCTGAAAGATTTGGAATGGACCCAGGAGCTGTCCTCGATAATGTAAGTTTCAGTCAATATGTGATCAGTAACTAGTAGCGCAGTATCCGAAACTAATTGTCTACAACTTTGGTGATAAAGATCATATATGCCCGTGCATACACATATGAGCATCAGTATAACCTGCTGCTTGGTCTGGCTGCTAAAATGTCTGAAGAACCATTCAGGCTTCTGGTAAGACTTTTCTGACTAAACTATGGCCTGATGCAAAATGATGGTGCCTGGAAAGCTAAAGTCCGTATTCGTCCATGCCTTCAGATTGTTGATTCAGTGATTGCGCTGTTTCGAGTGGATTTCACAGGAAGAGGAGAGCTTGCGGATCGCCAGGTCATCTCCTAATTTTTGGTCTAATTCTTATAATTAGGTATTGTGGTCTTCCATTGTATGTGATATTGTTCCTTCCTAACATAAACCCCATTTGATTGCAGCAAAAACTAGCTCAGATGCTGTCCCGCTTAACAAAGATAGCTGAGGAATACAATGTCGCAGTATACATGACCAACCACGGTTGTTTTTTGCCTCATTGCCTAGTTTGTTTTTCTGTCTTGTGCTTAAAAAAACGAATGTAGTCTTTAACCGTATTGGGGGATCATTTCTGCTCTTGCTTTTAAAATTTTTTTGTATAGATACAAGCCATTGATAAATACTTGAGGGCATTGATCAGAAATCTCTGCGCTTGATTCTTCCCCATAGCCCGTGTTAATACTTGATGCATATTGTTGGTTGCAGTTATAGCTGACCCAGGTGGCGGAGTGTTCATATCAGACCCAAAGAAGCCTGCAGGAGGGCACGTCCTTGCCCATGCGGCCACAATAAGGCTGATGTTCAGGAAAGGAAAAGGCGAACAACGTGTCTGCAAGGTTTTCGACGCTCCAAACCTTCCTGAGGCTGAAGCAATATCCTTTTCTGCTTGTGTGATTAGTTCCCTTGGTTATTTTCTATTGCATCGACCATCTTAATTAAAATTAGCTCAATTAACTGCTACCTCCAGGAAAGAAGGGGGGAAAAAAGAACAGAAAATTATTTAAAGTTATCCATATGAAGTCAGTGTACAATAGATTTTTCTTGACAAAAACATACGTATTTCAGATAACACCAGGCGGCATTGCAGATGCAAAGGATTGAAGCCAGAATCTCTTCTTTACTAATGGACACAGAAGATAGTTGGTGAATGTTTCGTTTTTATGTCTACAGCAGTCGGATACTATTGTACGTATCTCTTTTAGGTCTGAACCTTAGTAGCATAGAAGGGCTTTATCTACCCTGGCCTATGCCCCAGATGTCGTATATTTAGCAACGATCAGCACCTATAGCAATTAGAAACTCGTCTTCGACAACTAATTTTTGAGTCTCACAAGGACGAGGAATTTTAACCAGCACTCATTTCCAGTCTTACTGCAACTGCTTCAATACATAATCTCTAGTTTAACATTGTTGTCCGTTTTTTTTTTTTTTTTTCATTTTTTTTTTTTCAGTTTCTTAAGGATACAAATATTAATTTAAACCACTCAGGAATAACCTGACTCACAGGTAGTAGAGGATAAGAGACAAATATTTGAAACAACAGGTGTACCACAAATCGGCATCAAACCTTGATGAAAGGTCGTATTATTAGATTTACATGCCAGAAGTCCTCTAGTCCTGGCTAAGGTTTTCAGAGTGCTCAACATAGAAGTGGTCAAGTCTCGGTTCAAGTGTCGAAAGAAAAACGAGAAAGTAAACTACCGATTAAAGTGGCAGTCATCAACAAGTAAACCCAAGCGAAGAAGGAAAAAAAGGTGAAAAACAAAGCAAGGCCCAAGAACATTGAGAACCTCGCCACATGGGGAGCAGCATCAGCTCAGAAGTTTGAAGACCAGTTGGCCGCACTTCCAACTCTTGGCATGCCACTAGTTTCCTTGCGAGACGCTTCATCCACCTTGAAATTTGCACCGCACATCTCACCCTTACTGTCAACCCTGGGCACCGGCTTCAGATGGTGAAGAGGGTGCTCGAAGCTCCTCAAGCCTCCAGTAGTTGTGAAGAAGCAGCCTTAGATTAAAAACAGAAACAACGAGATCAGCTACCAAGTCCTTATGTTGATAAGCAAGTAAAAGAGAACAAAAAGAGTTACTGTGATTCAATGGTTTGATCATTAATAGCGCAAACATTACCTTTCGGAAATGGCGCAAAAGACTTTCCACAGCCTGCCTTCACAATTTCAGCATTGTCTGAAAGAACAACATTGCCTTCAGAGTCAGTTCCCCAGAAGAACGGAACACTTGCATCAGCATCCTAAATGTTTACCGAATAATAATAGGATTAGATTTAGGAAGCTGGTAGATAAATTAAAAGAAAGAGACCCAAACAAGACCGATTTGAATGGATAGACAAATAACACCGGACCAACTCAATCTAAGGTAGGCTAGTTTTACTCACAGCAGCAAAAAAGGTGGCTTTTGCAGCGCTGTCGAAGACAATGTACGTAAACTTTCCTTGGATGTCTCTGACAACCTGATCAGGGGAAAAAGGACCTCGGTCCCTCAAAGTTCTGTAAGCTTCAATGACAATGATTGCCTCGTTTGCCGTTTTGTTCAACCCATATTGTTGCTTAAGAGTAGCAACATTCTCTATGTGGCCATTGAACAAGCAGAAAATGTCATCCACAACCGCAAACAGCCTGACAACAAAAGAGAAGAACATGAAAATTCGGATATATAAATGTGTCGCTATGAGAAACAAAAACTAAAAGAATATATCCACAATGAATTTATATTTCAAGAAACCAGTAACATCGGAATTCTGAAATTATTTTTTTCTCCTCCTACGGATATGCAAGTTTCAACCTTTGAACAATAAGCATCGATCATAAAACTTCAAACAATAAAAGCATCACGATACTAAACAAAAATCTTAAAATCTTTCTAACGATCCATAAAAGGGCAAGAGAAAAAACAATGATTTCAAAATTCGTATTCAAGAATTGTAACTAAAGCAATAAAAGTGGAACACTTTAATAAATCTTGGTAGGCTATTAATAGTATTTCATTCTAATGGACATTTAACACCAAAGCTATTTGTGTATTTGTTATTCACATGACTAGAAGAATTGTCACCAACAAATGGATCTATTCCTTAACCTCATAACAAACCCATAAATTAAAACAAAAATCCTGCCTTTAGTCTTGTATCAGAACTACCCGACAAACATATATTACCCAAAAAAAAAAAAAAAAACCAAAGACAACAAAACATCAAATAAAACAAACGCGAACTATAAAATTGTGGAAAAAAAAGTGTTACAAAAAACTAGAAATTAGATGCCGATCTCTGATGATTCTTGTTTCTTTCCCAAAAGTTCTCAAGAAACAAACACATCCACTACACACAAATTCCACGAACATCCAAATCCATCAATGTTCAAGATCATAAACTCTCGCTAAATTAGAATCAAACAAAACCCAGAAAGCACCTTAAAAAAAAAAAAAAAAAACCCAAATGACCCACATATTATCTAGATCAGTTCAACCAAAAACCAACCAAAAACAAAAACCCAATAAAGAAATGAGCATCAATATCTGTACACATATATATATATATATATATATATGATAATATATGAATTTCCTTTGTGGGTGTTGGGCCATAAGATCGAAATGGAACCTGGGGAGAAGAGGGTTTTGTCTTTCGAGAGAGTAGGCCAAGAAACCGGAGGAGCCGAGGTTGATGGTGACGGAAGAAGGGTGAGCAGAGGAGAAAAGACGAGCCAAGAGGCCATCTTTCAGAGCCGAAACTGGACGATCGGAAGAGTGGGGGCTCTGCAGAGCATCGGGGCTCTGAGCCACCGATTTGTCGAACACGGCCAGCATTTTCTTCTTCTTCTTCTTTTTCTCCTTCTTTTCGTGTCGTTGATCGGAAAATCGGAAAACGACGGTCGTTTGAAAATCTACGGTTTGATGTTGATGATGATGATGGGAGTGGTTAAGAAATATATGCAAGCGAGGAGGACTTGTTCTTGCAACCAAGAGGATGCCAATTATTTGTTCCGATTATACCCCTGGCTCTTGCATGAATTTTCGGGGATTAGGTGGCATCTTATCCGTCTTCTCAAGACCATCCCATCTACTGTTTTACTATTTTACTTTTCACTTTATTTTTTTAATAATATTATTTTAAACTACTTTTGGTGGTTAATTATTCCAAATTGGATCCAAAATATATATGAAACGTCAACAACGTAACGAATCGTTTTGGTGTTAAAATTTATAAAATATTTTTTTTGATCTTAATTATCCCTATTTAAATAGAGTTTTATAATACTTCCCCAATTTTTGTTTTTTTGTTTTTGCTTGCATTAGAGTTCCTTGAACTTATCAGTACAATGGGATAACTTGTCATTTTGAATTTTTAATTTTGAAAACTTGTCATTTAAACTTAAAAAATGTGTACCAACTTGATAACAATGTTAAATTTCGACATAAATTGACCTATGACTTATACATAAGTCATTAAATAATGATGAAAATAATCATTTTTATCTATTTTGACCCAAATTTTTTGAGTTTAAGGTTTTTAGTTTTCTCAAAATTGGAATTAACTTTACTTTAAATTATAAATCCATGTTTACACTTGCTAAAAAAGACATTTCATACTCTTAATTAGTGATCCACATACAAATCACAGGTCAATCACAATTGAAAAATTTATAGGATCAATTGAGAGTGTTTTACTATATATTCTTAAGTTTAAGGGTAAATTTTTAAAATTAAAAGTTTATGATGGAAATTGTAATTATGAGATAAATTTAGGGACACTCATATAAAAAAACTATTTTTTATTTTTACAATTTTCTAAAAAATATATTTTTATAGATATGACTTTAAAAATTCAGCTTTATCCTTAGTTGCACCACTGCAATAATAATATTAATATATATATATATATATATATATTTTTTTTAAGGCAAAGCGATCGTTCTCAATTGTATTCTTACTTAAATGTCTTTTTGATCCAACTCTTTCAAATACCATTTTCACAGAGTTGATCAGGGACACCAACTTTGGACACCGACTCTCATCCATTTTTTTTTTTTTTTTTTTCTATTTTACTTGTGTCATGAGAGTTGTCATATTCTTACTCATAAATAAAAGATCTTATTGTTAATTAATGTGATAGTCTATTAAACATCTATCAATAAAAAATAACAACTCATATATAACCTTAGTTGATAAAAAAAGAAAAAAAAAAAAAGAAAGAAAGAAAGAAAGAAAAGAAAAAAAGATTGAAGCTGAAGTTCCCTACTCCCTAACATTAGTTTCTCAGATTATCCCATAAATAACGTATAAAAAATTTTGCCTCACTAAAATCCTTTATGTTTTCTAAAAATTTTAAATTAGAGTTGATTGACTTTTTAAAAATTAGTTATAATTTTTGTTGATTTTTTTAAAAAAAAATGTATAAAATTAAGATAAAAAAGTATAATTTAATTAGAATTAAATTAAAATATCAATCGAAACATAAACTTTTACGAGAATTATAAATGAAGCAAAAAAAAAAAAAAAAAAAAAAGTACTTTTTGCTTTTTCCCCTTGAATCCCACATTCTAAATGTCCCCTATTAAAAATCTTTTTTTATTTCTGATTTGACAATTGAAAAATATTTGTTTTTACACTTTGTCACAAATTAAATAATAAAAAAAAAGCTTAGGATCGAGGTTTTTTTTTTTTTTTTTTTGGTGAGTAAGCCAATCGCTTAGGATTAGAGTTGTGTTTTTAGCATTATTGAATATCAGAGTCTGTTTTAGCTCTGTTTTGTTTCAATAAGCAAACTACCGTCATGTGAAGAAGTCAAGTAACTGATTTGCCATGAAGCCAACAAATGTTCCTCAGTATTAAACAAAGTTAGCAATAAAGAAATAAATAGTAACCATCTCTTGTAATTTGTATGCAAAAGGCATAAATTATCGGGAACCATCTACAAGGCTCACCCCGTCACTAAAACAAAAGACTGGTCGGGACTCGGGGCAACTCAAACCCGGTTGTATGCGACGGACTTGCTGAAGAGGCGGCGGATATAAATAACCTGTAGAGTACTAACAGCAGCCAGCAAAAGATACTCCCCAACTGTGTAGAATACTACACGCTTCCTTGTGCTCTCATTTGCTGCAACAGAAACAAACAGACAGGTAAATGAGAAATGCTTCCCAAAGATGTTTATGACATGAGAAATATCTTCTTACTATGTATAAAGACACAGATGATATGGGGAATTCACTGAATACGATTTGTCTGACCAACATGATACCCTTAAAACGGTGGAGAGCGTGTAAAATGCGAGAAGAAACAAGGTTAGACTCATTGGCAAAGAGTGTCAAAATCTGGTCAAGATCAGGAAACATGTTTTGCAATGCTTGGATGTTATTTCAAGCCAGCGGGATATTACCGAGGATGAGCCTGATTGTGAAATGTTCATGGTACAAGTTTAACAGAAAGTCAGTCTAGGTGACCCTACTTTGGATCTCGAGTTGCAATCGGTGATTAAGGTTTACAATCCCTACAAGGGGCTCATCTTTATTCCAATGTTGGAATCCAGATCAAACATGGCAAAGGCTCAAAATACTGTACTGCTAGAAAAAAATTTTTACTTGCCACGTCCAAAAGATTGGGACAGAGAGGATTACAGGGTTATTTTAAAGAGGCGCTAATCTCTATAAAGAACTTAAAACTATTTGGACAAAGATCCAATTGACGCTTTTTTGGACGATCAAACTCCGCTTATAGAACTGTTCTAACAAAGATTGATATGATAGCTGACAAGGGTCGAGCAAATTAGGCCAGGACATAGATTTAGTCAAAGAAGACAATGAAATGGTATGAGAAGCAACTCCTGACAATCGGTTCAAAACTTACTATGACGATGACGGGTATCACGTGCTTTCAAATACTTCTGCTCAGCTGTAACAGACTCCAAGGCCTCCCTCAACTCAGCAATTTTTACATTTATAGGGTTCAGATGTTCTGCAAAAAATAACGAAAAAAGGGTAGAATAACGATACATAAGATAAATCAGCCAACTAAGAACAGCAAGCGGTTGACAAGTGACTACGTGAGCCTATATACAAAGTACAAAGTACAAACAAGATCAAATGAAGGCAAGTTCACGAACCATCTTTAGCAAGATCATGCTCATTTGGAATATGACCCACATGAATGTAGAATGAAACTGTCTCCGGGGTTGAGTAAGGATTATGAAAACAGAATTTGTACATTCCACTATGAGGAGCCTTAAACTCAAACTTGTCTCCAGATGTTCCCTTCAAAGTATGCACCGTGTTGCCACCAGGAGCTGTCACCTGTTGAAAACACAAACTTGTGATCCGTAAGAAAATCTTATTTGACAAATAAAAATAGAACATTTTAAAAAATTTAGAATTTAAGACCAAAATTTCTGATAACCGAATCTATCTCCAAGTTCATACTCAAACTGAGTGAAAATAGGTATGAAACCACGGCATACGTAAGAAACCGCTAACATTAAGTTCCTAATCGCCTTGTGAAGCAAAAGATTCTCCTAATTCATGGCATATTTGTGTAAAATTTCCAATATTTTTCTTTATAGAATAGGTTTTAACATATTATCGCATGTGCATCAAATTTCCAAGATTAAAGATTCATCTCCATGAAAGCATCAATTTTTCTCAATCATCTAACGAATAAGCAATAATAAACTAGTCAACCCAGCATCACATATCAGATTTAGGGTTCCATAATAGCTCAATTTCGATCTAAGGGCTAATGCATCTGACCAAAAAATTGTCTCAAATTCTAAAAACATTGCAAAAAGTAGATGAATTCCAACACAAACCGAACTAAATCAATCCCAGATCGCAGACCAAAACCCAGTTTTTCCCACGGAAAAAAAAAATCAAATCTTTAAATCCAAACCCCAGGAAATAGCGCAGAATTTGAAAGAAAAAGGGGCTAAAAATTGGGGGCATTACCGTGAGATCGATTCCAGGGTGATCGGAGTTCCAGAAGATATCGTGATCGACGACAACGAAATTACCGGAAACTATGTCGTTCTCGTAGAGGACGTACTCGTACACGCATTCGACGTCGTTTACCGTCACCGAAAGCGACGCGATTCGTCCGACGAAGCTCGTAAGAAGAAGAAGGGGCATAAGAAATTCCGCCATGGCGGTTCCAGTTCTCGACCTTCTCTTCATATTTCTCTCTCTTGGTTGACTTGTCTGAGAGATTTGGGAAATTTTGAGGACGATGACGATGACGAGACGAGGTGACTCGGAAGAATAAACTCAGTTGAGTTCGGAGGATGAAGAATACGTCGTTGGACGGACTGGGCTTGGGCTTCCGGATGTGGAAGTGAACAACTGGGCCCAAAATTTTAAGTGATGTGTTTTCCCCGACGTGTCATGTTCTGATTGGTGAAATGATGCAACTTTTTGCGTAAAGTCAACTAGACATCTATCATCTACATATCATTTTGCTCTTCACTTACAAAACATATATATATATATATATATATATATATATATATATATATAAACTGCATATCATTATCTATTGGAAAATTTGAAGAGCTCCACTAGTTCTCTTAATTTTTTTTTTTTTTTGAGGGAAACTCAAATAAAATTTTCCTTTTGTTACATCTAGGAATGTTATGATGTTGTCTTTCTTTTGATCCCAATGGGTATCATATTTGTAATAATATTCTCTTTCAGATCTTATTAATAAATTGACCCAAGCATATTAAATAGCTTTTGCTTCGATTATTATTATTATTTAATTAAAGTGAAGATTCAAATTTTAAACCTTAACATTAAAAATAAAAGAGTGTAGATTTACTGTTAGATATAAAAATTGAGAATACATTTTAAAAACTTACTTTTGGATTTGAAACTCTGACTGTTTAAGCATTTGCAAATGAAAAATAAATCCATGAGTATCATTAAATGCTCATATAGTATAAAAGTGGATCTTACAACAAAAGAATATCTATATATTGGATGCTCAATATCAATTGAAAACCAACGTTGGGGTTTGAAACTAATTGCTATTAATTACAAAATAAAGGACTGAATTGTGAAGAAAAAAAAATTTCGGGACGAAAGTGTCAAAATATGAGAAATTCAAGTATCAAATTGCAACACCAGCTGGCAAATTAAAAACTAGTTTTCTTCTAATAAACCAAAATAATATTAATGTAAGTGGTGCCTGTTAAAATAGTATGATTATAGAAGTTGGTGAGACAATAATTTGTCAGCTGTAAAGAGACTTCTTTAATAGACTACTTCCTTACCCATATTCCTGAACTCAGCAAACCATTTAGAACACTCTAGATTTTGCTGGAAATGGAGGAGAAACCCAAAATCCAAGTCTCAAAAGTCAAGCTTGGTAGCCAAGGATTGGAGGTAAATCTTGTTCATACTTCTTCACCTATTATTCTATTAGAATTTAGAAATTTTACCATTTACCTTTTGTATAACTATCTTTTCAATTGCATACAAATAGGAAACTAAGAAGAGAAACTTATATATATACATATATATATATATATATAAATTATGGGGTTCAGGTATCTAGACTGGGATTTGGATGCGGAGGACTGTCAGGAATATACAATGCTCCTCTCTCTCACGAAGAAGGATGTTCAGTTATTAAGGAAGCCTTCAAAATGGGCATCACTTTCTTTGATAGCTCAGATCTTTATGGCCATAATCATGATAATGAAATCATGGTTGGCAAGGTAACTTTTAAGATTAGAGTCGAACTACAGTACTCGTTGTTCTGTATATTATATTTTCAGGCATTGAATAATGGTCAAAAGAGATCTGAACCCGTCAAAACTTTTTATTATTGTGTTCATATGAATTTATCTGTGTCAGATAAATTGCTTGTCTAGTACGACAAAAAAAGGCCCGTCTTACCGTAGTTTATGACAGCAAGAGTATTCAAATTGACTATCTATGATTCATTTTAGTACTTTTCTTGTGTCCCAAGGCTCTGAAACAACTTCCAAGGGAGAAAATTCAGTTGGCTACAAAATTTGGTATTGTCATGACAGAAGATTTTCAGTTTGGAGTAAAGGGAACTCCAGAATACGTGAGACAATGTTGTGAAGCAAGTCTTAAGCGTCTTAATGTTGATTATATTGATCTATATTATCAGCACCGTATTGATATTTCAGTGCCAATAGAAGATACTGTGAGTTGAAGACCTTTCATATCATTTGATAACATAGAATACAACGATAAGATATATTAGTAGGACACAGTTCTGAACCGTCAAATCTTTATCAAATTCTATTTTATTGTCACGTTTTCTTTATAATCTAATATGATTCTCAGGTGATTTGACGGTTTATAACTGCGTCATGTCAGTAGGGCATTTTTAATTTGTTTTTCAAGTTGTGTACAACATTATTATGTTGATGAGTTTTCTTTTTCGCTCGAAATTAAACTTCTCTTAAGAAAGATGGGGGAGCTCAAAAAGCTGGTAGAGGAAGGAAAGATAAAGTATATTGGTTTATCAGAACCTAGTGTGGACACAATAAGAAGAGCCCATGCCGTTCATCCCATCACGGCTTTAGAGATGGAGTATTCTTTATGGACTCGAGATATCGAAAACGAGATCATTCCACTTTGCAGGTTTGTTATTATCATCTTCTTGTGCCTGCATTCGCTTAAAATGAGCGATTCGATTCGGCATTGTGCGGGGTGGTTCTTAATGTCAGGAACCGCCTCTGCAGGGCCTATCGTATCGCGAAGTCCCATTGTTACCAAGTTTTAAGTGTTCATTGACAGGGAACTCGGTATTGGGATAGTGTGTTATAGCCCACTTGGCCGCGGATTCTTTGGCGGAAAGGCGGTTTTGGAGAGCTTGCCGACGGAGAGTTTTTTGGTAAGTAAGAATGCTAAGTTTACTGAATTTGTCTTGGCATAATAGAACATGGAGAGATGGTCAAGTCCTTTGAAGAAAAGTTTCCCTTTAAAACATGTTTGTTTATTGTGTCACAGACAATGCATCCTAGATTCAACGGCGAAAATTTGGAGAAGAACAAACTTTTTTACCGAAAACTTTCCGAACTTGCTGACAAACATGGATGCACCACTCCTCAATTAGCTTTGGCATGGCTTCTCCATCAAGGAAACGACATAGTTCCAATTCCTGGTATGTTTTACTCTAATATATATTATCTGCAAGAATGTATTTCTTTGAAAAAAAAAAATACAGTATCTGTTTTGATTGTTATTTGGCCTAACCGGCGGTTTCAAACCGAACCAAATTTGCCCATCTTCAGGCTGTTATGCTTCAATTTAGGCTTTAATGTTGTTTTGGTTCGGTTTTAGTTTTTTGAAAACCGAGAGAGCGGTTTGGGTTGAGAAAACTAACAGTCTTCATCAACTTGATGGTCCTTGTCCTCATAATGCAGGGACGACCAAAGTGAAGAACCTGGCAAACAACATTGGATCTTTGGATGTGAAGCTTTCTGAAAAGGATTTGAAAGAAATATGTGATGCTCTGCCGATCGATGAAGTTGGCGGTGACCGGGAGTATGAAGTGTTGTCGAAATATTTATGGAAATTTGCAGATACCCCATCAAAAAGTTGAGAAATGTAACATGTCCAATGTTGAATTCTGATGGTAGTGAACACTTGTTGTCTGTTTTCTTATCTTTGTCACTTCTTATGATTGGCAATGGGATAATTTAACCCTAAATAAAATGCTCCCTTGGTGATGATATGTGTTCATTTCCATTTACGTTTTTATCTTGTTTCAGTTTTATTTATTTATCTTTGATATAGGATTCTCCTATAAGTAAAAATCCTTGTCTTGCTTGAGGAACTTCTTTCTTTCAATGCCAATGCTCGGGGTTCTACTAGATACATAGCAAATAACTCTCGCATTTTCAACAAAAATGTCACATCTTTTTTTGTTCTTTTTCTGTTCCACACTTCCACTAGACTTTCTCCTATGTTCGAAAACCAAATTCATTGTGGCCGTATTATAGTAGGGTTTTTTTCCCTCTAAAAACCGGGATTATCACATATTCTACATATATTTATACAGATACAGAAGAAAAGATTTAACTAGTTTTCTAAGGGTTCGTTTGGTGAATGAGTTGAGTTTGAAATGAGATAAATTTTTAAGTTTGAGTTGAATTAACTGTTTAAAAGATAGTTATAAATTTTGTTGATTTTTCAGAAAAATATAAAAATTGAGATGAAGAATTGATTTAATTTTCACTCTATATCCCACATTTGCAACGTTTTTATAAAATTTCTGAGTGGATGCATCTTCCGAGAAAAAAAAAAAAAAACATCCTTATCCATGTCCCAACCCGACGTAGTTGTCTTACCCAGGAGTTCGTGGTATGTTACCATCACTCAGTTTCAATCGTTTGCTGTATGATATAGTGGTTGGACAGGAATCTTTTTTAACTTTATTCTTTTCAATCGAAAAAATAAGAGTAAAGTTGAGTTAAATTTTCTCGGTGGGTGTTTCAACCAAGCTCTTTAGTTTTTTCTTTAGAGAGAGAGAGAGAGAGAGAGAGTTCAGATCCATGGAGGTGGAGAAGACCCAAATCCAAGTTCCAACAGTGAAGCTAGGCAGTCAGGGATTAGAGGTAAGCTTGTTCTTTTTCTACCAACCCTTTTATTTTTACATAAAATTTAGAGGGCAATTCTCTGTTTTTTAAGCTAAAAGAAGTAGCAGTGTAGATTATCGATGATCTTGATCAAAACCCAGAAAACAGTACTTCTGAGCTTTCAACTTACAGATAAATATTATAAATATGTGTGCATATATATATGTATATATGTGTATATATTTACGCAGAGAACTAAATCATCATATATAACAAACATGCATGCTTAAAAAATAAAAAAAGAAGAGTATCTATATCACCTGTTTCAGCCTCAAACTTTGGATCATCCCTTTTATTATGATTTTATTTGCTTTTGATCAATACCTTTCTCAGCTGAGGGTCTTGCTTTGTTGGAATGAAATTTGATTATATATTTGGATACTTTTTTTTTTTTTGGTTGGAAAAGATTGGATTTGGAATTGAGGTACTATAATGGGTTTCAAAAACTGGTATACAAAATTTGATTTGATTATTGAAAGCTAAGAAGCAATTGGTGGCTACAAGTTTGAGTAGTTTGTGTTAAGGGAAAAAACTTCTCTATCTCCTTCCATTTTCTTGATTTAAGTAAGTAATATGTTCCTACTTTTTAGAAATCGTGTTAAACCATGTGGTATTTCAATGAAACACAAAGGGGTTTTTGTTATTATCCCAATTCAGCAAAGTTCTTTTTTCTTGTTTGGCTGAGATCAACTAAAGTCCTGATTTTTTTTTTTTGGCTTGTTTGCTTCAACTTTCTTGGTTTTTGTTTCTAAATTTTGAAGTGAACATTATTGTTTCCTCACATATTCCTACATTGAAAGACGATAACGGATTTCCTTCCATGGCTAACTTTGCAGGTTTCTGTGTTGGGTTTTGGGTGCGCAGGCCTCTCCGGAATGCTAAACGCTCCTTTATCTCACGAAGCTGGATGTCATGTTCTGAAGGAAGCTTATAATCGGGGCATAACCTTCTTCGATACCGCAGATATGTACGGAGAAAATGACAATGAGATCATGATTGGCAAGGTATTCTATTTCTAGTTTTTCAAATGCATAATTAACGTTCATGAATTGTGATCAAGTGGAAACAATGTACTTCATCATAGTATTTACCGAAGATCATTCTTTTTTTTCTTTTGGAGTACAAGTATTATGCGGAAAAATGCTCTGACAAGAATATTGACAAACAAAGATCTTAAAATTTCAGGCTTTGAAGCAACTCCCGCGTGAGAAGATCCAATTAGCAACAAAGTTTGGTATTACTGTATCTGAGGGTTTTCAATTTGGCGTGAAGGGTACCCCCGAATATGTGAGGACAAGCTGCGAAGCTAGTCTTAAGCGCCTAGATGTCGAGTACATCGATTTGTACTATCAACATCGTGTGGATACTTCGCTTCCTATCGAGGACACTGTAAGGACCTAGTGAAAATTCTCAGACCTTTTTATCTTCTCTTGGGGGCTTCACTCAAAACTCTATTTCTGTTTTCTTTTAAATGCTTTCGAGTTTGACAGATGGGGGAGCTCAAGAAGCTGGTAGAGGAAGGAAAAATCAAATACATCGGGCTATCAGAAGCTAATGTCGACACAATAAGAAGGGCACATAGAGTTCATCCCATCACTGCCCTGCAAATGGAGTACTCTCTGTGGACTCGAGAGATCGAAGATGAAATCATTCCTCTGTGCCGGTTAGTTTTCAAAGCTTAGCCATGATATGCGCCTAATTCAAATCAGAACTTAACCTCAAAAGGCTTTTGGAACTTCTCTTGCCTCCATTCACAGTGAGCTTGGCATTGGAATAGTAGCATATAGCCCCCTCGGCCATGGGTTCTTTGGTGGGAAGGCAGTCGTCGAAAGCTTGCCTGATGGGAGTTTGTTGGTACGTGACAGATACTCCAGATTTCTGTTTTTGCAGCACTCGGATTCGTCTAACACGAAATCATGTTGATGTTGCTGCTATAGGGTGGGCATCCAAGGTTCATTGGGGAAAATCTAGAGAAAAACAAAGTTATATACATGCGGCTCGCTAACTTGGCTGCAAAGCATGCCTGCACTCCTCCTCAATTAGCTCTTGCATGGCTTCTCCATCAGGGTGAAGATATAGTCCCTATTCCTGGTACATATATATATATATATAATGCATCTTCTATTTTGATACACACGTATATGTGTGTGTGTGTGTGTGTGTATATTTGCGTAAGTTGCTACTATGTGACGTTTTACAGGGACAACTAAAGTTAAAAATATAGATGCAAATATTGGATCATTGGCAGTGAAGCTTACAAAAGAGGATCTGAAAGAAATCAGTGATGCTGTGCCTACAGATGAAGTGGCTGGGGAAAGAGAGCACTCTGCTATGGCTAAATATGTCTGGAAGTTTGCTAATACCCCTCCAAAATAGTTGCTTAACTACGTAAATAAATCGCCTATATATGACGAAAAAATACCGATCTGCATAGAACTGACTTTTGCAAAACCGGCTTGTAAGAAGAGGTAACCCGAGGGTTTATAGACCCATTTATCATCTTAATATTTATTCTGTGGGACTTTTGGTGTCTATATTTTGGGAAATTTTGTGCAAGAATTATATGTCATGAAGATAAATGAACTCCTCTAATTGGCAACGAATTGAAGAGATATATAGGAGCTCACTTCAGCTGAAAGCACTATACCCAATTGTCTATTTCTCATGTCCATGTTCAACACTAATTTACTACCATTGTTTCCGAAAATTAAGCTCATATCATACACTTCGGCCAATGAAAATAAAACATTCTAGTTGTTATTTTAGCTCAATAAAATTAGCTTTTTTTTAATCCTTCGAAATTACAATTTGCAATAGTGTTTAGGCATGATTCTAAATAATCACGTATGATATGAAAGTATAATGCTCTGTATCATTACCCGCAACTATAATTATAATTTTCAATAGATTATAAATTCATATATCAATTCTGACACTCTTTATAACCAAAAAAAAAAAAAAAAAACTCACATATCAAAAAAAGGACGGAAAAAAAATTATGAGGACACAAAATCTTGAATAAGTATTCTTAGCTTATCTATTAGCCATAAATTACAACAAGAAAGGATTATTGCCTTTTAAATGTGTCATAGTTTAACAACTTACCTCCAAAAACTTTAATAATTTATCTTCTGAATTTTCAAAATTATTCTAATATGCAACATTTAGTTTACTTTTATATTGAAATGAAGATTTTGATTCAAAATATTTCCATTTTTTTTGGATTTGAATATTTTCAGTCAGAAATGAAGTTTTTCATCTTTACAAGAAATATATATGAATCAATTTAACAAGAAGTTAAGTCAAAGGAGATACATTACAATAATTTAAAAAATTCAAAGCACAAAGTTACTAAAATTAAAAATTTATAAGGCAAGTTACTAAAGTTTCGGATAAAAATGTTAAATACCATGATCCATAATCATCTATAATCTTCTACCCTTAACCAAAGTTTTCTTGAACTTGAAGCCTAACACGCAACAAATTCAATCTCCTATTAATACCAAACGCTTTAATCTAGAATGTTCTAACATGACCGGCCAGTATTCATTGCCACCTTACCAAACCCGACAAGTGGAAATTAAAACCTCAAAAACAAACTATGGCCTCATAAACTCTGAAAAGCATATTTGGTAACCTGAGGGTCCACGATAGTCAAAACCCCACTATGTGATGACAAAACAACCCTCTCGACGTGGAGCCAAAATATCCATCAACTTCTCTCTCTCTCTACATATATATATATATATATATATATATTAAACACCACCTCGTCATTACAAACAAGGAAACTTGAGAAAATTGTGTTTGTAAGAATCTTTTTGTACTAACGTTGTTTGAGCTAGCTTTTGTTGTTTTCTTCTTTGAGAGATTGCTGAGATTTTTGGGCGCTTAGTTTGTTGAAGAGTGAGAAAAAAAAAAACCCCCCGCGAGTAACATGGCTGGATTAGCTGCCGTTCAATCCGTCGTAGCGGGCTCTTTTGCATGTGTTACAAACAGGATTAACAAATCCAACACCCAGTTTTTTGTTCCCTCTCTAAATTTGCCAAGATTGCACCGGATCAATACCCCTTTGAGAGTTCGTTGCAAGGCTGAGGTAAGTCTCGATTTACATATAATTTTGTTGATTATATATATATGTGTGTGAAACTGATAAGAAATTAAGTTTTCATATCTTATCAAATAAAACGATCAAATATCTTTATATATTTATTATTGTTGTTATATATTTTTATGTGAAATTTGGATTTCTTTTATCCCTGATAATATATATATATATATATATATTTATACATGTATTTATTATACTTATATGTGTATAAGTATGTCTTATGTGTACTATGTTACTTGCAATATTTTGGGGGCGATATGATCTTGAGTTCTGAACTATATGAGCCTTTTATTTGCAGGGTGGTGATCGGAAAGAGCAGCCAGAGCCCATTACAAACTCGCCACCAGAACCACTGCCAACCACTTCTCCACCAACACCAAAGGTATACTCTCTCTCCTGACAACAAAAGATTAAATCGATATATAGAAACGAAATGCGTAATATAGTAACACGTATGTTATTAATGTAGTAACACAGTGTCTTACCAACCGTTTTAAGATAGCTAAATTTCGTGATATCGTGCGATTTTAAAATTCTTGTTTTACTAATTGTCAAGTTACAATTTTTCCATTCTAATATGATATAATCATCGGAGTATGACTCTTTTGGAAGGACCATGGTAAAAGGATATATATTTTTACATAGAGGGAGAGTTTCTTTTACGTCAGCCTACTCATACGTCATTTATAACATAATTTGTGTTATATTATACTCATCAAGTGATCAAAATGTAGTATTTTTTTAGTGATATTTGTCATTAACATTAAAATCTGAATAATATCATGTGATTAGATTCTAAACAAAAAGTTATATGTAAATTAACTAGTTACAAGTCTTTAAATAAAGAGTTATAAATATAGCATGGCATTGGTTTGTAATACCGATTACTGCATAAGAGATATTTCATACATACATATATATATATCTATATATATATATATATATATATCATCCGACGGCAATGGTTGTTTGTTTGGTGGCAGGTTAGCACAAAATTCTCCGATGTGTTCGCATTCGGCGGGCCGGGGCCGGAGAGGATAAACGGGAGGCTGGCAATGGTGGGATTTGTGGCAGCGATGGCGGTGGAGTTATCCAACGGCCAGGATGTGTTTGCCCAGATAAGCAACGGTGGGATCCCATGGTTCCTTGGAACAAGCATCGTGCTGTCTCTGGCTTCTTTGATTCCACTCTTTAGAGGAGTCAGTGTGGAGTCCAAGTCAAGTGGGGTCATGACTTCAGACGCTGAGCTTTGGAATGGCAGATTCGCCATGCTTGGCTTGATTGCTTTGGCCTTCACTGAGTATGTCAAGGGTGGGACCCTTGTGTGACTCAGCTTGAACATGTAATTATACATACATATATATATATGTATGGAATCCTAAATTTTGCTATAAAATTCGAATTTCAATAGTGTTATAGAACATCCATTCCAGTACTGTATGAATGCTGTCCTTTTTTTTTTTTTTTCTTTCAGAAACATGAAACGAAATTTGGAGAGATTATATACCGTGACGTTCGTTAATACATAAGAAGGTAATTTACTTTCTTGTTCTAAATGGGATCAAGAGTGGATGTTAAAAGAGTGGAATTTAAGACTTTAATTTTTAGTTCTGGATGGGAGTTTCTGTGATAAAAACTACTATTTTTAGTACCTGAGTGTTGATAGGAACTAAGAATTGCAATTCTAATTGTTGAAATCATAGGATCATCTTTAAATGATCTAATACATGAGTAAATTTACAACGCGACACAAAACTGCTCTAATTCATATTAAAACTGAAATACAATGCTGATACAACTGCTCTAATTCATACTAAAACTATAGTTCTAGTTGTTGGACATGCTTTAACAGTTTGATTTATGAATTTCTACGTTAAAAACACGACACAAAAACTAATCTCATTCATAGATCAGATCATTGTTTTATAAGAGATTGCCAATTGTTAATTGCCGGCTACTACACTGCAGAAAGAAAGCCAAAACATTAAGAAACAAAATTTGAATCTCTCAAGAATTATAATGTGACCATGAAATTTAAGAAAAGGATTTCGTCTCTTATTCATTACATTGGACATCCGAAAGATCTTGGGAGAGAGGAAACATATTAACAGAAAAGAATGACAAGAATATATATATATATATATATATATATTTGTTTCTTCTATCTCATGTATTTACATATTCACGAATCAACAGCAAGTACCAAGTGTTTTTCTTTGGTGGCCGCTATGCATCCAAGAAGACCGCACGCTCAAACTCGCCTTTCAATTGGCTGTTCGGAACCATTCCGTAGCTGCTTTGTCTCTGCAGATACAAATCAAGTATTCTTATTGAAGATAAAGTTCTAAAGAAAGCAGCAAAAACAAGCTAAAATCTTCTTCCTCTTTAATTTGTTTTTCCCTCCGGATATTTCGAATCTTAATGTAATATCAGGATATACACAAAAACCCGACTCGGATATCTTATCAAAAGACGCTTCTAACCAAAGATTTAGATTCTTACTTCTGGAGGTGGATCAACCGGAAACAAATTTATGGCTTCGGGATTGAAACTGAGCACACTGAAGAACACAAGAAAAGAATTGAGATAGGTGAAAAATATAAACGTAGACAGAATATCAAATAATTATATATAGAACTACTAATCATACCCGCGGGACAAAACTAGCTGCCACACGTAAGGGATAAAGAACTCCTCAGGACGACTCTCTTGTTCGTATGTGAAGCGTAATTGAGTGAACATCTGACAAAACGGGATGGTTAAGACTTATAAATGAAAATTTCTAGAAAGCATAAGCTAAAACTTGACCAGACTAAATATTATGCAGTCCTTCTCTTACCAGGACACACTTCCTTGATAGCATATCAAAAAGGCTGACCAGCCTCTGTGATGCATATGAGCTCAGGCGGTGAACATGGGGTGACATGTTTGCCAAAGTTGCCAAACAAGTAGTATGGAGATAGACATCCTGTTACAATTCAAAAACTTAAAAATTAAACTAGAACTTTGAAAAACACAAGTGAATAAAATCTGAACACATTACCAAATCCAGGCAAACAGTTCTTATCAGAATATTTCAAAAAGCTGAAGTGTGTTGTGGAAAAGATTCAATGTATCAACAAAGATTATAAGCTTGTTCGGACTAAGGTCAAATACAATCCTGAAAAGAGCTTAGCTGCGTCAGACCCTTTTGAGACAATTCCATGCCAAAACTAATGCCATGGTGAATCAAGATCAAATTCAGTGTCCACTAACATACCCCTATGCTGGTAACGTAAAAATCGAAGCTAATCTGCAAGAGCAGGCAAAATTTAGTACAAAAATGTGGTTGGTTACACCTCCAGTTACAAGAGCAATCCAATATGGCACTCAACAAGCATTTAAAGAATGCGGGTACACTAGATGAAAAGGAATATGAATGCTTCAAGTCATACCCGTAGCTTAGACAGGTTATACTGCACGGTCCTTATCAAGATAATCACCATTAAGGGACCAAGAGATGTTTGATGGAGGAGACGTTCTTTATACCAGGGAACAATAGGAAGTATCTGTTCTTGTGTAAAACTTATCAGTACCATCCTTATTTAAAAGGTAATAATTTACTACCATTGTTTCCGAAAATTAAGATCGTATCATACACTTCGGCAAATGAAAATAAAACATTCTAGTTGTTAATTTAGCTCAATAAAATTAGCTTTTTTTTTAATCCTTCGAAATTACAATTTGCAATAGTGTTTAAGCATGATTCTAAATAATCACGTATGATATGATAGTATAATGCTCTGTATCATTCCCCGCAATTATAATTATAAACTCCGACACTCTTTATAATTGGGTCGTTGTGATTACGAGTTGGGTGTCTAATTGTCCAAGCGGTAATGATAGTATCTTGTACTTGAACCAGTGGCTCACTTTTTCTAAGTAATGGGGAAGAGGACCGAAACATGCCACTGAAAAACTCTACTGAGACAAAGATGGGCTGTCAAGAACGTAGAGGATGTAGGATGGGCAGTTGGTCAGATCTAGTATGGATCGTACATGAACGATAGTTGGAGTCGGCGGCTCTCCTAGGGTTCCCTCATTATGTCAAAAAAAGGACAGAAAAAAAATTACGAGGACACAAAATCTTGAACAAATATTCTTAGCTTATGTATTAGCCATAAATTACAACAAGAAGGGATCATTGCCTTTTAAATTTGTCATAGTTTAACAACTTACCTTCAAAAACTTTAATAATTTATCTTCTGAATTTTCGAAATTGTTCTAATATGCAACATTTAGTTAACTTTATATTGAAATGAAGATTTGGATTCAAAATATTTCCATTTTTTTTATTTGAATATTTTCAGTCAGAAATGAGATTTTTAATCTTTACATGAAATATACATGGACCAATTTAATAAGAAATTAAGTTAAAGGAGATACATTACAATAATTTAAAAAATTCATAGCATAAAAGTTACTAAAATTAAAAATTTAGAATGTAAGTTACTGACAAGTTTTGGATCAAAATGTTAAATACCCGGATCCATAATCATCTATAATCTTCTACCGTTAACCAAAGTTTTCTAGAACTTGAAGCCTAACACGCAACAAATTCAATCTCCTAATAAGACCAAACGCTTTAATCTAGAATGTTCTAACATGACCAGCCAGCAGTCATTGCCACCTTACCAACCCCGACAAGTGGAAATTAAAACCTCAAAAACAAACTATGGCCTCAGAAACTCTGAAAAGCATATTTGGTAGCCTGAGGGTCCACGTTACTCGAAACCCCACAAAACGACCCTCTCGACGTGGAGCCAAAATATCCATTAACTTCTCTCTCTCTCTCTCTACATATATGCATATATATATATATATATATGTATATTAAACACCACCTCGTCATTTCAAACAAGGGAAACTTGAGAAAGTTGTGTTTGTAAGAATCTTTTTGTACCAACATTTTTTGAGCTAGCTTTTGTTGTTTTCTTATTTGAGAGATTGTTGAGATTTTTGGGCACTTAGTTTGTTGAAAAGTGAAAAAAAAAAACCCCCGAGTAAAATGGCTGGATCAGCCGCCGTGCAATCTGTCGTAGCGGGCTCTTTTGCACGTGTTACAAACAGGATTAACAAATCCAACACCCAGTTTTTCGTTCCCTCTCTAAATTTGCCAAGATTGCACCGGATCAATACCCCTTTGAGAGTTCGTTGCATGGCTGAGGTAAGTCTCTATTTACATATGATTTTGTTGATTATATATATATATATATATGTATGTGTGTGTGAAAGTTAAGAGAGAAGAAGAAGGAATTTTGAAACTGATAAAGAATTAAGTTTTTATCTTACAAGAATAATCTATTAAGTAAAGTGGTCAAATATTCTTAAATATCTATTATTATTGTCATATATTTTTGACGTGGTATTTAGATTTGTTTTATCCCTAACTATATATATGTATACATGTATTTATTTTATATGTGTATAAGTATGTTTTATGTGTACTATGCTACTTGCAATATTTTGGGGGGCGATATGATCTTGAGTTCTGAACTATATGAGCCTTTTATTTGCAGGGTGGTGATCGGAAAGAGCAGCCAGAGCCCATTACAAACTCCCCACCAGAACCACTGCCAACCCCTTCTCCACCAACACCAAAGGTATACTCTCTCTCCTGACAACAAAAGATTAAATCGATGTATAGAAACGAAAAGCGTAATACAGTAACACGTATGTTATTTAATGTAGTAACACAGTGCCTTACCAACCGTTTAAGATAGCTAAATTTCTTGATATCGTGCGATTTTAAAATTATTGTTTTAATAATTGTCAAGTTACAATTTTTCCATTCTAATATGATATAATCATCAGAGTATGACTCTTTTGGAAGGACCATAGTAAAACGATATATATTTTTACACAGAGGGAGAGTTTCTTATACATCAGATCACTCATACGCCATTTATAACGTGACTTGTGTTATATTGTACTTATCAAGTGATTAAAATGTAGTATTTTTTTAGTGATATTATCCTTAATATTAAAATCTGAATAGTATCATGTAATTAGATTCTAAATAAAAAGTTTTATGTAAATCAACTAGTTAAAGTCGTTAAATAGAAGGTTATAAACATCGCATGATATGTAATACCGATTACTGCATAAGAGATAGTTCATACATATATATATATATATATATATATCATCCGATGGCAATGGTTGTTTGTTGGGGGCAGGTTAGCACAAAATTCTCCGATGTGTTGGCATTCGGCGGGCCGGGGCCGGAGAGGATAAACGGGAGGCTGGCAATGGTGGGATTCGTGGCAGCGATGGCGGTGGAGTTATCCAACGGCCAGGATGTGTTTGCCCAGATAAGCAACGGTGGGATCCCATGGTTCCTTGGAACAAGCATCGTGCTGTCTCTGGCTTCTTTGATTCCACTCTTTAGAGGAGTCAGTGTGGAGTCCAAGTCAAGTGGGGTCATGACTTCAGACGCTGAGCTTTGGAATGGCAGATTCGCAATGCTTGGCTTGATTGCTTTGGCGTTCACTGAGTATGTCAAGGGTGGGACCCTTGTGTGACTCAGCTTGAACATGTAATTATACATACATATATATATATATATGTGGAATCATAAATTTTGCTATAAAATTCGAATTTCAATAGTGTTGTAGAACATCCAATCCAGTGTATGAATGCTGTGCTGTCTTTTTTTTTTTTTTTTTTTCAAGATACATGAAACGAAATTTGGAGAGATTATATAACGTGACGTTCGTTAATACATAAGAAGGTAATTTACTTTCTTGTTCTAAACGGGATCAAGAGTGGATGTTAAAAGAGAGGACTTTAAGACTTTAATTTTTAGTTCTGGATGGGAGTTTCTGCGATAAGAATTACTATTTTTAGTACCGAATGGCAATATGAACTAAGAAATGCAATTCTAATCATTGAAATCATAGGATCATCTTTAAAGATCTAATATATGAGTAAATTTACAACACGACACAAAACTGCTCTAATTCATATTAAAACTGCGTTACAACACGACACAATTGCTCTAATTCATACTTAAACTATAATAGTTCTAGTTGTCGGACAAACTTTCAATAGTTTGATTTATGAATTTCTACGTTAAAAACATGACACAAAAACTAATCTCATTCATAGATCGAATCATTTTTTTATAAGAGATTGCCAATTGTTAATTGCCGGCTACTACACTGCAGAAAGAAAGCCAAAACATTAAGAAACAAAATTTGAATCTCTCAAGAATTATAATATGACCATGAAATTTAAGAAAAGGATTTCGTCTCTTATTCATTACATTGGACATCCGAAAGATCTTGGGAGAGAGGAAACATATAAACAGAAAAGAATGACAAGAATATATATATATATATATATATTTGTTTCTTCTATTTCATGTATTTACATATTCACGAATCACCAGCAAGTACCAAGTGCTTTTCTTTGGTGGCCGCTATGCATCCAAGAAGACCGCACGCTCAAACTCGCCGTTCAATTGGCTGTTCGGAACCATTCCGTAGCTGCTTTGTCTCTGCAGAAACAAATCAAGTATTCTTATTGAAGATAAAGTTCTAAAGAAAAGAGCAAAAACAAGCTAAAATCTTTTTCCTCTTTAATTTGTTTTTCCCTCCGGATATCTCGAATCTTAATGTAATATCAGGATATACACAAAAACCCGACTCGGATATCTTATCAAAAGACGCTTCTAACCAAAGATTTAGATTCTTACTTCTGGAGGTGGATCAACCGGAAACAAATTTATAGCTTCGGGATTGAAACTGAGCACACTGAAGAACACAAGAAAAGAATTGAGATACGTGAAAAATATAAACGTAGACAGAATATCAAATAATTATATATAGAAATACTAATCATACCCGCGGGATAAAACTAGCTGCCACACGTAAGGGATAAAGAACTCCTCAGGACGACTCTCTTGTTCGTATGTGAAGCGTAATTGAGTGAACATCTGACAAAACGGGATGGTTAAGACTAATAAATTAAAATTTCTAGAAAGCATAAGCTAAAACTAGACCAGACTAAATATTATGCAATCCTTCTCATACCTTCATCCCTTCACCCCGCCAAGATCGGCAGTTTACAATTATTACTTGAAGGACCTTCTCTACTGACCATTCTCCATCTACCCTCTGAGCGTCCATGCGACTATTGAAAAAATCCAACACCTACAAGGACAAATACAGTATCATTATGTTAACTACAATTTTTCTATGAAAATCGTAAAAGTTCGTAAAAAAAATGATCTGGTACATACTGTATAGATGTTTTCGAGGAGCTCAGTGAAGCGTGGATGACTTTTGAAAGGCTGGAAAACCTCCTGCCTGTGCATTATTGCATATACAACCTGCAAATTGCAAAAAGTAGAATCAGAAAGCAGTACAAGGATATAACAATAATATTATTATGAAAATCCGACAATAAAACTAAACACCATTAGATGGTACCTCAGGATTTCGTGGCAAAGCATAAGTCAGAATTGCGTTTAGTATTTCAAGGACAAGTCTTAGAAAGTCCGTGTATATATGCATCTCTGTTGACTGCCAATAGGAGAAATCAAGCTTAGTAGACAAAATTATCTACTTTTGAAAAACCATCATATATACAAGGTCTACAGAAATTACTGTATCATCTGTAAGGCCATTTTCTTCTATCGAGTTTCCTTTTGCTAAATGCATGTTATTATCCCGTAGCTCTGCCAACTTTGTGTACCTATGTTGAACATCAGATCAAGATGCATTTTTCAGTAAATCACGGAAAACATAATATGTCATCAAAGGATTCGTAAAATACGAAGCTTAAACTTCAGGACAGAACATACTTCCTTGATAGCATATCAAAAAGGCTGACCAGCCTCTGTGATGCATATGAGCTCAGGCGGTGAACATGGGGTGCCATGTTTGCCAAAGTTGCCAAACAAGTAGTATGGAGATAGACATCCTATTACATTCAAAAACTTAAAAATTAAACTAGAACTTTGCAAAACACAAGTGAATAAAATCTGAACACATTACCAAATCCAGGCAAACAGTTCTTATCAAAATATTTCAAAAAGCTGAAGTGTGTTGTGGAAAAGATTCAATGTATCAACAAAGATTATAAGCTTGTTCGGACTAAGGTTAAATACAATCCTGAAAAGAGCTTAGCTGCGTCAGACCCTTTTGAGACAATTCCATGCCAAAACTAATGCCATGGTGAATCAAGATCAAATTCAGTGTCCACTAACATACCGCTATGTTGGTAACATAAAAATCGAATCTAATCCGCAAGTGCAGGTAAAATTTAGTACAAAAATGTGGTTGGTTACATCTCAAGTTACAAGAGCAATCCAATATGGCACTCAACAAGCATTTAAAGAATGTGGGTACACTAGATGAAAAGGAATATGGATGCTTCAAGTCATACCCGTAGCTTAGACAGGTTATACTGCACGGTCCTTATCAAGATAATCACCATCAAGGAACCAAGAGATGTTTGATGGAGGAGACGTTCTTTATACCAGGGAACACTAGGAAGTATCTGTTCATGTGTAAAACTTATCAGTACCATCCTTATTTAAAAGGTAATAATATATTAGCTTGCAGAGGCAGTCATACCAATTTGTGAATGCTTGCATTAAAAGACGAATCTTGACTTAGCATGAGAAGTATAATCAACAGCATGTAAATTTGATTAGGCGACCTCTTTGGAGCATTGTACAAAGCTTCCAGAATGGGCATCAACTGTTAGTTTCATCATTAAAACTCCAATTAGAATATGACTGCCATATGGTTAAGCCAAAGAAACTTGCTACATGCACAAACAAATCCTTAATAGGTTTTCCTATGAGAGAAACACGTCAATTTATTCCTTATCCATGGAAAGAATAAGTTGCTGTTGCATACCAATGTATCCAAATCAGTTCGCACCAAGACATATTCCAGAAAGTCCGAGTTGCCTTGCATCAACGAGTAGAGCAACAGTACAGCAGCCTCATCAGCCAAGCACCTGCAGAGGCAGAAACCATTATTACAACCAACAAAAAAGAGATAAAATGACCACATGATTTGAAAAGCTAAATAGCATATAGAAAATAAAAAATAAAAATAAAATAAAAAAAACCCTCATTGGTGAATAAATGCAAATTCAGCCAAGATAAACAGAGGCAGCAAAGAATCAGCAGAAAAACTTACACTCCAAGAGTATCGAAAAGAGAAGCAAACGGCAACCTCAAAACTGGACCAGCGTGTGCATTCCCTTCGGTATCTAAACGATCAACTGCAATATAGGATAAAAATTTAGCCATATGGCAAAAAAAAAAAAACCACTCACACACACACCAGAAGAGAGGTAAATAAGACAAGGAATATCATACATTCAACATCAGTTGCATTCTCTATGGCTTTGCAGTAAGGATTGTCAGAGAAACACGTAGTTTGTTTCAAATTGGAATCTGAAGCAGCAGTGTCATCACTTTTCTCTGCAATGAACTCATTCCCCACAACGCATTTATGATAATGAATAAGAATAAGCAGTACATGGAGACTGCAGTCTGCCAATGGACTTTTCGAGCCTTCGCTACTTGAACTGACCAGATAATTGAATGGTAACAATACAATATTTGCTGCATGTCAAACATTTAATAGAAACAACAGAATCAGTTGACAAGCTTTAAATTGTGCAAAATGTAAAGAATCAACCTTTGCAATAACCAGTAGAAGCACTTAATTCTTTTCCCCTTTTCCGGGTTGATTAAACAGCTGGAATTGCTATGAATTACCCGAAAATGGAGCACAAATTTCTAACATGCTGATGCATCATTTTGTGAAATTAAAAAAATTAAAAAAAAAATACACACGTACCAGCTGCAGAACTGACTTTTTGTAGAACCCCAGGCTGACTTCCCTCGGAAAATATAGAATAAGATGCAGTGCTTAAGGAAGGGTGCGTGATGTAATTGACTAGCAGTCTATGCACAACCGAGATAACCAACGGTCTTTCCTGAAGATTTGAGTAATGGTGTGAGACACAATGAAACAAACAGATGTGTACATTTTGAATTGGACTGTGAAATCTAATTTTTATTAAGTAACCTGAGTCATTGCCGCATCGATAAAGGGGTTCACATCTTTCGGTCCAGGAGATGGCCCAGAAAGAAGTTGAGTGGACATTGCTATCAGCATGAAGTTAAGCAGCTCCAAATGGAGGACGTGTGTATTGGGACTTGAGACAGAGAAAGTATAAAATCAGGAAGAAAGTGGCTATGATTACAATTATATAAACAGCTGAATACTCCAGAATGTACCTTACATCTATTGAACCAATAAAGCTAAGCACAGCACGCAGAAGAAAATCCTGAATGGCCAAACCTGCAAAATAACATAACGAATGACACCAAGAAGCATAGGGATTATGTGGGATAGCAGAACGAAGGTCAAAATAAAATCCAACTACAACAGGAAAGATGACATAGAGATAGAAGCAAGCCAATCCATCAAGCACACAACATATAACTTTCATCATAGAATAGTCATTTCCGATTCACTAGAGATCTACCCTAAGTTTACAGGCTAAGAGACTTATTTGGCAGGAAAAGAAAACCAAAGAAACAAAGGGCAAAAATAGATTTATAAACACGCAGCCAACCAGTTGTTCCATCACAAGTAACATACCTTCTGTAACGTCTGTTGGCGCAGGTTCAGTTTCATCTAGAAACAGATGCAACTCCTCAATCTTGTCAGTTTTGGCAGTTTCTATCAAATACTTTAGGAAGATTGATGATATGTACAATGCATTAAGAGCCTTCCCATAAACAACAGGTGGTGCACCCGAGGTTGAAACACACTCTTGCAAACACCATGCCAAATGGACGAGAATCTTTGCGAGATGTCTGGTGTTATAGTTATTCCGCACTGCACAAAGAAAGCTGTTAAAAATTATAGATTTCAACACTACCAACACAGAGAATGTTTCCCGACACGTAATTCGTTTACATAGAAGCATGAATTCTGCTAGAAATAAGTAGGTGCAAATTTCTAACTCATATAAGAGTCTTAAGCTCCAATATGCATAGCATGCGGCAACAGTATCAGCATTAACGAAATAAATTATTAGATTTTAAATATGTAGGAGATGCTCTATTTTCAAGTCAAGTTTTTTTGATTGAAAGTCTTGGTTGGATTTAAATTCTGAAAGCTCAAGTACGCCCCAAACATGGGGCATTTCTTCATTATTATCCAACCAAAAATCAAATAAAATCACATAAACTCTGCTCAAGAAAGTTTGCAGGAATATCTCGAGAAAAAATAAGTAAACAAATAAAAAGTGTCTGTATCCAAGTACCAAATGGCATATGATAATTCCAACAGTCCTTTTCCAACTTATATTTCTTCATTTCAAGAGTTGACATTGAGTTCCATAATGGGTATAGAAACCTATTTCATTTGCATAGGTACCTCGTAGTTGCCTAGGATGGAACTATGATATTATAAAACAAGTTCTAATAACAAAGGCCGTAAGGATAATTTACACTTTTGCAACTTCAGAAAAATGCTTCGAAGATGAACCAGTTGCCACTCAATAGTCAAGAATCCTTGACGGAATTGAGCCGGAAAAATCTGTTCTTCCCGATTACCTCGATTCAATGCCAAAGAATGTCCCCCCCCGTTACCGCATAGCATTCATCTCTACCGAGTGAATTTCATAAAACTTATTAAGCAACTAGATCATAAATAATCAGTTAATTACCTACCACCAAGTGAATGAATTATCCTAAAGGTGAAGTTCCCAAGATTCTGTCTTTCCTATATCATTTCAATCTACAAGAAATATCGCTTCAGTTTTCAAATTCAGCCAAATACCATATTCAACAGGACTATACCGTAATGAAAACAAGAACTCGACAAAATCCTTGAAAGACTCGCAAGAAAACGCCAAAATTTCTCACCCAAAATTGAAATTCCAAAATGCCGGAAATTTTTCCAGCTGAATTCGTCAAGATCAAAGCAAAAAATAAATAAATAAATAAAATAAAATAAAAACAAGGAAAGAACAAACGAGCGGAGCGAGATTTGGAGAAACGAACCGAAAAGCTCGCAGGCCTGGAGAACGCGGTGGGACGGCCATTGGAGATTGAGAGGGAGCTCGAGAAGCTTCTGCCAGAAATCGGAGGAGATAGGGAAGGACTTCTCGCCGACGAAGGTGGCGATCAGGTACTCCGTCGTGTCCTGCGGTCGCGCGCCGCCGGTCCAGCGCGGTGTAGAAGGCACGGCCCCATTGGTCGAGGTCGGCGCCTTGGGTGACGCGGTCAATGCGGTGAGTCGACACCGAGTCGCGGAGGGATCTGCGACGAAGGAACCGGAGGAAAGGAAGGAGTCGCGCCTGGATTGGTGGCGAATCTTCACGTAAACGGCATTGGAGGAGGAAAATCTAGAGAGAGAAAGCGATGGGCAGGTCGGATCGGTTACGGGAGGAGAGAAAATGGAGCTGAAACTGAAGTGTGAGCTCGTGAAGCACACCTCTAGAGAGGAGAGAGAGAGAGAGAGAGAGAGAACGAGAGGGAGCTTCTTCAATACGAAGGCCTTCTTCCTTGAGGCACTTTTAGAGAGAGAAAGAAACAAGATGAGAGAGAGAGAGGCCTTTGGTGAAAATTTTGGGTTTGGACCAAGTATACGTCACTACTAGATAATGACGAATTTGTCCTTTACATAGTATTTTATTCATTATTTTTCAAATTTTGGCTGCAAGATTTTTCGCTTGAAATTAATGGAAAAGTACTCAAAAACCTCATATATTCATGATTTGTTTGAATCACGTATTTCACTTGATGTTGTATTACAATTTCCTGGATGTATTTCGATATACATTTAGAAGTTCATTTTTACTATTATATTCAAATGATATTATTGTATTTGAATTGTTTTTGTCTGAATAGTAACTCTTATGTGTATTGATGAGGGATATTATATGACGTGATTGGTAAAAACAGATTAAAAAAATGAATGAATAATAAATGAGTAAGTAAATTATTTAAACTGATATGTATTCAAACACAATAGATAGAGGAACCAAATGAATATTAGATTATATTGTAATTGAATGTGTGATACAAATGAAGCACAAATTAAAATATTAGAGTCATAGATATAGGATCGGAGAGTCCAAAGTAAGGGAGCGGGTCAGGCAAAGCTAACCTGCGAGAAGGGATGGAACGCCCAATCCAGCTCTATAGCCCATGCGGGTCACAGATCGAGTCGATCTTACCCACATATTTTATGCATAATATGATGGTTTTAATATGAAATCTTGAAAAGATGAAGTTTGTGCGGGTTGTGGACCTAAAACCTCAAAAAGGCGCGCGCGCACACACACACACAAAGGCACACTATATAAATTAAATCTTACGTCCAATTTGTGTATCTAAAAGTAACATTGAACCAGTATTTTCATAGTGTTTTCATCTTTTATCTAAAATTTGAAATTGCTTAATTAGTTTTTATATTGTATTAGACAATTGACAAATATATACTAATTAGAAAAGAATTAAAAGACATCAAAATTAGACATGAAATTTGAGCTCTCATTATTTAAGTGTGCTTTATTGATTAACACAAAGAATCCCAAATTGTTACTCGGTTAAGAATAGAAATTATGCGAAGGCGTTTTCAGTCTTTGTACATATTTGGAAGGTGGACTGTCTCTATTGGTTGTAGTTTTCTTGTCATTTGCTTACTTGTACTCCTCTTGCTCACAAAAAAATGGGCATATGCAAATGGATTCCTTGTATCCTTAAATTATAAATAATGTTAAAAGAAAACTAATTTCATTTCAATCCTAATTTTTAAGTATCAATTTGTGTAAATATGTGAGCTATTATATTTTAATAATATGTTTTAAACTAAATATCATATTAATTAATGTCAATAAAAAGATAATAACTTATTATCATGTGAGTAAAATTGATATTTAAAAATTAATGTTAGAGTTGGTATCCTTCTTATTGGTTCGTCCTTAAGTAAAAGTAATGTTGCAAAGAGTAGTATTAAGAATACTAACTTTAATCCAAATTTTTATTACGAACTCACGTGTTTTGTTTTCATTGAAATATACAATCAATTGATATAACAATAATTTAAATACTTATTAAAAAAATGATAATTTATATATCACATAAATTGATAATAAAAAATTAATATTAAAATTGGTGTCGTTAGTATTTTCCTTTATCAATACTAGCAATGGATATTTAACAATGGAATTTCGTTTTTATATTTAAGACAACGTTTGTGAGGGGCAATTAAAGTTAATCACACGCGTCTTCCCATGGAAGATCTAGATCAATTGAAAGTCTTTGGATCCAATGCATGGCATTGCTACCAACCTATACATTGACTATAGAGCGAGTTAAGATTCTATTTGACTTTAAAAATAAAAATAAAAATAAAAATAAAAAGCTTATTAGACTAAAACTTTGTTTGGAAAAAACATAATAATAAAAACTGATTTAGATGCTTAAGCACATTGGAAACCCCGAAAATTGTCAATTAAGAAGTAGGTTTAGAGGTGACTTCCAATGGTATGTTAATTTGATGGTAATTTAAGCCTTTAGTTAATGTATTGGTCAATGGTCGTTGATTAGTCCAATGAGTTTTTAATTATGTGTTTGTTGTCCACTCACGGTATGGTGGAAGTGCATCCGAGGCCAAATGTGTTTGACTATTTGTTGGTTTATAATTGTTGTGGATTAAAGGGAATCAAAATAAAATTTGATGCATTTTTGGGCTAATTCAACAGATAGAAATAAAATGGAGGGAATTTTAATATGAATTCACAAATTTAAAACTCGATAGTGTTTTCATTTTTTTTTTTTCCTTTAATAAGTAAGACGGTTAAGAATTGAGATCAAGAGTTTCTACTATTAAGATCAATGATTGAGAATGAAAGGGACAAAGCCAACGGGTGTACATAGTAGCACAGAGAAGTATTTTAAAAATGAATAAAGGTGAAAGTTGGGCTGTCGGTGGATGGAGAAAGAGGCTTTGGAGCTAAAGTAAATATAGTTTTTTTTTTTTTTTTTTTTTTTGAGAAATGGGCTTATTTTATATTTGGAATCAAAGCCTTGATTTTCAAATTTTGAATTTTCTAGTGAATCACAACCTTCAACCCAAAAGGGGAGTCTCATGATAAAAAAGGTGGAAAAAAAAAAAACAAAACAAGACATGTCAAGAAATGGTAAAAGAACAAGAAAAACAATTATATTTCAAAGAAGTATTTTGTTGGGTAGGCAAGCAAACAAAAGCATGACAAAGTAATAGGATTTTTCTTTCAAATGGGTTCCTCAAACCAAGTTGCTTACGTAGATTTTAGTCATTTATAGATTCAATTAAATATATAATTCAAAAGTTCAACACCGAGGAAATGACAAAGTCAATGTCAATGTTGCAAAAGCATATTGGTTTTTAGATGGAATGTAGTCATGACTTTAGGCCTTCTAGCATTTTGGGAAAACGCATGTATTAGGTTATAATTCACGGATAACGATTCATAATAATTATTTGTGTTCGTATCAATTTGTATATTAATCATGTTAGAAAATATTAATCCGAGTACGATCTATTAAATAAATATATTGTTAATTCTATATGTTTATAAATCATAGATTTCGTGTCATGACCCAAATTATCATCCCTCGCTTGCGTGTGGCTTACGACGTGCTTGTGTTGTTGTGGCAAGTCCTTATCGTCTTGACGTTCCGGCTTATGAGTCAACGAGCCATGATTGTCTACATGAAAAGCCCAATATGAAGTTGGGCATTGGGCACCCATTAGTGGAATTACCACTGTTTTTTAAATTTTGTTGGTAACTTTCCCACACGTGATTTTATTGCAGAAATATCGATATTCGTTAAAAAGGCAATGAATGATAGCCAGCAAGCTGTGGCTAGAAACATGCTTTTTTCAGCTCAGCAATGTCCAAACATGACCACTTCACAAGGTTATGTGTACGTGTTAAGCTGAACGAAGACTTATGAATATTGATTTAGTAATGTAGAACTAGTCTCAAGATAGTCTAAAGCGCATCTCATGTAGCGGGAGCCTGCTTTAAATAAAACAATAAAATAAAGAAATAGTCTTATAACTTGTTTAAACCAAAATAAAATGCCTGAATATAATTAGATTCAAGTTCAACTACGCTTTTTTTTTTTTAAGTTGTTCAACTATGCTTCAAGATTGTGTAAGAAATAATTAAACGTGAAAAAACAAAAAAAAAAAAAAAATGTTGAACCGAAATGAGACATTAAATCTGTATGACCATGAGAATAAGGAAACACAAGCCACTGGAGTTAGCTCAGTTGGTGAGGGAATGAGGGGTTTAGGGTTAGGTCTGCTAAGTCAAAGTTTGATTCTTGGCAAGTATTAAAAAAATGTAGAGATTAAATTTATTTAATGGGGTGTTGGATGCTTACCAATTTAAAAAAAAAAAAAAAAAAAGGAAACACAATCAACATGAAAATCTAAAAATTTCGAAGTCAACTTATTACCAAATCAAAAATAATTAAAGAAGAGGAAAAGAGCCTTTTGAAGGACTAAAGATGAAAATCTTGTTCGTTGGTATGTTTTCACAAGAAAAAGGATATTTTCCATCCAAATCCGACAATATCACCAGACTTTCCAAAATCAAAAAATTAGTTTGTTTGATCTTAAGATGATCTTAACATGCTATAAAGGCTAGATCTTTTACTACCATATCAAGTAGAAAAATACTTGGAAGTACTACAAATGTTAAATATCACTATTAATAGAACACGAATCTTATTTATAAATCTCATATCGTAATCTATATTATAGGATAGTAATTAATTTTATTACGAGAATTTGAGAAACTTTCGACTAGGGGAGACAAAAATGGATAAAATTGTCTGTGGCAGCTCGAGACACAAGTGCCAGCTAAAACTGGTCATGCACAGCATGTGCAACCTAATCACTTGAGCAGACAAAACATTGCAAAGCACCCATCTGTTACTTTTAAACCTAGCTCAACTTCCACCTTTTTCCCTTTTGCCCATACTCTCTTTCCCAAAAAAAAAAAAACTTTTTGTAAATAAAATAAGAGGATCAGTGATGTCTTCACGTCCTTGGCCTAGCGCGTGAAAGGTAAACATCAACTCAGATCATTGATGGCCTAATCACTTGAGCAGACAAAACATTGCAAAGCACCCATCTGTTACTTTTAAACCTAGCTCAGCTTCCACCTTTTTCCCTTTTGCCCATACTCTCTTTCCCAAAAAAAAAAAAAAAAAAAAACTTTTTGTAAATAAAATAAGAGGATCAGTAATGTCTTCACGTCCTTGGCCTAGCGCGTGAAAGGTAAACATCAACTCAGATCATTGATGGGATGAAAAAGGATCCTATCTCTGAACCTTTATCAGCTAACAGATCAGGATCTCACATAATTTCTCACAAATGATTGTCTAATCAGCCGTGATTGATCTGTTATAAACGGAGGCTCCCCATAAAACATCACCACCACTAGTTGTCAAATGCCAACCCTTATAATTTAAGATCCAGCTTCCACATTTAAAATATGCGTATACAGTAATCCATAATGTTTTGTGGGCTCCAACAGAATTGGTCTCAACATGCCTGATGAACTGAGTTATAATCAACCCCTAATTAGAACAAGAAAGTGTTTTGACTGAGTTACTATTAGGATGCCTAGTAATATAATATCGAGAAGTTTGTTGTAAGAGTAACACATACTTCTTAATTGTTAGATTTTCGTTAAATTATCAGGCTTTTTTTCATATATTTATTATGATTTTAATATGATCTAATAGTTTAAAACTGTATTTTATTCATCAACAAAATTATATTATATTGTACCAATTGGATATTTTTTCCTATATTGTTGTAGGATATTTTATATAACAATCGCATTTATAATTGATGGATACATCAACGTTTTGAGTCTTGAATTGTATATTAGATGATGTTTCAAGATGAATTCCAAAACTAAAGAGAAATTTGGATATAAAAAGGGTCACCTTTTTTATTGGTGTAAAATAAATTATAAGCTTTGCAAAAAATAATAATAACAAAATAATGATGGGCCAACATATGTCTAGGGAAATCTGAAACAAATGGAGACACCAACCGATCTAACGACACAGTTCACAAGATCAAAAACTAATTTTATATTCAGTTTGATAGAAACAGTTCACAAATCTATACACGAGATACGCTCACTTTGATGGCTTTCAAGACTCGAGATAAGGGCTTTTAAGAGTCTACAACATTCGTGAAAGAAGCAATATAATAAACTTATATATATATATATATATATATATGTCTATATAGATATGTGTGTGTGCGTATATATGGTGTGAAAGTCCTATATGCTACCGACACCCTATTAGAGACAAAATGAAAATACAGCACTGCCAAATTGTTTAACATGCTTTTAAACCTTGCACTCTTCAATTCCATCTGCATAAATAAGACTAAATGGGGTTTGTATACTGATGTTTTTAGATTGTAATTATAGGGACTCAAACTCAGATTTTCTAAGCAGATTAACTGATGTTATATCAACCGTGTGCATGATTGAAGAACTAATGAACGAACAAAATTAGCAATATGTGTTAAAATATAAAACTATTGTTGGTCACCTCCTATCAATTTAAGTTTTTGGGATGAATTGGTAAACTAATATAGTATCAGAACGAGAGGTCCTGAGTTTAAACCCCTACAATTACACTCTTTAACTTCTTCATTATCATTATGTGTTGGTCCTTAATATATTTTGGGTTGAACTTTCTAATATTCATATTGAACTTTCTAATCAATATTCTTCCACACGTTTGCCTATTGTCTGACCTACACATGAAAAGGAGTATCAAAATATAAAATTATTATTGACCTACCTCCTATTAGCTTAAGTTTTTGGGATGAATTGATAAACTAATAATCTGAACATTTAAAATATAAAACAAGTTAATCAAATCTAACAAGTTTGTAAGGAAGTCATTAAACCAAGTTTAGAAAATCTAATTAAAAATCTTCTCATTGACATAAAATGTTTGTGTTCAATTCATCAGTTTAAGTTAATCAAATCCTAGATCAAAGAAATGAACACCAAAAGAAAATAAATAATTAAGTCAGATACGAGGTATATAGTCTCCCAACCAGTTCTTACTACATCTTCCTGCTCAGCCAGATATCCTGCTCGGCCAGAATATCTATATCTTCCTCATCATCTTCATCAACACTCAGAATTCCCACTTCCTCTTCCATGTTCTCATTCAACAATTTTTGCCAAAATCCTTCATCTTGTTCCTCATCACCAGTCTCTATCCGTAGAACTTCTTCTTCTGTGTTGTTGTTTTGGCTAAGAGTATTCGGTTCATCCAAAACCTCAACTTCTTCGAATTCATCCATGTCGTTTACGCCGTAATCTCGGGGCTCCATTTTCACAAATATCTCAGCTCCTCCTCCTCCTCCACCACTTTGGCCGACACCAATCTCATCCACAACTACTTCATCAACAACATCGTCTGGCCCGTGCTTGATTGGACGCATTCTCTTCTTTTGGATCGCTTCCTGTAGCTCTCTCCTCTTGTCCATTTTCTGTACTAGTTGTTGCACAAAGTTGGGATTCTGCATTGCCCTTGCCAAGAAATTCATCATCTGTTGCTGTTTGAGCTCGGTCCGCTTTAGCCTATCTTCCATGGCTTGGAGGTAAGCCCTTGTGTTTTGCTGTTGCTGTCTGAGTTTCACCAATTCCGCCATTAGAACCTGCTTGTCACGCCTTAACCGGTCCACTTCTCCGTCCAATCCGAACCGTCCCAATTCAACGCAAGCGGCGTCTAAATTAGAAGAGGACTGAGGTTGAGAAGATTTTCTCCTCCTAATGTTCTTTAGGAGATGCTTTTGTCCTCTCAGAAACCCCTCATTAGCAAACTCCCACCTATCTGGATCAACTTTTCTAAATCCCTACATTCACCCAATAATTGCTTCTATAATTCATATCTTGTCAAATTCCCAACACAAGATTTAACATGAAATAAAGCTCTAAACAATTAAATTTGTGAAAATTAAGCGTAAATAAGGTAGCTTATCAGAAGCAAAACCGGTCTTTGCATATTCTATAAGTTGATTTGTGAACTTTCTTTTTCAAGCCATTTAACAAACAAAATGTGAACATTAAAACCGACCAATTAAACCAAAAGATGAAAATAGAAGGTAAAAAAAAAAAGGGAAAGTTGAAGATTCATATCTTTCCAATGACATAAAATAAAGCACAAAACATTTAAATCTGTGAAAATTATTCATTAATCAAAAGCAAAATCGTCTCAAAATGGGGTCTTGCATGTTCTGTAAGTTGACTTAAGGCACTTACCTTTTCAAGCTATTTAACAAACAAAATGTGAACATAAAAAATAAACCAAAAAATGAAAATAGAGCAATAATAATAATAATAATAATAAAAGAGGAAGTTGAAGATTTATATATAGCTAGCTTTCCAATGGCATAAAATAAAGCTCAAATTAACATCTAATTTGTGAAAAAAAAAAAAAAAAAAAACATGCTCTAATGAACCAGCCCAAGAGAAGCAAATCCAAGCTTACAAATGACTAAGTTTTTTTTTTTTTTTTTTTTTTTCACGAGGCCAATAATAGACAAACAAAGATGTCCACACACGGGTAACCCATTACACAAAAGAGGAAAAGGAACTGGTTAAATCTAAGGAAAAAAGGTTTTTCTTTTTCTTAAAACAAAACAAAAAAAAAAAAGTGAAAAAGGAGGAAGACCCATCTACCATAGAAATAGAATTTTCCAAGAAAATGAATGAACAAAACCAAAAACATCAACATCAAAAGAACCCACACAGATTCATATGTTCAGAAACAATAATAATGTATATACTATTGATCTTATTCTTGAATAATGCATACTTACATGTTCAAATACATATATACATATATACATAGATCTCAGAATAAAAAAGAACTCACATAAGTGTTGAGCTGCCTAACGAAGCTGGAGAAATTGTTGTGCTTGAAATATCTGGGGAGAAGAGTCATGGCGAAGTTCTGGGGGTCCCAAACGACAAAGCTGTTGTTGCCTTTACTCCACGAAACGACATGGTTGGTTGCCGAATCTTCAACAATCTCATACGTCTTCGTCAGAAACGGCGGCGGACCCACCTCGTTAAGGCCCTCCATTGGCTGAGGAGCTCCTCTACCACTGCTACTACTACTCGCCGGAAACTCCTCCTTCACTCTCACATACTCTGGCCTCATCTTCTTGGGTGTATCTATATATGTATATATTTAGTTATATATATGTATGTAGCAATCTTGATCTTCTTCTGCAATAATATATGATAAGTGAGTAAACACAAGATTTTGTAGGTGGGAAAGATTTTTGGCTAACTGGGTAAGCAAGGTTTCAGAGAAAAATGAAGTTGAATTTTGGAACTTTAGCCAAAAGAACTAGTCAATAGTAACAAAGGTAGATTATTCGAATTGGAGACATTTGGGTTTGGGTGCCTTTTTTTTTTTTTTTTTTGGGCTAAAAATTGAACCTTTTTTTGTTTTGTTTATTTGTTTATTTTTTTTTTTTTTTCAGTTTTTTTTGCTATTTCTGTTTAGAAATTGATTAGCTGGGGTGCTTTCTCTTTTGGGAAGGCCATGTGTCATTTTTTCTTTTGTCCTTTCACAGTCAAAGAAAGAGCCGGCAATGTAGGGTAATAAAAATGTACCTACATTAAATATATATATATATATATATATATTTTGTAAGACTCCAGATTTTGAAAAATAAGCAAATAAGTAAATATAAACATATAAAATGAATTTAGTACTAAACACCAATTTTAATCTCAATTTTTAAATATCAACCTTTATGGTATATAAATTGTTTTAAATGATAAAATTTATAGTTAAATCGAATTGAGTCAGGTTGAAACCTAGGCTATATTATTGAGCCAATTAAACACATGTTTGGTTAATCGAGCAAGTTAGCTGTAAAATAATTTTAAAGAACGTTAAAAAGAGAAAACATAAGAGATTTATAAAGATTCACTTTTAATATGAGAACTAGTCTTTTGTGGTAGCTTTATGATTTCACTATAATTGATCAAATATTACAATGAAAGCCATAGTAGAAAGAATGGGAAGAAAGAGACAGGGAAAGCAGAAAATAGAGGGAGGGATTGCAAGAGGTAGATAATGGGAATTGCAGGGATTCCAAGATTATTCCGGATGTCTTGGGCGTGATTGGATGGCATGAGATATGAGAGATTGATCCCCTTGGGCATGTGATGATGCCCTCTATTTATAGATGAAGATTGATGTCTTCAGTTGCTTAATTTGGTGTAAATCTTGCCTTATTTATTGATTGGAAGTTGCCTCCTTTGATCTTGGTTGACTTTCCATACATAGCTTGCTTTATTGAATTGGGGAAAGTCTCTTTTTAGGCTTTGATTCTTTCCTTGATTCCTTGTGGGAGTAAATATAGAAGGTTTTGTGATCTTTCCGTACGTTGATTTCAGGCAAGTACTTGATTCCTGGTTGATCTCCTTACTTTATGATGCCACGTGGACGGTGAGAAATGAGGTATCAAATCTGACCTCAACAGTTGTCATTTTTCTATTGGTAGATATTTAAAACATTGTCACATTAATTGATTGCATTTACCAATAAAATTATGACACATGAATTTGTAATCAAAAAATTGAAATTCAAGTTGGTGACCCTAGCACTACTCTTATAACATTTTATATATAACTACTAGAATCTTAAAAATTTCTATCTAGTCTCTTGTAATATGGTATTATTTAGAACTATTAATAAAAAGAATAAATATTTATGGAAAATCTTATATTACAATCAACGGATTGTTAGAACAACGTTAAAAAAATTACAAGCATTGTTTTGTTAAAAATGTCTGCCCCAACTTTTGCTTTTGCCTTGGAATTTCTATTAGGTAACAAATGTTGGAACACGTTATACTTAGGGTTCGTTTGGATCGCAGGTTCAGTTTGAGTTGAGTTGAGATTTTTAAGTTTGCATAGTAAATTTTGTTGACTTTTTCAGAAAAGACAAAAAACTTTTTCAGAAAAGACAAAAAACATGATGAGATTTGAGTTGTTTAGTTTGAGTTGAGATGGTGAGGCAAACGGAGCATTAGAGTTGGACTTTTCAATGCTCTTAGAGACTTACTCATTCTAAGCTACATAGATTACTGGCTTCAACCCTAAAACACTTTGCTTCATTATGCAGTTCGAGGAGGGTCAAAATCTTCCCTTCTCTCTTAGCTTTGAAGCCTTGTGGCTCGCTGCGAGCAGAAGCTATGATATAATTAAAATAATAACGTAAAAAAAATTAGAAGTATTGTTTTCTTAAAAATGCTTGACATAAAATAATAGATATATATCTAACATTAATAGAATGTTGAGAAGAAAGAAAATTGAGACTCAAACTTAATTTATCTAACATAGTTTGTTTTTCACCCAAACATGCGCACATATTATAGGACACCCAAATTAAAAGCTAAGAAAGCAACCAAACTAGCACTATTAAAAATGTGAAATTCTCAAAGAAGGAAAAAATTGAGCTACTAAACCTATGTAACACATATTATACCTAAGGCTATGTTTGGTATGAGGGATGAAGAGGAGGAATGATAGAGAAAGTTGGAGGGATGGAGAATATAAAGGATTGAAAGGATTGTGGAAATCCTTTTTGTTGTTTGGTAAGAGGGATAGAGAGTTGAAAGGATGGATGATAGTTATAAATCTGATTACTATATTGTCTTTTTGTATAATATTTAACTAATTCAAACCAGGGTATAACAATTTTTTCAAACTAAAAAGTGGAAGAAGAGCTCGCATCCCTCCACTAGTGGAAGGATGCAAAATGGTGGGCCCGGAGGGAAACTCTCTCCCTCCATCTCTCATCTCCCTCCATTCTTCTCTCCAACCAAATGATGGAATGAGACTCTCCTTTCACCTCTCTCTCTCCTTCCATCTCTTCTTCCAACCAAACACACTCTTAAATCGGACAATGTCATATATAAGACTTTTTGAAAATCATGAACTTATATTATTTGACTGTGGGAAGATCCTAACAAGCCATAAAGACTAGATAGTGAAGAAATCGTACAATTAGAGATGTCAATTTTCTCTGTTAACTCATGGGGACCCTCCTTCCCAATCGAAACATGTTTGGCTTATAAAATAAGAGTTTACCCTGTCTTGATTTTCAGGCGGGCACATGACGGGTTTAGTGATCCCCAACCCTATTCCCCATTTATTACCTGGCTGTTTAATTTTATTATTACTTTTTTATTTAAGATATTATATGTGATGTTCTACAATATATATTCCTTTAACTATTAAATTTTAACATATTTGATACATGAAAAATTGAAAACTACATATGGTCTTGATTTATTTTAACTAAGAAGTCTTTTATAGACTATTTATTTCTATATGATGAAAATTAATAATCGGGTAAACCAAGTATCTTGTGAGTACCCCAAAACCTGGACGGGGAAAGTTCACTACGTCCCTACTAGTTTAATGGGTTAGGGATGGATATAAAGAGTATTCTTATTCATGGAATATGTTGACGAGAATATTACTCTGTCTTAAATCCGCCTAATGTACAGTCCTCAATGCCAAATATACGTCAAATTATGTTAAATTCATATAATTTTTTAGTTTTAATTCTTAGAATGATTAGATTCCACTGGTAAATGCAATATTCTCTCCATATAAATTGTTATCTTATCATTAGATGCTCAAACAAGATAAGAAATAATAATTCATTAAAAATAAATGGGAAGAAACTATACAACCATTCTGTAATTTTATTTTTTTTTTCCCCTTCTTAATCACCTAAACCATGCCATTAGGAGAAGGTTCTAGGGTAAGTGGGGATATTTTATTTTGTTTTATTTTGTTTTATTTGTTCATATCCAGTGCTCGAGTTGGGAGTGATATGAAATAGGGGAATATGTAGTGCCGCTGTGGAACCCACTGTAGCTGAAGGAATGAATTTTAGAGACAACAAAGCATCACTATTGGGTGAGTTTCTTTCTTAAAAAAAAAAAAAAATTTCTTTTAACTGATTTATTATTCTTATCTTGAACAGGAATAATTTCAAGAAAATGACATCACCAAGATTGTCGTAACAATAAAGGAATATTGGAGCCTTAGTAGGTGGAGGATGACGCAAAGAGTTCTGTGACGTGTAAAAATATCTTGAATTCTAAAGACTGTTATAATATGTGAACCAGATCCCTTGGAATTATACATACATACATATATATATATATATATATATATATATAGTGACACCATATGCCGTGGAGTTGTAAACTTCACATATTTTTGTTCACTTTTAATGAATGTCAATATGTTACTAGTCAAAAAGCTTTTGAGCACGTATGTATATAGTGACAAAACCAGGAGGGAAGTTTTTCTGTCACTAATTACTATATAAGTTAATTTTCCATAAGGGGTTTTATGCAATTTTATACATTTATACACAAGTAAACAAGAGGGGAAAAAAAAGATTGAGGGATTTAAGGCCTTGGATCTTACTTGTTTACGTCCCTATATATATATATTATCTCTTAATCTCTTAATATAATATAATATAAAAAAGGACGAATATTGATTTCCTCAATTACTATAATAGATGTCATGTGACGCATCCAATACTCATCATGTGTCGCAATTATGGCTCGTCACATGTTTTTTTTTTTCGCTTGTCTTTTTATTTTTTTTTAATCCTTATTAAAACAATTCTATATTTAAACTTTTTTTCTCACAATTCTCTCAATTAATAATTTAGACAATATGTTATTTCACACATGTCTATTCTAATTAATATATCTATCTATATATACATATAAAGATATATAAAAGCTAAGCTTAGTTGGGTCTAGGGAATTTTTGCCCCGATGCCGTCAAACATTTCTTGGTAACATAGTTGAAACCAGACACTGCTATGACCATATATCGACAGATACTTGTTGGTCTTGTTAAATTCCATTACCAACACATCATCCCCTACAAAAAAAAATTTCAATGGTAAGTTTGGTTATACACACACACAATATATATATATATATATATATCAAATGCATAATATATTAACTATATCCTATAGTCATTAATGGTGGTATAACAGTAAGAATATGTTATTTAAACCTTTTATTTTTACAAGTCTCGGGTTTAAGAGTTACGATCTTTACCATCCAATTAGTGCGATTAATGGATTCACCTAATGACCATTAAAATGAAAGATAGATCCAATTTCATATAAACCTTCAGAAACCCGATGTTGTACAACATTTTAATCGAGCAAACTTTTTTATTAAATTATCAAATATCGAATTTAAAAACATCACGAATAATAATTGAGGATCCTAATTTAAAACATTGTAAGTGAAAAGGTCGTATTTACCCAACTGGATTTTTAAGTTATGCTGTTTGGCGCACAGAATCTAAAATGGAATAAAACCTTGGAATCTTTACTCAAACCGGCAAAGAAAATATCTTATTCCAAAAGGAATAAACATTGGAAGAACAAAACCACATTAGGGCATTGAGTATGTCCACACAATCCGATCATGTTTCCTTGAACCTCAAGAACCCCCCCTAAAAAAAAAAAAAGGATAAAGATAATAGTGAAAAGGATTAAAAAAAGATAATAATAAAAAAAGAACTAGTTCTTTCTCTATTTTATGTTGAATTAATTAACATTAATAGTAGTTTATTGGCACCAAGCAGAAAAAGAGAATCCAAAGGTGGGGTTTCTTTTTTGGTGGCCCTTTGAATAGTGCAAAACGGCAGGACACGTGTAAGAACGCAAGAGTAACAACACAAAAGGCTCTTTCTCATAGTTGATGATGAAATCAAATAATTATTTGTTTTTTTTAAGCAAAAAAGAAAATAAATCAAATCAAATCATCTACAGTGCCAATGAAGGTGCAAGAGGGTAGACAAAAGAGGAGCTATTGTTAATTGATAATAACCAACACTTAGGTCCGTTTGCTGAATGAATTTGAATTGAAAAAATACATTTTAAGTTGAAAATTTTTATTGACTTTTTAAAAAAGATAAAAAAAATTTTTAAAAAAAAAATAAAAATTAATATAAAAAAATACAGTTTGAATTCGAACGACAAACGAGACCTAACAAACAAACAAAAAAATATATTTTATTCAACAAAGATATAAAACTAAAAAAAAATATATTTTTTAAAAAGGAAGTTTTCCCTTTAGAGGAGTGTAGAACCAGCACCTAACGTACCCGACGGAAAACATTTTTCAAGATGGACCACCAATGAGCTTGAAGAGCGTGGCATAATCACTTTAGGAAGAGAGAGACTTTTATTTATATATTATTATTTTTATTTAATAATTAAATAATAGTAGTGCTTTTGAAGCAAATTATTGCTATATGGATCAGGAAACCATAATTGAGATTCATTGTCACCCGCAAATGTGAATTTTTATAATATTTAACCCCGAAAAGACATAAAGTGCAAAACAGCAGCTTCCAACCAAAGGAACACTCAGGAAGTTGTTACTGTTAAGACTGTTGCAAATGACAGTTTTTCTTCTCAAGAAAATATTTTATATTAGTTTAGGGACTGTTGATGTTAAAATCAGTCAACTTCATAATAAAGTTTTTAAATGGAAACCTAATTTAGAAGATAAACGACTAAATCACGTAAAGGAGGAATTGAAAGAAAGGATACGAATGATTTAAAGTGATCCTACTCAATCGAGCCTACTTTTTCGATGATCGCTAATCTCTTATTGAATTTTTGGAGTTACACACTAACCTTACTTCTGCAAAATTCTTTCAACATGAAAAGGAAACAAGAAATATGTGAAGTATTGGCCAACTCCTATTTACAAGGGTCTCCATACGTTGAATTTTTTTAACCTAGTAAGTACATAATACGTCATATTTTTACATTCTCGAGAGTAATAACAATCACATAAGAAAATAAAAGAACACAAACACACAAGATTTATATAGATTCTCTTAATATGAGATTACGTCATTTGTTAACTGTTGCAGTATTTTATTATAATAATCAAGAAATTTATAAGAGAAACTTACACATCCTCAAATTCTCTGAGTTTTTCCTCCAACTTCTATTACAATAAACCCTAATAATGACGTCCCCTACTTACAATTAAAAACTAGAACAATTGAAATAATAAGCTATCCATAATGAAACAACCCTTAACCACCACTCCTTTGGTAAGTGACCAGTAATTTGATCCGATAAGCTACTAGTGGTTGCCCATCATAATTCCAGGGCCCTCTCAGCGAGTTCATGCTCTGATCATGGCGATCTTAAGTACTCTCCTCTCTACTCTACTTCACCTTAGCATGTTGCATTAAGTTGCTACTAAATTGACACTCCCTATAGTTGAGCAGGGAATATAGACTTAACGAATGCTCGCTATTCAAACATACAAATGCGTCTGGTGCATTGAGTCAGATTTTTTTGTTATTAGGATAGGTGAATTATTCTAGATCCATCCCCCGAAAAAACCTGACATGATGGGTTGGATTGAGTTTTCTGGATTGAAATTGAGTTGAATTGAATTATATGTTTGGTAAGGTGTTTGAATTGCTGAAGTTAAAAAATGTAAAAACTTAAAATATGTTCGAAAAAAAATATCAATATGGAACCTGTTTCATTCATCTTGAAATTTTATTTAATTAAAAAAAATCATCCTATTTGGATTTGTAGATGCAAAGTCATGATTTTTTAAAATTTGAATTACAAATATATAATAGTAACTATGAAAAATGAAAGTTCGTTGACTTTACAGAAAAGAAAAAATAAAATTGTGATTCAAATCGGATTGAACTGGTGTACCAAACAAGCAATAAAACGTTTCAATCTCTCTTAAGAATTTTGACTTATGAAATTGAGGTACTACAGGCTCAGCGACATTAAACAAATTAGAGAAATTGTCGCAGAGTATGAGAAGAAAAGAAAAAGAAAACAAAAAAACAAAAAGAACTCAATCGATGTTAAAGTTTTAACAAGTTACGAATTCAATTATTATACTTTCTCTATCTAAATTTTTTTTTTTGTGACAAGAATTATGTCCAATCATGGCGTATCATAACATTTTAGTAATTACAACTATTTCATATTTCTCGAAGTTAGATCATCACACAATCAAAGAGTAAGAAATTAAAGAATTTTATATAGTAACAAATATTAGACAATTAACGACCAACCACACTCCCAAAGTTGCAAGTAGTAGAGCCATAATATAGAAGTACAAAAACCATCAACTATGGATAAGCCAAGGGTACACACCGTACATAATAGACCATACAAACATGCATATCTTAATATTAAATCCAACATATTATTCTTGCCGGGTGTGTAGGCATGCTATAGAAACACAAACAAGTACCATATGGCATATGTAAGCCAAGTACCAATAAAAGTAAGTTTATTTGTTTGTTTGTTTTTTTTTTTTTTTTTTTTTTTTTTTTTTTTTTAAATCAAACCATACAAATTAGCTATATATCAATACCATTGAGTTGTACTATTCCGTAAATCAAGGAAACCGATTTCATGCTGCAGCATCGATAGCATCAACGACTTCCTTCTCCACAAATGCTTTAACATACTCCTTCCTGCAAAGTAGATACTTTCTTGAAGTTCGGGAAACCAAGTTGACAACATGTAGACGACAACTCGGGATGTTTAAAGCACGAGGAAAGCAGAGAGCCATACCTGGCGGGAAGATGGTCATGAGGACGGTTGAAAGGAGTCCAAACTGGGTCCCCAACAAAAAGCCGCATCGCCTGCAGGATGCATTTGTGATCCTTTAGTACACACATTTAAGTAATCTTGTAACCTAGCTTTAATGTTGGTGTATATTAAACTTTTAGAAGTGCCACAGGCGCTTGTGCCACAACCAAAAAAAAAAGAAAAAAAAAAAAAAATCCCGCATTACAAAATGTAATTGGGGAACTTTGACTACAAGTAATATGAACCATTGTAAATGAAGCAGTTTCTAACTTCTTGGTAATTCCAAAATAATGCTACATCTTCAAAAACTTTACAGAATTACTATTCGTTCCTAAAGGAGCTCATCTATAAAGGTAATATGTAACGATATGACCAATAACAACACCTGTAAAATGAGAAACAAAAAACTTCTTAAGTTGTAGTATCATGCATATACCTTTTAGTATATTATACGCATGTGTAGAAGATAGTGTCAGTATCTATGTTGTAACAATTGAACTGCTTACTGATGCTACAAAAACACACCTTGATATAGTTGTCCGAGTCAAGAGTAAAACGGTGATAAATTCCAGCTGGCAAAACAATCATTGCTCCTTTCTTCACCCAGACACGGATCCAGCGCTCTTGAAAATCTCTTACATCAAAATAACCTTTGAAAATAAAAAAAAGGAAAACAATCAACACTTAGAAGTAGCTACTAGCTAGTGACATCAGGACTAACAATCAAAGTAAACAACAACGAATCATACCACTTCCTGCCACACAGTAGCGGATCTCCTCATCGGTATGAAGATGTTCCTCAAAGAAGTTCTTGATCTTCTCTTCATAATTTGGAAGTTTCTCTGGGCAAACCTCACAGAAATCCTAGAAAAGAAAAATGGCCTATTGGATCAAATTCATGAAGGTGTGCAGATATATATATATATATATATATAGAGAGAGAGAGAGAGAGACAATGACACATTGCAAATACTCGGCCATTGAACCCAGAGCTCAACTTCTTCTTATGTGTGCAAAGAGAGATGCAATGAAACATTGCGAATGCTCAACTATTGAACCTAGATCTCAACTTTCTTTTTCTTCAATCTTTTTCATTAAAACTAACATTTCAGGTCATGTGTTGTGGCAGTGCCATATTTATATATAAAAGTGAGAATTTTCATCAGTCAACTTTCCAATTTTCAATTAAAACCAAAAGAACCGGAGGGGAAACTAACCTCAAAAAAGATAAACTAGCAAGCTTATTTTTACCACATCTTTTTTTTTTTTTTTTTGATAACTGTGGTGTCCGAGACTTTGTCCTGACTAGTCCACGGGATCCATGTAAACACCAAAAATAAAACTAAGCAAAAAAAAAAAAAAAAGTGTATGAGCTGGTCTAACAAACCATGTAGGAGTATCCACGGTCGTCACGAATCTTCTTCAACTCGGGATCTGTTTCATAGATATCAGCATCCAGTCTCCAGCTCAGCACTCCAAGTTCTGAAGAAACATCAAGTTATTGCACCAAAAATTTGAATAGTGGAAAAATTTTTGCTTCATTACTATGGCAAAATGTGACATGATGCTCACCATCCAACTGGTCCAATGAGACAAATTCCTTTGGGTCTCGATGATGAGGAAGTCTTTGGTCTTCATCACTGTCATCCATGTACCATGCTTGAATGACTTCCTCTCTAGGATCCTACAGATATTGAAAGCATAAGAAGCAAAGTACATAAAAGCATACATATCCCAATATTTGGCTGAGAATGAAAAAAATAAACCAGAACATGAAAATCCAATGTCAAGATCAAGAATATTATATTCGCGTATGTTCGTTTATACATGTTCTGATAACAAGGAAGAAAGTCCCTATCGTTGCCCAATATCATATTGAGAAAGTGTTTCTATCGGCTTATCATCTTTTCATGCTTTCAGCAAAAGCCACAAATGAAGTACAAAGCATAATTTTCCTATTTAACAATTCTCAGAAGCTCTAAGACCACAGTTACTGCTAAAATCATGATAAAATACTCAAGTATGAAACAGCACAAGGAAAGACCAACCACCAACATCTGAAATGTTAACCGGCTGGATCACAACTAACTTAAAACATGCAGCACGGGCACAACCCACATGGAAAAGAACTGAAGTTATTGAGAACCGTACATTCAAGCGTTGAAAAATTGCAATGGGATGGAAATTTTTAAAGACGGAAGCTGATCACGCATATAATGCAGAATATTCTACAAAGCATCAAAACTTGACAATCAAAAGTAAAAATAAGGCACCTCGATCATTGCCGAATTGAGAAATCCTTTCCCTAGTACTAAATACTAACTGCATACTCTTCCTATTTCGCCAAATATTCTTAAGGTGTTGTGCTCTTAGCAATATAGTATTCTACAGCTAAAAATCAACTCTTGAGACTCCAATAGACCATTCACAGGTGTGACGTTAAAGTATCTTACGATGAAAAAGGTCAAAACTTTAAATGAGAATTCTTAGGTATCCTAGCAGTAAGGTCCAGTTTTGAACCGTGAAATCATCATCAGATTTTGCCAGCTTTACACATCTATTTTTATAAATTTTAATGTAATTTTTAGCAAACTTAACTTTCAAAAATCACACTACATGTAGAAATACCTTGCCATAGAAATTTCCAAAATTAATTTACATAATAGATTAAGATATACGACATACCAAAATCAGTCTAGAAAGTGGAAAATTCAATCATTATTCAACTTCAGAACAAGAATTACGGAAAAAGAACTCAAACAATCAAAGATAATTACAGTTAAATTAAAAAAAAATTCCACAAACAAAATGAAATTGATAGAACCGATGAATCGCATCTCTGAACAATAAGTCATTAAAATCAAAGGTTATATCTTCACAAGCAAAAAGACAGGAAAATAAAAGAAAATTTTCTCGCAAAAAGCTCGTCTTAGCAACTGCAGTTTCCCGAGAAACAAACGGAAAGAGAAGCATAAACAAGGAGATTGGATTGTAAGAGTACCTTCTCAGGCGCAACCATGGCTATCAGAGCTCGTTTGGGTCTCTCGTACTTTCAATGGCTTTGTGCGGAATTGAAAATCCTTTTAAATTTTCTGAAGCCCTTTATATTGATGCTGAGGGTTGTAGAAAGACGAAATTGCCCGTCCCATTGTTAATTAAAATGACAATATTGGACATGTCCAGGTTCATCAAGGACTCGGATTGGCCATCCGTCAGTTGAGATGATTGCGATCGCGGCGGGGTGTTTTTGTAATTTTAGTGAAGGTCACTTGTAAACGACGCTGTTCTTCCGTCGAATGGAATTTTTTTTTTTTAATGGTTGAAAAGTTTTAAGGTAAAATTCGACTTGAAATTCTCTCTTGTAACGTTGTTGAAAGTCAAATGATGATTTTCTACTCTAGCCATGGAAAATTGTATTATCAAGGGTATCTTTTTTCAGTTGTGTATTAAAAAATATTTGTTAAACGTATGTATTGAAAAATTACCATAATAAATTATTTTACAAAAAATTTAAAGTAAATAACATATTTTAAAATTATTTAAGGTATATTTATTAAAAAAAAATATTTGAGGTATATAGTATATTTTTACGGTAAATTATTTATTTACGGGAAGTTCTTAAGATAATTTTATCGTAAATATATTTTGTAGATAAATTATTTATCTTTTTTTTTTTAAAGTAGACTTGTCTTTATTGAAAATCAAACAGCAAGATCGGTTTTAACAACAGGACCAAGTCATCTTGGAACATGATCAATCCCTAAACAATAAACAGAACTGGAAATAGCAATTTTGCCAATAAATGGGCTACTCTATTCTCATCACGGGAGATGTAGTAAACTGTGCCACTTCTAGCAGCCAAGAGAGAATCTCTGATGTCTTTAACGACATTTGCTTCTGGAGCCTCTGCTACTGGATTTTTAATAGCACTAACAGGGTTCAAAGCATCCAACTCCACCACCCAATTATCCAAACCAAAAAATTTGGTTGAGACCCTACCTCACAGCCAAACATTCTCCTATATGGGGAGAAATCTTACCAAAGATCCGTCTAGCCAAAAAACTCATGACAGCATTATCTTTGTCCCTAGCAATCACTCCAATGCCAATGTACTCCAGAGAACTATCAACAGCTTTGTCCACATTGATTTTGATATGATCATGGCCAGTATGCCATGGAACCTTTGGAGCTAAATTCTTCTTTGTAGCTAGTGTGTCTAACCCATTGCAAACCAAAAAATCACCTAAGAATCTTCATGTCCAAGCCTCGGTCTCAGTAGCAGTAAGCATATGGTTCTCGAAAATCCATTTGTTGCGTCTCTGCCATAGGCACCAAATGATTGTATAGATCACGCCCATTTCAGCGCCATCACAATGAACAACCACAAAGAGACAAAGGGCATAAAAAGGTCCTCTTGGGAACTTCTTCAAAATTGGCCATAAAGCACTACTCCTCCAAACCTCCTGAGCATCAACACAATACCCAAAAACATGGTTAGTGTCCTCCAAATCATCTCGACACAGAGGACCAACCTTGTCCCCATCAATTCCACGCTCGGAGAATAGGAACATTGCTGGGACAACATCATGATAAGCTCGCCAAACGTGAATTTTGACTTTGTTAGGGACTTGGGTTCTCCACAATTTCCTCCACCAATTAGAGTCTAATCCTCTACCTGAAGCAGAACAAGGGCACCGCCTGTCCATTTTGACTCTATACGTAGACCGAACAGAAAGCACTCCTTTGCCATCGTAGCGCCACACCCACCAATCAGGTCTTCGCCTAGAAGTCAAAGGAATACAATTTCTGATCCATCGGTAAGAGAATGGATTCCAACTTCTCTTTATCCCAACCGAAAGGCGACATTAAATCAGAGACTTTTAGATTCTCTATATTTGGATAGGGCCTCGAGATAGGTTGAAAAAGAGTTGGTCAGGGAATCCACAGATCCTTAAAAACATGCACATTCTCGCCATCCCCAATTCTCCATCTTAATCATTCCTTTAAAAGCTCCCTACCCCAGACAATACTCCGCCACACATAAAAAGCATTATGACCAATATTAGCCTCAAGGAAGTTTAAGTTGAAAAAATACTTGGCTTTAAGAACACGAGCCGTAAGGGAAGAAGGAAACATAAGAATGCACCAACCTTGTTTTGCTATCAAAGCTTTGTTAAAAGCTGACATATCTCGAAACCCCATTCCACCCTCAAATTTAGCCATGGTAAGCTTTTCCCACCTAATCCAGTGGATCTTCCTATCATCACAGCCGTCAGCCTACCAAAAACGAGCGACGAGAGATTGGAGATCATTGCAGAGAATGTGGATATCTTAAAAATACTCATAGCATAAGTGGATGTGGCTTGGGCCACTGCCTTAATAAGGATCTCTCGCCTACCCACTGAGAACATTCTACCCTTCCACAATTGCAACTTCGCCCAAACTTTCTCTTGGATACTACCAAAAATTTTCCTATTATCTTGACCCACAAAAGACGGTAGTCCAAGATAAATATCATGAGCTCCCCCAGGTGGCAATCCTAAGCAATTCGTAATCATGTTCTTCCTCTGATTCGACAAATTCGGACTGAAGCTGATGGCTGATTTTTTAAGATTAATCACTTAACCTGAAGCCCATTCATACTTTTCCAAAATTTCTTTAATCAACTGACAGCAATCCAAATCAACTCTACCAAATATGATACTATCATCCGCAAAGAATAAGTGACTAATCCAGGGAGCACCTTTCACACAAAAAACACCCAGCAGAGAACAATCACAATGAGCATTCCGAAGCAAGCTCGAAAGCCCTTCTACACAAAGGAGAAAGAGATATGGAGATAAGGGGCATCCCTGTCTAAGACCGCAGAATGGGACAACATCTCCAACTGGTTCGCCATTTAGGAGAAAGGAATTGACCGAACTCAACAAGTGTAACTGGAGCACGAAAGTTAGAAGCAAGTGTGGGAAGTTGGAGAATGAACTGAATCGACTACTGGGACTAGAGAAATATTACTGGAAACAAAGATCGCAAGTGGATTGGCTTTAAGGGGGTGATCAGAATACCAAATTTTTTTCATAACAAAGCCTCGCATAGGTGGAATAAGAATTACATTAAAGGGTTAGAAGACAATCTCGGAGTATGAGTCACCAAGAAATAGGAGATTGTTGTTGTGCTTGAAAGTTATTTTACTGATATTTTTTCGACAACACTTCCAGACAATGAGACTTTGGGAGCGGTGTTGGAAGGCGTGGAGAGAAAAGTGACACCGACTATGTCTAAATCCCTTGATGCTCCATTTTCAGCAGAAGATGTTAAAAGGGCTGTGTTTAGCATGGGAGCATGGAAGTCGCTGGGCCCCCACGGTTTTCATGCCGGTTTCTTCCAAGAAAATTGGGAACTAGTTGGTGCAAGTGTCACTCGTGTGTATCTAAAGGTGCTTAATGGTCATTGCTCTATTTGGGAATTAAATGCGACTTACATTATTCTGATCCCAAAGATCAAGTCTCTGAAGAACGTATCGGACTTCCGACCCATTAGTCTTTGTAATGTAGTGTATAAAATTATAACAAAGACTTTTGCTAATCGTCTGAAAGTACACTTGTCGGACATTATCTCAAATGAACAGAGTGCTTTTGTCCCAGGCTGTTTGATTACTGATAATATTATTATGGCGTTTGAGACCCTGCACACTATTCATAGGAAGACTAGAGGGAAGAATGTTTTGATGGCGTTGAACTTAGATATGAGCAAGGCGTACGATAGAGTTGAGTGGTCCTTTCTTCAAGCTATCATGGTATGTCTTGATTTCTCCAATCATTGGATTATGCGTATTATGGATTGTGCCTCAACTACGCATTATTAATCATATTTATGATAACTATATTTTATAGATAAAGTATTTATCATAAATTTGATAGTTATCATAAATATTTTATTCATAATAATATTTTAAAGATAATTTTCTCATGAATATTCGTCGTAAATATATTATTTATCATCAATCAAAAAATTTATATTATTTTTTTTTACTAGAGATTTTTGGCCTATTCCTTTCTTTCTTATTTTTTTTTTTATTTTAATGCCTAAATTATATTAATATAGTGTGTCCAAATCTGGATAGGAGACATTACAAAGATGAAAAGGGTTTTTTAAAGTCAAGTAATTAACGCCTACCTCAGTTGTGAATTGTAAATTGGTCAGCCAGTATGGCCAATTCCGTGCCGTTTTTCTGAAGGAATGAGGTGGGTGGGGTTGAATTTTATTTTCTACAGCCCATATTACCATAAATACCATGGGAACAAGCAATTCTGTGGATTTCTTTTTTTTTTTTTTTTTTTTTTTGAAGAGAGAGATACTTGTGGTTTATAAATCACCAAGAAAATGAATTTCACATGACACATGTCATGTATACAACGGAACGTTCAGACAGTCATGGTATATAAGATCTTTATTACGCACGGAATTAGATTTTTTATTTTTCAAAGTAACCATAAATTCTGTTTGATAATAGAACATCTTACACTTGACAAGAACCTGGAATGAAAGAAGAAAAACAGGTAGCAAAGAAGAAACGCAGAACCGTTTGAGTTTCATTTTTCCTAGGTTGTTGTATCAGTATGGGATTTTGATACTCGGTACACAATTTTTCTTAGAACAAATGCAGACCAAACTTAATGCCTTTTGAATTTGTAACATTTAAATATCGTAAACAGATAGAAAAAGGCGTCTTTACGAGAATTTCCAACAGCAATCGTGGGTACCAGAAGTAAACTCAAACTTTTATGAGAGAACACACTGTAGAAAACTTTTTAAATAGTGCCCAGAAACAGTCTCCGGATGAAATGCCAACAAGCTATTAGTTTGCCCGTCTCAATCAAAACCTACGTGACTCTTGACATATCTGCCGCACAACAAGTGATATCCATACTAAGAGCCAACTAAAACAGTAGTTCCCAGCAAAGGAGAGAGGCTCATACAGTCATATTAATACGATTTTATTGTATAACAGAAAGTAAAGCACATAGAAATGGAGATAGTACACATAAATAGCGGCTAAACTTCTTATACATGTATCAGTTACAAGTACACAACATATACATATAGGCTCGTGTTGAACTAGTGAAGAAAGAACCTCAATGAGCTTCCAATGGAAGTCCCACTTTCTCAGTCAAGCTCTTGGTGTAGTCCTTCCTAGCTGGATGGTCTTCCTGTGGCCTGTTGTATGCTGTCCACACAGGCTCTCCGATAAACAGCCTCATCAACTGCACACAACCCCAACACACGAAGAACATTCAATAGGTTTCATAACCACAAGCATTCAAGAGGACTAGAGCTTGTTTGCCATCACTTCCAAAAATTAACCTACGGCTTTCTTGCTTCTGGGTGTAAAAAGTTGTTTTTGGGAGTGTTTGGATGGCGAGCTTTGGCATTCAAGAAGAGTTTCAGGTCAAAGCTAAACAAAATGCGGCTACTCAAATGAGTTCTTTTAACCTGCCATTCTCGAAAATGGTAAAAATTAACCCTGACTAAAACACACTTGATCTTCACATGGTAATTACAATCAAGTTTTCAACAGTGTTTTGGTGGTAAGGACTATTATGGGACAAGTTGATAGTTGGGGGACTGATTTTAGGACATTTTAAAGTTCAAGGACTAAAATGGGATTGGCCTATAGTTTGTCGACCAAAAATGAAATCAATCCTATTACTTATTTATAAATTTAATGCAATTTTTTTTTTCCTATTGAACTCCTTAAGAAACAAGAATTCAAACATGAATCGAAAAGCTACAGCTTTTACTTCCCATCTTATACTATTTTAGAGCATAAGTAAAAGCTATTCCAATCGGGCTCTAAACCTATTCGGCAGGATCTTGTATTCTTGCCTTCTACTGCTTAAAAGCATAAATAAAAGCTATGCCAAATGACTCTAACCCATTTCTTAGGATCAAAAGGCACTTTACCTTGACGTAGTTGCTTGTGTCTAAGGTGAACCTGTGGTAAATCCCGGCTGGTAAAATTATAAGATCACCAGCCTTAATCCAGATTCGAATCCAGCGGTCGTCCTTGTCTCTGATATCAAAATAGCCACTTCCTTCCAAGCAATAGCGAATCTCCTCATCAGCATGTATGTGTTCCGTATAGAAGTTTTTTCAGCTTCTCTTCATAGTTGTCCAACTTTTCTGGGCATATATCAAGCAAATCCTACAAAGAAAGAAACCACAAAGGAAGACATTGTCATTTTGCAAAACAATCCACATGATGGAGATCATCGTATTATTTACTTTTAACAGCTAAATTTTTTTTAAATCGGGATTTATGTAACAGGGTCAGCTTCCCATTATGAAGTTTTCTTACTTGTTTTGATATATAAATTTCAATTCAAGACATGGTTGCTGATTGAATGTTGCCATTTCTAGTATTGCTCCTCTTAAGTTTTTGTTCTCTTTCTAGAATCCTCTCTTTGCTATCTCTTGGTTTCTCTGATCTCTAGAGGTTTTGTTTCTCTATCTCTTCGATCCAAATTTTTGCAAGAAAAAACACTGTAGAACAAAGGTTTTAATTGTGTTGAAACGCATGAAACAAACGGAGCATTAACGATTGGACCCTCTAATATAAGTAAAGATCAACTTAGTTACCCACTTCATTGGTTACTTAAATACTCTTTTAAGTTTACTTTAGCATATCAAATTAGAATCACCAACTTCTCTCAGAACATAACAAAAAAAAAAAAACAAACAAACGACGTTGTAACTTAGGAACCACAATCACAGGTTTTCCCTTTTCCCACTAATGTTCTTGAAAACTATGAACCTTATAAACATCATTCTTAGTTCACTTCATTGATTACTTAAACACACTTTTTTTTTTTTTTTTTTTGAAAAAGTTCTTCTTTTTAATCAAGATCTCTACTTTAAGAAGCAAAATGCCAACTTTCGAAAACCCAAGTCCTGAACAAAATCTAGGGGCACTTCCACCAACAACCCAGAAAAAAAATCGCCAATATTGAATTATGAGACACAAAACTTATGAATAGAAAGAAAACCATGGATTTAGTAATTACCATGTAATTATAACCTCTGGTTTCTCTAATCTTCCGCAACTCTTCATCATTTTCATAATCTTTTGGATTCAGCTGCCAGTACAGCACTCCCAATTCTGCAAACCCCACCAAAATCTTGGTCTCAGAAATGCATAAACATTACATATATATATATATAGAGATATTAAAAATAAATAAATAAATATATATATATATATATATATATATATAGAGAGAGAGAGAGAGAGGACCAGCCAAATGGTCAAGAGGAACAAGCTCGTCGGGGTTGGGGCGGTGAGGGAGTCTTTTGTCCTCATTGGTGTTGTCCATGAACCATGCCTGTTTTAATTAATTCCCAAAGAGAGAACATTAAATTAAGATTTGAACTTCGAAGCAAACGAGAATTGGTTAAACTCGAGTTGGGTCTCGTCTAAACTCGGTTTTCGGAGCTCACCTCGATTGCCATGGCTGATGGCTGTCGTGTTTTTGGCTTCGAACTCGGATTCCAATCAACAACCAACTACAGAAACCGAACACAGTCCACAAACGAAAACGTGGACGACACAAAAGTGTACTTATATAAACTTGCGTTTTGCTTTGGTTTTGACGAAATTTTTAAGTTAAAATTTATTGATTTTTTAAAAATTAATTATAAATTTTATTAATTTTAAAAAATAAAAATAAAATTAAGATAAAAAAATATAATTTAATTAGAATTTAACTTAACATCAAACAAAACCTAAAGAGAGTGAAGCTAAAATGTGTGTCGTTTACTGCCGATATTTTCTACGCTGAGATTAGTCCAGCAAGGCATTTTCGCCACTTGTATGTATAATATCCTTTAGTTACTCCCTTTTGTTTTTTTTTTCCTTTTCATACTTGGCCTTTTTTTTTTTGTGGCTGTTTTTTTTTTTTTTTTTTTTTTTTTTTTTTTTTGAAATTTGTTATGATATTAGTGGGACTACAAGCCAAGGCCAAGATTTTTCCAGAAGGCGGGGAAAAAAATCCGAGAAAATTGTTAAAAAAAAAAACCTTTAAATAAATATGTTTATATTTTTTATTCTTTTTATATTTATTTGAATTTTTGATATTTTATACTTATTTAATTAGAAGGAAAAAAAATTAAAGATATTATAATGAGTGGAGTATCAGTTTAAAAATGTGTTTTTTGACGACCAATTCTAAATAATAAACGACACCAAATGGTGTTACAGTAACTAAAGGAAATTTTAAGTCAGTTTAAAAAAAAGTCTTATGACAATAATATAAAATAAAAAAAGGGTCCCATAATTTAAATATGATGTTATATACAAACTAGTTGCATCACCAATTATGTTATATAAATTTTCTCAAGTTTAGACTTCATTTTTTTTTTTTTTTTTTTTTTTGTCGGTTACTTTCCCTTGTAATATTTTTGTGACTGGATTCTTCTTTTAGTATTTTAACTTAATTTTAATTAAATTATATTTTTAATATCATTTTTTTTTTCTGAAAAGTAAATAAAAATTAGAATTAATTTTTAAAAAATTAATCAACTCCAACTTAAAAATTTGATCTCCAACCGTTAAATTAAATACAAGCTTAGTCTTGTGGATTTTTTTTTTTTTTTTTTTCCCTTCCCCGTCTGTTTCGTCATTTTTGTCAGAAAAGTAGATGTTCCTAACTCAAGAAAACAGTTGACCTCCAATCGTTGATTGTATCCTGAAATCAATGCGACATCAACTCGAAAAAAATGAGGTTAAAAAAAAAAAAAAAAGACAACAGACTAGAGCAAATATATGCATCAAAGTACAATCGACTTTGACGTTTATACTATATACATTTTTGATAAATGTTAATACTTGTACATTGTTTCTATATAAACCACTCTGCTGCTTTTATCTTTTTAGCATGCCTTTGACGCACACATTTGAATTGAGCATTTCGGGTTAAATTTGTGTTAAATTGTTATGTGTTTAGTGCACGGATTTAAATGGTTAGAATTAAAAAATGTAAAAATTTAAAATGTGTATGGAAAAAAAAAATCAAGATGGAACTTATTTCGTTCGTTTTTGAAATTCTAAATAATTTTTTAAAAAAAAAATCATTCAATTTAGACTTATACATGCAAAAGTCATAGCCTCCGTTTGGTAAGTTAGTTTAACTCCAACTAAACTGTACTTTTTCATATCAATTTTTATCTTTTTCTGAAAAGTCAACAAAATTTATAAATAGTTTTTGAAAAGTCAAACAACTCCAACTTAAAATTTTCATATACAACTAACTTTTCAAACGGAAGCATAGACTTTTAAAATCTAAGTTACAAAGTTATAATAGTAAACTGTATATAATTAAAACTTAAAAATAATAATAATAATAACAATTGCATTGAATGGAACTGATTAACCAAACATTTTGGTTAATATGACACTTTTAACATTTCAAACTTTAAGGGTTTGTTTGGTTTAAAGTTTAGTTTAAACTAAACTGTACTTTTTTCATCATGTTTTTTGTCTTTTTCTGAAAAAGTTTTTTTGTCTTTTCTGAAAAAGTTTTTTATCTTTTCTGAAAAATTACTATTGAAACTTAAAAATCTTAAACTAAACTCATTCACCAAACACCCCCTAAGTAGTTATTAAGAAATCTCCAAATCGATCTCCAGAAAGAGTGAACACGCATAGAACGTTAACTTCCCTCTACCAAAAACGTAGCACTCTACACTTTTCATATGTTCAACAATTTTATCCGCCTAATTTTATCACGGCCCATAAAATTGGGTGTAATTTTCTTAAAAACGATATAATCCCTATTTTCTAAAGCGATAAAGTTCAAAAAAACTGTGTTCTGTTAGTAGCGTAGAATTCTCCTATCATTAGTGACCTTTTCCCACTTATATATCAGCATAACTATCAGCCAGGCAATCATTTTGTCCCAATTCCTCTTGGCCACTTGAAAAAGGGAAAAAGGGGAAGAAAAAAAAAAAGAGAACAATGATTAATTAGTAGAAGATAACATAATGATATACGTGGATACAGGAGTTATTGTTGATCAAATACCATTCTTGCCCTTGAAAAACTGATCAGTTTTTGTTAGGAAAGAACTTTAAAGTGGGAATTGCAAATCCAATCAACAGGCAGCCGAAGAAGTGTGCGTGTGTGTGTGTGTATATATATATATATATGTATGTATGTATGTATGTGTGTATATAAATTAAAGACAAATTAGTTGATGCACAAGAACAAGAACATACTATGAAGCTACAACAAGTCAAGAGACAAGAGAACCAACTATTTCGACTCGAATGATAAGCTCTATGGCATGAGTCATGTCAATGACAAATGGTAGCATACAGTTACATATTAGGATTTCCGAGGAAATGGCTACTTCGAGTTGGTTTTGCAACCCTGGTAAGGCCTTAAAACAACAGAAATAATATAAATTTCCTACTGATGGCCAAATGATCATTAAAAGAAAAAAAACAAAAATTTGATCACGTGAGCCTAATAAACTTGTACTCGCTCCTAGAAGTGGAAGAGATCCCTCACATACAAAAGTCAGTAGAAAAACCTCGTGGTAGAATAAGCAGCCGAAAGTAACGCCAAAAGGCAAGGTCTCTGGGAGGTGGTTAATTGGTTTCTTCTCTCCCATTGTCTCCGATAATTATACAAAAAGTTTCTGCAAGTCTCACGTTTCAGCAATCCAGGTTATCTGCAAAGCAGCAATGATAGACATTTATATCACATTTATCACGGCCAGTTAAGAAAGCCGATGCAATGGCCTAATCAAAATTCAAAGGAGAAGACTGCTACAGATGCTTCTCGCACGAGAGGAGATTGCAACACATGTTTTTTATATTTGATAAAATGGAACTAGACGTCTAATCTAGCTCGTGCAAGAAACTAATTTTATAGACAAGTTATGCCCAAGTTAAAACCATACCAAGTAAAGATCATAAAAGCTTACGTTTCTCATTGAGATCAACAGGAAGACACGGAATCTTTGGCTGATTGTCAACCGTGCTACACATCGCTTGTGGTAGTCCAGGCTGGGTCGGAGAGCTTGTGCAACTCTGACTTGAATTACCATTTGAGATGTGAGTCTTCACCGGGTGGTTAAAATAGGCCTCCGAGCTAGAAGAATTAAATCCCGTGTTTCTCTTGGTCTTCAACCTTCCCCTTTCAGGATTAAGAAAGCAGTAAAAGTTAAAATCAAAAGCACAATAGACTCTTGGTACGACATATAAGAAAGTTAATGACGGTTTCATCACTCAAGTACCTGTCTTTTTTCTTTTCACGGTATCTCTGCAATGAAACATTTCTGCTCGCCTGACCATCTGCATCTTAAGAAATAGCAGTTAAGCCTTAGTTAGATAATGGAGGTAAAATGTGTTGTATTAATCCATCAATAGCAAGGGTTTCAGTTCAGTGCATTATAGTGGTCGTGAAGATATGAAAACAGTAAAAAAGTACATTATGTTTCCACCTATCTTTTTTACATGCATTCATATAGATAAGTATATTGTATCTACCAAATCATGTCTTTCATATATACCAGAAAAGCATTGCCAGAAACATGTGCACTTTTTTTTTCCTTCATAATTTATCATTTAAATCCAAGATACTACTGATGGGAAGCATGTTTAAAAAATATATATACACATATGTAACTGTTTTTTTAAGAAAATCTAACCGTTAAGACAACATAAAGTATGTAAATGAATTTCCCCTATGAGAAAATAAAAAGGTAAATGGATCAACATGCATAATCTGCTAGGAACCAAGTATGTTTAAAGTCATCAACAGGATAAGTACCATTTTCTTTCTCCCAACACTGTTGGCTATAGTCAGCGATCTTACCTGCAAAGTCGGAGAAAAAAACAGTTATGCAGTCATCTCACTCAATATGTTGAAGCAGAATCAGTAACATTTTCCCAGAATATATGTGATTTAGATAAACTAGCACAAACAAGACCACAAGACCCAAAATGAACTTCTCCAAAAGATACCTGTCTGCATGGGTTGTGATATTGTGGCACCAGGAGGGAGAAGACCACACTTATCACTTGCGGCATTTAAATGCCATGGAAACGATCTAGATGCTGCAGGACCACCAAATGCATTTTCTCGCGATAAAGGAACCGGACTTGCTGCAAGGTGCATGATTGTCCGTGCCTGAAAAACCATTCATGGTTGATTGCATTGGAAGGCTTATCTGAAGCTATGGCTTAAAAAAGGATGCTTCTTTACCTTCTCAGGTGAAACTCCTTCGTATACGTTCACTTTGCCACAAAAGAAAATTGTCATTTGTCCAACCGATGCATCAGTTGCACACTGATTTCTGCAGCCACAGATTCAAAAACTCGTGTTGTTAGAACTTTACTTTAAAAGAAAATTTGAGACTTTCTATCAGTATGGTCTGCATTCTCCAATCATATATTTGCCAGCTAATCTAAACAATCACATGACTCCAGTCCTTCCTCGGGAAGTAAATGAAATATTCATACCCTTAAACCGAAATAACACCGAAACTTACACAACAATCCTAATGGAACCCACAATATGGTGATGCTCTTTAGAGCATAATGTTCAGCTCATTAACCAGAACAGACCCTTTTTCATTATAGCATCTTCCCTACACTGATACAACCATCATTAATGGAAGTTAAATCCTTCTAAGAAATACGAAATCAGAGTGACCATTAAGAAAAGAAAACCGTTCGACATCCATTCCTTCTGATGCATACAAGACAAGGACGTACGAAATGTGCATTAGATGATTCAGATCTTTTTCCACTCTCTCTCTCTCTCTCTCTCTCTCTCTCTAGCAGCGGACCGAAAAGAAAAATATCAAGAAAAAACATTTCACAACAGCAACATTGTTGCATTTCGATTCTGTTGACCTAAATTCAAATTCCTTGTAACTGTCTTATAAATCCCTTATGGACTAATCCAATTCTCAGAGAATCCCACTAATACCATTTCTCCCAAGTTCAATGCAAAACAAGCCCTAATTTGCAGCTCAATTCAACATATCTGACACCCAAATTTTGTTACCAAGATCAAAAAATGAAATTCCTTAACAGTAACATTTAAAAACACAGTTTTGAAGAAAAATCAAAGATGACGATAACAGAGGGGAAAAAACAAAAAAAAAAAAAAAAAAAACCTTGGACTTGCCCTCTCATCCGGATCAGTGGGCCTTTCCTCAGTCTCCGGAGTAGATTTCGCCTGTTCCTTCCTCGTATACGGACCCGATTCCTCCGCCGATACCGAAACCTGGACATCGGCGCTCGCTTCCTTACCAGAATCAGCTGAATTCGAAGTAACCTAAAAAAATGGAAAAATTAAAATTAAAAATTCCACAATTTTTTCCTCCAGAATCAACTTTCACATTAATCAAGAACATTTCCGTTTGGTAGCCGAGAAAAATGTTGGTCCTGTAGTCACTATTTCTTCTTCTTCTCTCTCTTTTTTTTTTTTTGCCTTTTTTTCCCGTATATCTTCTCCCAACAACCGGGTCAAACCTTCAGTGACCGGCAAGAGTGACTAAAAAAGACGCCACTTTTCCTCGTCAAATCAAAAACAAAACCAAGAAAAAAAAAAAAAAAAAAAAAAGAAAAAAACCTCTAATTCGTCCAATTTTCTCGGCAACCAAACAAGCCAAACACACAGTCATACTTACACATATACATAGACATTACAACACATACACTGAGAGTGGCGAAACATGTCGAGTTTTGCTGCGACTGCGGCGGCGGCGGCGGCAGCGGCGAAGCGACGATCCTCCTTAGGGCTCCGGCGCCGGAGTCGTCGCAGGGCTCCAACAAAGCCTTGAGCGAAATAACTTGCTGGATCGCCTGAGATTTGTTCCACGACGGCCTTCTCATCCCTGCGAACCAAAACCGTACTTAATACTTAATTGATTAATTAATTAATCAACAAATCCATTAACCAATCAAACAATTAAGCACATTCTCCAAAACGAGAAGAGGAAAAATAAATAAATAATCCGCCATTAAAATAACCACACAAAAAAAAAAAAGGAAACCTTTTTCTTTGAGGTATTTGCGACAATCTTCGCGGGTGAGCTGAGAAATGTCATCCTCGGTGAGCTGGTTGAGGGGTTTGTCCAGAATGGACCGAAACGCCGTCGTACCGGCGCTCATCTCTCCGGCGAGCTAGAGAGAGAGAGAGAGAGAAAGGGAAGTTCGTGCTAGCTCCACCGCCACTGATCTGTACTGAATCGTAATTTCGAGGGATTTCGAGGGCAGAATGGTGTCGAGGGAAAAGTTGAAGCGTTTTAGAGAGAGAAAGAGAGAGAGAAGGAAAAGAGAGAGAGAGAGTTTGGTTTCTTCTTTTACTTTTTGTGAGGTAGGGGGGTAACCTTTTAGCAGCGGCATTGCACCCTAGACTGCCACGTAAGCTCTGTCTGAATTATTGTGGACTTAAAAAAGAAAGAAAAAAAAGCTTATTAATTAATTCCCCCGACTACTTTTTCATTCCGGTCCATTTTAAAGTTGAGTTGTAAATATACGTTTGAGAAGAAAAATTTTAAAAATTTTCTATTAGCTAAAAGTTAGTATAAAAATTTAAAATATATTAAAAAAATATTATATAAATAGATTTTATCTTATTCATTTTGTTATTATGAGTATTTTGATATAAAAATCATTTCATTACAATTTGAAATAAGAATATTACAAACTTTAAAAATTTGAGTTTTTTTAAAATAAATTGAGTTTTTTTAAAATAGAAAAGAGAAAGTTTAATATAAAATGAGATTTTAAAATTCAGATAATGTTTTACCATCTGAAGATGGTACCTCAAACGGGCCCAATTTTTTCTTTTATCTTCTTTATTATTTTGTCACAAGTTGAAAAATATCATGTTTTGATGGGGGTTTGTTTTTATATAAATGTATGCACACATATTTTTCACGAGAAAGAATCAGGCCCTCATTTTTTCTTTTATCTTCTTTATTATTTTGTCACAACTTGAAAAATATCTTGTTTTGAAGGGGGGTTTGTTTTTATATAAAAGTATACAAACACATTTTTTACAGGAAAAATTGACCACAAGAATATTTATGATGAGAAACTAAGTGAATTCATAAGTAAACCCCGTTAAGTTATAATTTTCAAGCAATTGCTGATTGAAAAATAATTCGTGGGTACTTATATGTCACTCAAAATCATTACTTCCAATTGCTGTGGGACTTGCTAAAGTAGCTACCATTTTTTGAGCAAGCACATATACATTTCTTACGAGGCAGATCAACCATATGAGCCTTCAGGAGGAGCAACCAAGTAGACTCGTAAGTGAACCCCACTAAATTACAACTTTCACATAATTGTTGATTGAAAAATAACTTGTGGACACTGCGTGTTCAGTCCCTAAATTACATATCAAGTCTAGTATTAGTATATGATCAGAATGTATTTAATTTTTATCTAATATTCTATATAATGTTGACAATGGACTGTTGGTATAACAGTAAAAAAGTTTTTAAAGAGTATGATGAGTAAAATGAAATATCAGAGCCACCATAAGCCATGGAGCTATTTTTAGAAATAACCCTTACAATTTTGAACAATCTGATTTTATCAAATTTTCTCAAATTATTGTATTTGTATTTTTATGATCTAACAAATTTTACCTATATATTATTTTTATATTAGATATATATTTTCATATTCTTTTAAGAAAAATTTTACCATAGAATGTGGTTCTAAAACGATAAAGTTTGGTAAAGTATATTAATCATATATTTTTAATCTAATTCGATCGAATTAAGAACTATATCTTATCAACTTTTCCATGCATAATTCCTTTCATTATTATTATAAATGATTTAAGATTAGTATTCTGAGAGCAGTATTAGAAATTTTTGTTGACTTTCATAAAAAAAAAAAAAAAAAAAAAGAAATTACTCGAAACCTCACCACAAATCTTCTCCACGTAAAATAGTAATTACAACACAAAAGGTATAAAACAAACACAAAGATTTATTAGAATGTTTCACCTTCGATGGGAAGCCTGGTCCAGTATGATGTTCTACGAAGTTTCACTATTTCACATAGAACTACCGAAACCCTTTTATTAATGTGCTTTCTCAAATTTTCTTAACATCGTGGTCAATTATTTCATAACTCAAAATTCAAATACTGGGGATTGAGCCAAAAATAAAAAATAAAAAGGTTCAAATATTGGGAAATTGAAAATCGTATCTCCTCACACTTCATTATATCGTCTACTAATAGCTCAACGTCGAGTTGATCCTATCAAACTCTCAGGTCTCCCGAGTTAAGGTTTGGACTGATTATCACCAACTTTATCTCTATTCGATGTTAATACAACACAACGTTTCATGCCAATTAACTTGTGGCAAGTTGTGATTTTTAATGATAAATGTAATATGTTAACTTTAATTGATATTGTGAATTAAAAAAATCTATCAAGAAAAAAAATTATAATTGAATCTAGCCTCCGTTTGATAAATTAGTTAAAAATGAAAATTTTAAGTTGAAGTTGGTTGACTTTTTTAAAACTAATTATATATTTTATTGACTTTTTAGAAAATACAAAAATTGGGATGAAAAATTACAGTTTAGTTGGAGTTAAACTTGAATACCAAACAGAGGTTTAACAATTTATATTAAAAGTGTAGATAGATATATAAAAAAAAAGGGATAAAAATTGAAAAATGTTCTATTCACCCTTTTTTTTTTAACTTGCATTGGTTCGTTAGTTGTAGATGAAATTTTTAAGTTAGAATTAGTTGACTTTTCAAAAACTAGTTATAATTTTTATTGATTTTTCAGAAAAAAGACAAAACTGATATGAAAAAATATAATTTAATAAGAGTTGAGTTGAAATGTCAAACAAACCTTAATTGAAAAATATACTATTCATATTATTGATTTCCGTACCAATGTTTGGGCCTAGATAACCTTCAAAAAAGATCTGATTTTTCATTTGATTTTTTTTATTGACTCTTTTGACTCCAGTGATTAACTTTTTAATTCCTAGTCTTAAACATCAATTTGTAATATAATACATATAATTAAGTGAGCGAATTAAGATTTGGGCGCGTGAATTTATTACCAAGAGTTTGGCTTGGGGTTATGTATGAATGTACTAATGTGTTCCAGCTCAACTTTCCCTTTGTGATGATAAAAGAAAATCGTGTACAAAGTTTTTAAAAGCCTATCAATGCCAATGGTTCGTGATAATAAAAGTTGGAACTTTTCCGTACGAAAGTACCATAATGATTTTATTTTCTTTTGCTGATTTGGATGCATTGCTTATCTTTAAATCTCAAATTGTTTACCCAGTTTAGATAATTAGCGGTTTTCAATACCTTTTTCATTTTTAATCGATCAATTTTTATAATGGAATATGAAAATATATACGTCTAATAATGTATTGTTTTTGTTAGGCCGTCAGATCTATGTAAATGAAATTATTAGTATTTTAATCGGATATAACAAAACATATATTATCGATATAACACATTTGTTTCGTCGAACTTTTCCTTCTTTTTTTGATCTTTTTATTTGGCAACTCTCTCTCTCTCCTAATATCGGGATTAAAAAAAAAAAAACCGGCTGTGAATTTTTTTAAACCTCTACTTTTTGAGTCCGTTACTATCAAATAATTAAAGATTATAATTTCTTATCCAAAATGTCAAATTCAATATCTTTTCTATCTATCTTTCACTCTACCAAACATAGGCTAATAGAATTTCGAATAGGCACTTTTAGTGGTGGAGCATTTGTCCAAAATGACACGATTCTTCTGAAACGTTTGTTCCCCTCCTTGTGTCTTTCAATCACTAACTCACTATTTGAACAACCTACAAAGTTTACGATGAGGAGCTTTGAACAGAAGGCTAAATAATACAAATATTTCTAACCATATGCGACAAAAATACAGTAATGCCATATTAGTCACATAACTGAACAGGGACGGAATCACCCATAATCGAATGAGGCTTATTCTCTAGTAAAATTTTTTTTATTAGTTTAACTTCTAAAAAATTTATATTTCCCTAATTTTACTATATGAGCAAAAAAAAATATTTCCTTTAGTTTAGTGTATGCATCCTTGAAATAATAAACTTGCTCTGCTGTTGTATCTGAACATGTAACAAACAATACATTCTTGAAGGCTAATCTTTAAAAATTAAAAAATAAAATATGAAGGAAAATACACACAAAATGGTGTTGATAGCCCTGGAAAATGTGCAGATGACATTGTTCCTTGAAAAAGCTTAGTAGCTAGGCCCACATTCGGCTTTATATGTTCGGTATGGGGAATTAGGCCAACCGGGCCATGTTCAATTTCATTACACGTTGTCCCCATCAACCAACCTTTATACATATATATATATATGAATATATATATATATATATATATATTCACGTAAACAAGCAAACACACAAACCTTATGAGACAAATAGATAACAAGGACCTTTAAGAGACAGAATTTAATAGATCCATAACTGAATCTTCATAAAGTTATAACTTCTAGACAATTACTAACTGCAAGAAAATTCATGGCACTTAAACTACTTAACTTCTGCACTAAGTTGTCGTCATCAACTTGCACCATAAAAGAGTACACCAATCATACAAATTGTAACTCCTCTAATTAATTTTTCAGAAAGAAGAGAGAGAGAGAGAGAGAGAGAGATTAAGTTGAGAAAAACAATCAAACAAAAAAGTATAGACAAAAAATTTGTAATTTTACCTTTTGTTTTACTAAGATGCTCGAGTATGTCTTTTCTACTCTATCGTTAGCTTGAGAAAGGGTTTGAATTGTTCAAAAAACCTCAATGTCTATGAAAGATTTGATAGATTAAAGGAAAAAATATCATATCAGTCACAAACACAATGAAAAGGTTGTGATATTTTAAAATTTGAGTTTTCAAAGTAGTAGAAGAGAGTGAAATAAATGAAGCACTATTCAACATGGGTTTGAATGGGCCTTTTTTTTTGGCGCGGGGGGGGGGCTGTTGAATGAGCCAATTTTTTTTAAATAAAAATTATCATTTAAGATAAAATATGATATAAATATTAATAGCAAATATAAAACAACTATGCGAAACAAGAGACGCAATCCTCGACTAAGACAGATTCTATTAGTAAAATCTAATGAAACTTAGTGAGGAGGACATAAGCCGAGACCCGGGTGACGGGAAAATTCATCGAATTCCTCGGCAATCCTAAATCGAGCATGTACAAAGTTTTATTTTTTAAATCTGCAATCGATAGAATATTCCGATCGATCGAAAGACAGTTACTCGTAACACAAAAACTGCAACGAACTCCTCCAAGCCATAACATTAGCGAAACCGAATATCGTCATTGTGTTTGTTGAAATGAATATATAACAATGTCCAAACATTCAACCGAATAATTACTACATTAAGCAACAAGGACCTCAAACAAGAATAAGAATGTGATAAACAAAATGATGAAGAAGGGCAAATGATCATCACAAGATGATGGTGAAATAATTAACGTGGTAATTATTTCTATTTCGTCATTATGGATTAATATATTACTGACGTGTTCTTTATTGTCATTATGATATTGATTATATTGACTATATGTATTATGAAAATTTAGAATTTATATTTGTATAGTCATTCTAATAATTTAGTTAGTATGATGTGGTCAGTTCGTAACAATATGGTCATCATTGTATTGAGTTATGAAGAAGTATTACGTTGTTCATCCAATCTTTTTGGTCATTTTTTTTTTCCTTACAGGATAATAAGTTTGAAAGTCAAAAGAGCAATGGACTAACAAGAAGATTAACTTCCACTTTAAAGTGCAAGTTATTGAAGATATCATATTGACGATATCAAAATATTATTAAGATCAACCTCGACTATAATATATTTTATTGTTTGTTGTTTATATATATATATATATATATATATATTGTTATATAATATTGACGAGGTTAAACAGAATATAGTTTATTTTTTTCAATGACAAGTTCGATATGCTAGGGATTCAAATTTTCTTTTGTTTATTGAATTTATTTTGTCTCTTGACTTTTTTAATCAATTTTGTGTGAATATAAAACAGAATCACAATGGAGATTTGATAGAATCTTTATACATGAACCTTTTCCTTTTAAAAACGTAAAAGCAAAAAAAAAAAAAAAAAAAATCACTATTAAAGATAACATACTCAATTACCTTTTTTTTTTTTTTTAGGCTATAACATACTCCATTCTAGTATACCACGTTTCTTTTCTAAAATATATGACCGAAAAAAAAACAATAAGTAAAATATATAAGGAAAAAAATTCAAACAACAATAATTAATTTTAAAATTTTTTTTTGAGAGGATAAATTTGAAATTGATATTTAAATAATTAAAAACTTCTCAAAATTTGATTCCTTAAGTTAAGGAGATTTTCACATTTTATTGGCAGAATCAAAGAAAGAAAGTAAAAAAAAAAAAAAAAAAAAAAGTCTCATTCTTTAACAACCTCACATTAACCACCGGTGTAACATATAATTTTAAAAATAAAATCATTTATCAATAAAAATGTTTTTGAAAACGTGATCCCACAAATTGAGGATACAATAACTGTAAACAAAAGATAACAAATGGCAATTCAGGGGGAAAAAAAAAGGTATAAAAATCAGCAAAAAGATGGAAGGGTAAACAAGGGATAAAAATGTAAGATAATTCAAATTTTGTTCAAATGTGTAAACAAATTAAAAAATGTTCCTTCTTTAAAATGGTGTCTAAAAATAGCTATTTATTATAAAAACTTCTTATAAAAATGACATTTTTGATATATATATATATATATATATATTTCACCTTTTTACATTGATTTTCACCCTCAATGTCTATCTAATTGCGGCAAAAAGAAAAAGAATAAACTATTATAACCGGAATAATTATTCAGATATGTCATATTAAAAGATAAGCTTACAAATCACACTATTTTAAAAGCGGTATGAAAATAACGTTTATTTACACTCTCATTTTAGAAGCAAAAAATAAATATCTAAAAGCGGGCCCAACTTTTGGGAAGGATTATTTTTCTCAAGTGAAGAAATAAATAATTATATAAAGGGTGGGTAAATTGACATCATTCATTTTACCTTTCCTACTAATATTTTAAAATTACTTATCATATTAATTTTAGAATTAAATAATTACTTGTTCAATACTTTAATTTTTTTTTTTAAAAACCCTCATAAATAAATTATTTACTTTTTTCTTTGTCCTCTCATTATAGTCTAAATCCCTATAAAATAATTTCCTTACTTTTTTTAATCTTCTATTTTGTTGTTATTTTTAAATTCATTTCCACAAGATTTTTTTTAAGAGAAGATTCTTTTATTTTGTTTGTTATTATTCCTATTTTTCAATAGTTTTTGTAATTTCATGTTATAACTAATTTTTTGTTTTCTATGAAAAAACAAGCAAATAGAAAACATGCATGCATGATGTGGATATATAATCAAATATAGTAATTTGATTGGTTATTTATTTTATAAATAATTGATAAAAATGATTAAGAATTCATGCAAACTTTGAATTATGAGCATTTTCTAATTATCTAATAAAATTATTAACTAAATTCAAAATATTTTCAACAATGCTTGTGGAATATTTAGCTTTATCAGTATATTATCCTAAAGTTTTTATCGTCTCAAAAAGAAGTATACTAAAGAATAAGTTCATAGATTTTTATCTCAACATATAAACTGATAAAAAAAATTTATTGGAAATCTAAAAAGAATAAAAGAGAAAAAAATCTCGTGAGAAAAAAAATTAAAAGTAAAAATAAAACAGAACATATTTATAAAAAAAAAACAAAAAAAACTATGCAGTGGTTTAGATTTAGTATGTAGAGAAAAATAAAGAAAGAAGAAAGACAAATAATTAATTGTAAGGGCTTTCTGGAAAAATTAAGAGGTAAAACAGGTAATTTTTTAATTTTAAGATTAATATGGTAAGTGATTTTAAAAAATGGATGAATATAGCAAAATTGATGATGTTAATGGACCCATCCTTATATAAAACAGTGTGTAAGTGAGATAGCTCCATAGCATAAATGATAATGTTTCTTTTTGATCACCAACATTTCATTTGTTTTTCTGATTAAATATTTTCTTTAACATATTTGTCACTAGATCCCAACTAAGACTTAGCTTCTGTTTGACTTTTCATTTCGTACCTAAAGTTTTCATCTTTTTTTTTTTTTTTTTTTTTGTCTTTTTATAAAAATCAACATAAATTATAACTAGTTTTTGAAAAAATCAACTAATTTTCATCTAAAATTTCATTTCAAACCGGAACACTAAACGTAAGCTTAACTCTCTCATGACTCACTCCTTTTCTCCTCCAAAGATGCTTATCCAGAAGCAACAAAAGGTGAAATTTTGTCTAAGAAGCTTTGCCCCTTGCTTCCAAGAGGCAGAAGATCCTCGGAAGTGTGGCTATATATTATCAAAATCTTATGGAATTAAGAAAGTAAACAATTTAACGGAAAAAAAAATATAGTTTTAACTACATGCTATCTTACCGATTAATTTTATTTATTTATTTATAGTTCAGAATTCTTTAAAAATAACTATTAAGAAATAGTTTAAACAACTAGAATACAATCTTACGTGTACAATTTTGTTTCTACGCAATTACTCTTCTAATGAGATTTGAGATCCAAAACGTTGGACAGCAAATCGACCGGTGTCGTTTCCTATATTGCAATACCGCTTTTGTTGGCAAAGGTGCTCATAGAGTACCAATGTGAAGTGTCCCTTTCAAAGCATACACAGATTCGATGCGGAGAACAAGATATATATACATTGATACATCAATCCTGTGTCCAGTACGGTATAATATCTGATAATATGAATTTCAATTATTATAAAAGTGAATTATACAAAAGAGAATGTAATTAAAAGTGGACGTGAATTCCTCTCATTTTACATTTCCTTTTGCATTAATACACATTCTTAATAACTAAACTTCACATTAATAATAGTTAAAGTTCACATTACCTGATATTATTGGTACCGGATATAAGACCAAACCCTATATAGATAAACTGCTATCCAAAATCTTTGTAAAACGACGATTGTAATTTTTTTTATATGATCTTATAAAACCATCTCCAACGTGTTTGTGTATGTTAATAACACAATATAGTTTTAAAAATAACATAACACATTGGAGTATTATGTTATTTCTAATGTTATTTCTATTTTCTGTCATTAATATTGTGCTTTAGAAGTTGTAAAAGTGGACTTTTAATATTTAAATAAATGAAAAATAAAAATATTGTAATAATTACATGAGATAACAATCAATAAAAATCAAAAGTCAAATTTGACATTAGCTACAACTTGTAGCAAATTTACCATAGTGCTACATTGAATAACATTTTTTCATCCAAATACCAAAATTTACCATTCACACTAATTTAGCATTACAATGGAGATGCTCTAACAACCAGATGATTTAATGTAGCACTTTTCAGTAATACTTTTTCTTTGTACCAGATTACAATATTTTAAAATAAAAAGTTACATACAAATCAACTAATCGTTATAAGTTTTTAAATAAAAAGTTACAACTGTCGGACATATTTGTCTATCACTAACTAAATAAAAGATGATGCCATATATATAATATATGAGAAAATTACCTAACTAACTACATTTTTTTTATCTATTGAGCAACATGACACAAATTCTTCACTCTTAACCAACATGACACGCATTTTTATCTAACTTTAATTTAACTTTATGTCATATTGATATTGTGTTAACTTTTTGTGTTATATTGATACAATGATCTCTAAGGGTCTCGTTTGGTGAATGAGTTTGAGTTGAAAATTTTAAATTTGAGTTAAAAATTTTTGTTGATTTTTCAAAAAAGACAAAAACTTTTTCATAAAAAGACAAAAACTTTTCAGAAAAAAATAAAAACTGAGATGAAAATTTTAAATTTAAACTCGAATGCCAAATGAGGCCTAAATTTACGTGTGTCTTTTCATATATATATATATATATGTATGTATGTATGTATGTATGTATGTGTGTGTACATATATAATTAAAAAAAAAAAAGGGCTTTTTTCCTGCCCCGGAATGGGTTGTCCTTGTCTAAGGCCCACTATTATGAAAAGGGCTGATCAACCCAAGAGAATCAAATGGGGGTCCAATAAGTTCGTCTTTTTCAGATAGCCCTAGTCTAGTCCCTTTATTACTCCCTCTCTACCCTCTCTTTGAGCATTGAAAACAGGAAGCTGTCGTCACGGATCTCTCAATAATTCGCCCAGTCCAAATACCCCCCCAATTTGGTCAGAGGCCCACTTGCCAATAAAAGAAGCTGTGCTTGCTTTTTTCTCGCAATTTCTCAGCAACCAAACAAGTTGCTACTTGCTAGTGTCATAGACAGTTAAAATTTCTTCAATCCATGAAAGAAAAAGAAAAAAAAACAGTAGAGGAGTGACCAGTGAGTGGACCAAAAAAATGGGCAAAGTGTTGTGTGTTGCCATAAATGCAAAGAGAGAGAGAAACACCCCCAAAAGCTATCAAATCAACAGAGGAAAAAAAGCCAAAGATTTTTATTACCAAATCCCTCCCACAACTCTATTCCACTCCCCTCCCTTCTATGCTACGACGACTACTATTAAGTAGTGCTAGTGCCTAGGCCTTGGCCCGCACTTACACAAAGATCATGCGGGATCATTTAATACAACTGCTCCAGTCCCTGCCTTTTTCAATAAATTCATTTTTCTCCCTTCTTTTTTAATTTTCATTCATGTGACTTCCCATTTTGTTTCACGGGAAAATATGAGACGGGTTAAACGGGTTAGATAGTTTCCCGTTTTTTCAGCTTGACATTTAGTCTAGCCTAGTCTGCATAAAGATCTTGGTCGGCTCGGTTTAGATAATCGAACCTGATTGGGTCGGGGTTTTTGGTCCACACAACGACTCTTTGCCATAATAAGGGTCGACTTGGCTCACATTTTATCTATTAAGTTTTACTATTATATTGTGCATCAATTTCCCGTTATTGAGCCGACTCGACCTGACCCTTGTAATCCCGCAGCCTTCATGTGTTGGGTAGAACCTGGCTGGACGGCTTGTATTCACATCTCTACATTTGTTATGATGGAATTATGTTGTGTGTCCTCTTGAATATCTTGAGCTCGACCCCATAGAAGATTACTAAATTAATCATAAAGCAGCAATCTAAGAATGAAATTTCAAAATTCATAGAAAAATCATGTATCAACCTTTAACAAAAAAAAAAGAAAAAAAAAAAAAAAAGGGCTACTTCCCATATTAGCCTGTCAAGGATAAATTCAAGTTTAGGACAAATTTAATAATTTAATAATTAATTTGTATTTAGAAGCATATAAAAAGGCTAATCTGACACCATAAACATTATTTGTACTCTTACGCTCATAAGCATCATGTGTACCTCCTTACTATTGTGAAACGCAACATTAAAGTGAAAGCAACACGGTGAATCTTTTGAAATCTTTAACATGTGAAATCAATCAACATGATCGTGCGATAATTTGTAATCTTTGGTGAACATTTTACGTCAAGGTTATCAATTCCCACTTTCTAAACCCAAATTTCATCATGTTTGACAAGTTTTGGTGTTATTTATTTATCTATTTTTTGAAACTTTTTTTTTTTTTTTTTTTTTTTATAATCTTGATAACTAATTTTACAAAATATAGATTAGAAATAATTTTATAATCATTTTTACAATGAGATATTGAGTTCAAATCAATTCATTCCGCAAAAAGACTAATGGAATCAAAATCATATCTAGAGAAAATTAAGTGGAAAGCCAAGTTTTGAATACTTCCTTATAATTTTATCAACTTTAATATTAAATATGATAATTTTAGTATTATGAAATAGTAAAATTATCAACTTTAATATTATGATAGATATAAAATAAGGAAATGTCAAATTTAACCCAATCATATATCATGTCAAATCTACTACAGAACTTTCTTTTTATAGACTATTGCATTACATGTAATTAAAATCTGAGTTTAACATATCAAATTCATAAATCCAATATAAAATTCACAAATTATCATATTCATTGTATAATACTAGGAATTCTTCTTCCGGCATCATTTAAAAAAATCTAAAAATTTCATTGTGCCTATTAAAGAATTCGGAAATTCTACCTTTAAATATAGAACAAATTATATCATTTGAAGTTTAAGTCTTATCACAAAATGTCACTCGAACTTCAATTTGTAATATTTTTTCCTTGAATTTTGAAGAATGTTTGTGAAATTTTCCCCTCAATTTAATTTTTGACAAAAAAAAAATACACATGACTCTCATTAGAAGCATCAGTTGCGGATATTAAACGTGAAATGCTTATAATTAGATTAAAACAATAAATATTTAGGGTTGATCCTTATTTTTTTCCCATAACTCTTTCTTACAGGTAATTTTGTAATTTCACATTATATAAAATGTAACATGTGCTAAAAGTGCTGCCAATGCATGTCGATTCACAATTTTACATTGCATACCCCCAACTCATGTTTCCAACAAGTCCAACAAGCGTTATGTGCATTTTTTGTCAAAAATTTAATTGAGGGAGAAAATTCACAAACTTTTCCAAAGCGTAGGGAGATAAAATGTTACAAATTGAATCTCATAGACATTTTGTGAAAAGGTCTAAAATTCAAGAGAAAAAAATGTAATTTGTCCTCAAATATTTTTAGGCCAAAGAAGAGTAATTGGCCCAAATAGTCTCTAAATTATTTTGAAAGCAACAGTTTGGTCTCTTTTTTTTTTTTTTTTTTTTTTTTTTTTTTTTTTTGTAAATTCCTATTTTCTTGGTCAACACAATCCTTTTCGTCAAACTCCGTTAGAAATCTAACGGAATCTTGCTAAGATATCATTTTTGTCATCCTCCTTCTCTCCTTCCTCTCTCTCTCTCTTAACCCCCTGACATGAACCCAGATCTAGGTTGCACCGCCGCCGCCCCCCGTCTTTCTCCCCCTCCCCATCCTTCCCTCTTACCCCCCTCCCCTTCGCAACACCACCGGCATGAACCCAGGTTTGGGTTACGCCGCAATCGCCCCCCCACCCCTGCGCCCTTTCTCCTCTCTCTTTCTCTCCCCATCCCTCCCTATCGCAAACCCAAATCAGAGTCAAAACCCAGACCTCACGAACCCCAACCCCTCTCCCCCCATTGTTGCTGAGCTTGGCCTCAAAGCCCAGACTCCACAAACCCCAACCCTCTTTCCCCCCGCCGCCGCTAAGCTCGGCCTCAAAACCCAAACACCGCATTGGGTCCCCCCCCCCCCCTTTCCCTCCGCTATCGCTAAGCTCGGCCTCAAAACCTAGAAACCGAATTGGGTCCCCCCCTTCCCCCACACTGCAGCCCCCCGAGCACTCCGATTTAGGTTTTCTCCCCCCCGCCGCTATAGAGCTATGGCCCTAACCCCCCAACCCAACCACCCCCATGGATATGAGAAATAAGAAGACAAAAGGAGAGAAAATAGTGAATTTTTTTAATTTTTATTAAATTAATTATTAATAAATTATTAAAATATCTTCTCGTTCGGTTAGAAATTAACATAATTTAATATAAAAAATTATAATGACTAATATTTTAAAAATTCAGATCATCTCTATTAAAAATAAAAAAACTAAACCGTCACGTTTAAAAAAATTTAAGCACTGTATCGGCCAATTAGTGGCCAAAGAAATATGTCTCCTACAATTTTCTTAACTCACGCAGTTTTATTTGAAAAACAAGAAACGGTGGTGCAGAGAAAACAACACACACTGTACACGTGGGTCCCAGTCAGAATTAAATAGGCCTACCTAAGAGAGAAAAAGAGGAGAGAGAAAGTAGAGAGAGAGAGAGAGAGAGAGAGGAGAGAGAAAGAGATCAATAATGGTGGGGGGGGGTGGGGGTAGGACGTTAGGGGTAGGGGCTGGTGGGGAGTGGTTTTAGCCTTGACTCAGATGTTCGCCCCGTACGAAACTCCCCTCTCCCCTCCTCTCCCCTCCTCTCCTAAGCCTCACCTTATCCCCACCCACACGTACGCTACCACACGTGCGCATCTTTCCTTATTTGCCAGAACGCCCCTTCTCTTTTCCCGTTTTTACACCCACGCCCCCCCCCCGGCTCGTCGTACTTAACCAACAGTTGTACGCTCCGCCCAAACACGGAAGTTCCCCTCCCTCAGTGGCATTCTCGTGAATAAGTGCCCCACCGGTGGGCAAATCCCCAATCCCTCGCAATCATTCAGGGCCTTAAACCAGGGTCCCCCATGTCTTGGAGTCTCGCCAAATAATAAAACAAATCAAAATTCAATTACGGAAAAAATAAAAAAAAGAAAAACTATGAAAGGAAAAAAAAAAATAATAATAATAAAAAAAATTTTTGACTGAGGGGTGAAAAATACGAGACCAAATTGTTATTTTAGATTTTCTATTTTATTATTTGTTATTTTAATAATATTATATTATATTATATGAATTTAATAATATGACCAAATAGAAGAATACTAAATATTAAAATTTTATATATAAATTAATGAATTGTCAAATTAGTAAAGAAGGAATAACAATTGAGATTAGAAAATTATATAACAGATTTGAGTAGAAAAAATACTAGTTATTAGCATGACACAACTTGAACAAATTTCATTTATAAAGTTGGTTGTCTTTGGAATCACTACAAAAGTGAATTAGTTTTGTTTATATAGTTTTGATTAATAGAACAAAAAATATTTGTCATGTGCAATAAAATTGTTAAAAAAATATATTTAACCTTGTTTCCGGTTGAAGTTAAATTCAATGGATTTTGAATTTTGAAAGATTAATATTAGCATTTATAATTTATGATTGATTTGTCAAGACAGAGGAGATTGGGAAACATATTGTATGTAAATAAGACTTTTAATAAATATTAGCATTTTTATTTCTATTTTTTTCTTCAAATGTGTTATGCTTTTATTTTATTTTAAAAAAAAACTGAGTTTCGCATGCACATTTCAATTTTAGACAAGTGTGTTTCGAATGGGAATAAAATGATAGAACATGTTCCTTTTGATGATTTTTAACTATTAGAACTATCTTTTCTCTAAATGTTATAATCAATAGAGATTGTTGTTTTGAAAGTCAATCTAATATATAATTGGGAGTATTTCTGTTTCACATGTTATTAAATTTGAACTCTCAAATCAAAAATTGAAAATTTAATATAAGAGTATATTCAATAAATTGCTAAATTGATGTGATAATAGTAAATTTTGATATTTATGAAATATTGCTCTTCAATGGAATGCTGCCAAACTTAGTGATAAATTTATCACAATGTATAACATGTCAAATTTACCATTCGATTATTAATGGTTATTACCTTGATCTTGTTATATTAATCATGATAATATTTTAATGTTTTAATCTATTTAAATACTAAAATTTCAAAACAAAATAATGATTATAAAAAATAGATATAATATTAAAAATAATATTATAAGTTATAATATTATTTTCATATTTTTAATAAATATAGTATTAAAGATAGTCTAACAAATTAAAGGCATTAGTTTTTTACTGGTTTCGTTTGGATCATGTGTTATTTTTTAAAAGATTTTTTTTTATATATTTTAAATGAGAAAGTCTTTTATTTTGAGAATAAGATTATGTTTGAATGTGTAAAACATTTTCTTTTTGAAAACAAAAAGTTGTTTGGAATGAGAAAAAAAATAGAGTTGAGAATAACGCATTGTGAAAATATTTTAAAAAGATTGATTTTTGCTTTTTCAAAAAAGTATGTTATAAAATAAGTTTGAAAATGAGAGAAATTTTTATTTGCACTAAAATGAGAGAATGATGGAAAAAGTTGAGACTAACACCCCTTTTTTTTTTTTTTTTTTTTTTTTTTGCAAAAATTTACCAATTTCAAAAATTGGTTATGTCATCCAAACATAGGGAAGTTTTTTATCTCAGTTTTTATCTTTTTCTAAAACGTCAATAAAATTATAAATAGTTTTTGAAAAGTCAACCAACTTTAATCTACCCCGTTTGGGACAACATCTCCATATGGTGTTTTATCATTTGGATTTCAAAATCTAGACTTTACTTCACTTTCTCTCTTCTATTTTCAAAAAAATTAAAACTTTAAAAGTTTATAATTTTCTCATTTCAAATCGAAATGAGATGATTTACATGCCAAAATGCTTATAACAATGAGAACGAATAAAACAAGATTCATTTTATATTTTTTTTCCGAACATATCTCAAATTTTTGTACTATTTTATACATCATAGAACTTTTCTAAAAGTTTTTTCTCCAAACACATATTTTAACTCGATATTCAAAATATTATCTTTAGATATCCCTTAAACAAAAATTTCATTTCAAACTTAAATAAATTCGTACATCAAATACAAACTTAACAGTGAAGGTGACATTTTTTACTGTAAAACTTCTATTTGATTTTTCATTTTAGTGAGAAAAGAAAGAAAATTCTTCTCTCTCTCTAAAATGTGTTGCTCTCTCTAAAAGTCTATCCTTTTGGTCAGTGTTTTTGACTTGGACTCACCCCCACACGTTCACAAGTGAAAATGGCAATACTTATAATAAATAAACCATCACTCTCTCACTCTCTCTCTCTCTCTCTTTCTGTCTTCCTTAAAGAAATTCAATACCTTCTTCCCTCTCTTCTCACGTTCTTCTGATCTCCTCCTCTCTTTCTCTCTCTTTCTTTCTTTATTAATATATATATATATATATTAATATCAAATCCTCCTCTTCTCCCCTTTCTCCACCACTCTCCCCCTCCCTCCTCCGACGTAACGTGCGACGTCGACGCTACACTGCGCCGGCGATGGGCGTACTGCGCCACCGCCACTTCCACTTCCACCACTTCTTCATCACTCGCAGCTTCCTCAGGCTCTCCACCATCACCGCCCTCACTTTCCTCCTCTTCGCCTCCCAAATCAGTACGCTTCAAAACGACACCGTTTCGGTTTGTCTATTTAATTTTTTATTTTATTTAATTAAATTATTATTATTTTTTTTTGGTGGAGTTTCAGGTGGGAGAGAAGGCAGAGAAAGTGTGACGTCAGTCGACCGGCGGGTTTTCGAGGCGCAGAAGAGGCTGGCCGGACCGGGTTCGTCGCCGCCGACGTGCAGATCGAAGTGCGGGAGGTGCTCGCCGTGTAAACCGGTTCACGTGCCGATCCACCCCGGTCTGAGCATTCCTCTTGAGTACTACCCTGAGGCCTGGCGTTGCAAGTGCGGCAACAAGCTCTTCATGCCTTGAAAAAAAAAAAAAAAAAAAAGAAAATCAGTTTCTGATCATCAGCCCAAGTCGACGTCGCATCTTAAGCTAACACGTACAGTTGAGAGAGAGAGAGAGAGAGATTTTCTTCTTTTCTTTTGGTTTCTGTTGATCATCAGTAAGTACTAATTAAATCAGTGAATTAATTAAGCATTTTTATGGTAGTTAGTGAAGTTAGTGTACTTGGTTCTTTTTGGTTTCTCTTTCTCTCTCTATAATCTAGATTTGTGGGAGACAAGAGAGACAAGATTTTTATTAGAAGGTGAGATTATCGAGAGAGGTTTCTCTCTCTAAATATATGTCTCTGTTGTTAATGATTTTGTTTTTGTTTTGTTCTTTTGTTAATTAAATGCGTAAGTGTAGAATTATGGGACAAAACGAAAGTGAAATGTTTATATTTAATTTTTTAATGTCTTGTAAATTTAAATGAGCTTATTTGGAAACAGCACTGTTTTCTTGCCTTCCCCTTATTGTTCCTTCCTTTGCCAATATTTTTAATTTGTTCTTGTTTTCTTGTTAATTTATCATGTTGGTTTAGTTTATAGTATGGTTTTACATTAATCTTATTTATGCTCGCAGGTAGTTCTCATTTTATCTTGTGAACCTAGAATTAGTCATACTTAATTCATTTGATTAGAATTTCTATTAAAAATAATCCGGAAAAAAAGAGTTAAGCACGGCTATTTGATTTTTTTTTTGTTTATTTTGTGTGGTTTTTTTTTTTTTTTTTTTTTGTCGTTAATAAAAATTCTAACAGGAGGGGATTTATAAGACTTATTTATTTTTGGGTTTGTTTTAAACAACAAAATTATAGTAAAAATGATTAAATGAGACTAATTCAATAAAAAACAAAATGGAAAGATTTTTCTTTTTAATATGTGCTCTATGTATCTTCTTTTGCTTTATTCTGGTTCTTATTCTTCTTACTATACGTTCTCTCTCTCTCTCTTAAAATCAAAATTTCAATGTGAAATAACTTTTGGTGAAGTTCTGTTGTACTCATACTGATGAGTAAGAAACTTGTTTGCACCAAAATTGCATGTGCCTAGTAGGCTACATAAAAACCAAGCACAAAAAAAAAAAAAAAAAAAAAAGGTCTGTGAATGGCATTCGGGTCTTTCTTATACATCATCATCATGCACGTACACATGTATATATATATATACACACACACACACATGAATATGTATAGGTATACGTGCCTGTATATACACATAATATACCTATATGTACATGTATATTTCTATATGCTAAATTTAAGTATATGTACATGTCAGACACCTTAATCTGCCTCCGTTTGGTTTTTACACAAATTAATACAAAAGTGTACTATTCAGGTGTTCGCACATAATTTCGTCTCTCTTCTCTCTCTCTCTTCGCTTTGTTTCTCTCTCTAAAACGTCCTGAACAGTGATGACGATGAATTATTGAAAAAGCACACAAAATGAAAAGAAAAAAGAAGAGAGATTTTATGATTTCTTTTTATGGGGGCTGTTGACAGTCGCTAAGTTCACAGCGAAATTGCATGTGAAACAAACATGGGTTTCCACATCTATGTATAAGGAAGTGTATATATATATATATATATATATATTACAACATAGGAGAAAGCCAGATGTTGCGGACAAGAAAAACGAATTGGTAATGAGAGAGAAAGTAGAGAGAGAAAGAGAGACCACAGGAAAAGAATAAAAGGGTCATTGCCCTCCCCCCTTAGGACGTTTTGTTTGTTTTCGTCTTCTCTCTCTCTCTCTCTCTCCGTCTGATTAGCAAAAACTATTATCATTTTCATTTTTGACTATTTTCATTCGTACCCCTAAATTTAGGGTTCTTTCATTTTATTTCAAAATTTCAAAAATTCACTTTGACCCCTTCAATTTTGTGTTTAATCCCTTTTACTTATTTTATCATAATTTTAGTTAAAAATAGACAGATAAAAATGAATTAAGTTAAATAATGTGGTATTTTATTTATTTATTTTTAATAAAAATCTTAACACAATAGACTTAATAAGATATTTGTCCTATGTTTTTCGTATTTTTTTAATTAAAATTCTAACAAAATGAATAAAATGAGGTTAATTTTAAAATTCAAAAAGTAAAATAAATTACTAATTAGGGGGTGTTTGGTGTGTAAGTTTGAGTTAAGATTTGTAAGTTTAAATAGTAAATTTTTTTGAATTTTAGAAAAGACAAATAATTTTTTAGAGAAAAAGATAAAAAACATGATGAAAGAAATACAGTTTAATTTAAACTAAACTTTTTGTCAAACAAGACCTAAAATTTAGGAATCAAAGTGAATGTGATTCCCAAATTTAGAAATATAGATAAAAAAAAATCCTTTGAGTTTTAATTTTTATTTATGTTATATTAGAGTACTGGTAACACCTCACCCTTTCCAATCTATCTAATACGATCTCTTACACTGTTGTGTGATACGACAGCAAATATTCATTTATATATATTTGGCTTTTCTGCGTACACTTTGAAGGGACATTTTTTTTTCTTTTGTTCCCGAATTGCCCCCACTTGGATCATCAAATTATCTTCTCTATTTTGAGTTGATAATGTAATGATTGATCTCTCTCTCTCTCTCTCTCTCTCTATATATATATATATATATGCGCCGTAGAGCTTAAACTACAAGCCCACATGGAACCCCCAGGGTTTGTCTATGCTATGGTCGGAGACCACTCTAACATAGTAGTGTACCTTCTAAATTCCTTCATTTACTCTTGTCATTAAATTATCCTTAAGATTCTTGCCCTTATATTACATGTCTGTATTTGTATATACATATTTTGTCACACAAACATAATAACATTATTGACCCACCTCCTCAAATGTTTTATCAATGTCGAAGATCATGAATTCAAATTTTAAGTCTTCACATATCGGTTATTATCTTCTTCATTTATTACTATCTGATGAAAAATGTATCACTTTAACTCCTCTCGTAGCTAGTTAAACTTATAGTGATTCTCTTCATCAATTATTGGTGATCATGGTCATTTTTTTTTTTTCCAAAGCAATTGATATAAACACTCAACTCTCTTATTTAGTAATTTTTCTGAGTTCAAAATTCATTAAAGTTTTAACCCTTCTCATTTAGCATTTTATTCTCATTATAATCACCTTTTATTCCAATGTTTACTCAAATATTAGGGTTTTAATGGTAGTCTTTTTTTTTTTTTTTGGTGATGAAAGAAAGAGTTCAAATAATTTTTTTTTTAATTTTATTTAACTTTATCCATTGCACCCTTTTTTCAATTTCAAACTGCCCCAACCTACTTGAGCTTTGACAAATCAAGCATGGAATTCCACCAACCCAATTTCCATATTGCAATTTATCTTCTTCTTTTTTTTTTTTTTTTTTTCACTGATTGTACTCTCTTCACGTGGGCTTTGTTTCCTCAATGATTTTCCTTCTCCAAGTTATCCCTCTCTTTTTTTCTTTTTCCCGTTTCTTAAAAAAAAAAAATTTAAAAAAAAAAGATTTGTATTCTGAATTGGGTGAGACAGCTCGACAAAGATGAGAAAAAAAGGGTGGGCTTGTGGCTCCAAAATACAATTCAAAGACACCCTTGAAAGAGGTCAAGGCAGCTTTTTTTTTTTTTTTTTTTTTTTTTAAATTTTATTTTCACAGACATGACAAACCCACCTTCACCACTTTGCCTTGTTTTGATTCTCAAAGAAAGAAAGGAAAAAAAGGGGCAATGGGAGAGAAGACCCATATTTCTTTCTGTTTTAGAAGTGATATTTGATTTGACATTTGGTTGGTGATGCTGGTAAACTAGATGGTAGAGGTCACTGATTTAGTACCCCATTCTTTCTTTCTTTGCTTCCTTCTTTCCTTCTCTTCTCAATAGTGCACTTGTCATTCATGCTTTCTTTCATATTCATGTCTGTAATCACCATTTTTAGCAAAAATATATATATATATATATATATTCACCATTTCGTACTTAAATATATATTTTTAGTGTATTTTACGAATATCTCTTGTATACAAACCAAAACCTACTCTACTCGAGAGGAAAGATATATATATATATATATATAAATTTTCAAATTCCAAATTGAAGAATGTTTTTATTTTTTATAATGGATAAAATTACGGTGGAGTCTTATTTAAAAATCTTATCGATAAAGTTCGTTTTATAGATTATTTGCTGAATTTTTAATGGTTTAAATATTAATTATGTATAATAATTATAATATATCTTAACTTATTTATAGTATTACATACTAAAAAATAAGAAAAAATAATTGAAAAGAAATTAAAAAAAAAAAAAAAAAAACCGGCGAGCTTCTAGACGCCGCCCTCGCCAGTGAAGTTGCCATCTTCAGCGAGCACCCCCAGACAACCGCTGCCCCCCAGCAAAGTCGCCATCTTCGGCGATCTCCCCCCCCCCCCCCCCCCCAAGCGAACCCTCCTTCCCCCCAGACGAAGTCGCTATCTCATGCGAGCCATCCCAGATGCCGCACCCACCCCCCCCCCCCCCCAAGCAGAGTCGCCATCATCCGATGATCCCCCCCAGACGTCGCCTCCCCCCCAGCGAACCACCCCCCTTCCTCCTGGCGGCCAGATCCCGTTGGCCCGTGACATACCCCGGCGACCTGCAACGAAGCCGCCATCTCCGGCAAGAGAGGTCCAAAAAAAAAAAAAAAATCGATGCCCGCCCAACCTCACCCCCCCACCCCTATCGAAATGGCCTTCCCCCCACCAACCTCAGGTGACGCCCCCCTTTCCCAACACCCTGACGTCGAGCCGACGCCCTTGAAGGTTTTTATTTTTTAAAAATTTTCTATTATTTTTTAAATTTTTTAATCTATACTATTATGTAGTAAGGTGCATTTTAATTTTCATGTACATATAATATTTTAGCTGTTCGATTAGATCTAAATAGTTTAAAAATAAACTCTACCGATATGATATATAAAAATGACTCTATCACGTATTTACCCTTTCATAATGGGTGAAGGTTATAAAACACACATTGTTTAAAAAAATATTTATTTAGCATGCGTTTGGTTTACTGGTTGAAAATGAAATTTTTAGGGACTATTTAGAGTATCATCTGAAGATGGTATTTTGCCATCTGGATTTCAAATTTTCAACTCTATATCAAATTTTCTTTCTCTTTTATTTTCAAAAAACTCAAAATTTAAAAGTTCGTAATATTTTCATTTCAAATTACAATAAGATGATTTTTATGTTAAAATATACGTAACGACGAGACGAATAAAACAATATTCATTTTGCATTTTTTTTCCCTAACACATTTCAAATTTTTGTACTATTTTATATATCATATAACTTTTTAAAAATTTTTCCCTCTAAGCACATATTTTTAACTCAACCTCTAAACACAATCTTCATATGTTACCCCAAACGAACCCTAAGTTACTTTTTGAAAATTAATTATAATTTTTATTGACTTTTTAAAAAATATTAAATTTAAGATAAAAAATTATAATAAAATTGTGAAATGATTTGCATTTTAAAAAAATCTTAATTTTGATGTGAAATTATCACTTTATTTATAAGTTAAAAAAAAAAAAAGAGTAAACTCATCAAATCAAGAGTCAAAATCAACTGTTGACTTAAAAAATATTCATTTTTCTTTTTCTTTTGAAAACATAAAACATTCAAATTTGACGTGATATCAAAATACAATGCATAACATTTTGTATGTTTTCATTACTCTTTATTTATGAATTTGGATTAATTTTATGAATACCCCTTAAATCATGTATCTTATTTTATTTTGTTCTTTATATTTTCAAAATCGGTTATTATGCCTTCTGAATTATATAAAATCACTTATTGTGTCATCTCCATCCACTTCTGTTTATAAACTTAACGGAATTGTTGACATGACAAATATCAAAGAATTAATCAATTTTTTTAAATAAAAATAAAAATAAAAACCCATATTTTGAAAAAAATAATATTTTCAAAATCGGTCATTATGCTTTCTGAATTATATAAAATCACTTATTTTGTCATTTCCATTCACTTCTATTTATAAACTTAACGGAATTGCTGACATGGCAAATATCAAAGAATTAATCAATTTAAAAAATAAAAAAATAAAAACCCATATTTTGAAAAAAATAATATTAATAAAAAATAAATTAATCTTAATGAAAAATCAAATTAAAGTTTAAAACAACTAAAAATGAAAAAAATATATATATACAAATATATTTCACTCCGCCTTTCCCCCTCAAACGTCCTCCAACACCCCTCATTTTGTGATATAGCCCCGGCCAACCACATGCAAAATCCAGCCTCTGCCGCCCCCTTCCCCGTGATATTTAGCCTTTGCCGCCCCCTAACCCTCGCGATCTAGCCTCTGTCGCCCCCTCCTCGTGCGATCCAGCCTTCGCCGCCAACTTCCTGTGCGATTTGACCTTTGCTGCTACCTTACCCGCCCGATCCAACCTTTTCCACCATGGGTTCACCTTCTATGTTTTTGGGCATGGCTCTTTTTTTTTATTATTTATTTTATTTTAAATTTTACAGATAAAAGAAAGTTTGGAAAATTTTTCCTACATTTATTTTAGTTGATAATTTATATTATTTAGAGAATACTAAAATATTAATTTTTTTTTTTTCAAGATATGGGTTTATATTTTTAGAAAATATTTGATTAATTCATTAATGAATGTCACGTCAGCAATTCCGTTAAATTTATAGACGGAAGTAGATTAAGGAGGGGGCAAAGTGAGTGGTTTTATATTGTTCAGGGGGCATAATAACCGGTTTTAAAAGTCCAGACGGCAAAGTGAAATAGAGTACATAGTCTAGGGGGTATTCGTAAAATTAATCATACTAATTTTGATCAAACAATTTTTGTGCCAATTTCACATTATCATTAGATTTTTTAGTTCATATTTTTTGTTCACGTTTTTCGGTATCTTGATTGTCCCTTTAATTGAGTTGACCATAATAATCTGAACACATGAATAGAAACTACGTATGCGTTCAGTTCGTTCGCTTGAGTTGAAAATTTTGAGTTTGAGTTTGAGTTATTGGAGTTGAGTTGAATTTTAGAATTATGCATTTGGCTAATTGGAGTAAAAAAGTATAAAATTTTGAAATGTATTGGAAAAAAAATATGGATATTTATGTTCGTTTCAAAATTCAATGCAATTTAACCAAAAAAAAATCATCTTATTTGGATTAGTATATGCAAAATTATGGACTTTTAAAATTTGAGTTTTTAAGTTATAGTTAGAGTTTTAAATTGTGAAAACGAGTTGAATTTTGAAAAGAAGACAAAAACCAATTTGAATTTTTCAACTCTAATGGTTTCACCAAACACAAGCTGAATGTTCAGAACACTTTAATTATTGAATGAGGTGTCGAAAATTAATCAAATAAAAAGTTAAAAATACATGAAAATAAAGCAGTAGATCTGAACTTGAAATATATGCTCTTTTAAGGGGTTAAATTTTAATTTTGAAAGCTGTATCGCGTGATTGTGGAACGAATATTTTGCAGTGCATTATTTGTGCACCCTTCAAAGGACACAAAAAAAATTGTGCCATTGCCATTTTGTCCAACACTATTTGTGCACCCTAAACGTCAAAATACACCCAAAAAAAAAATAAATAAATAAAGGATAAAAGAAAATAGAACAAATCAGGTTCATGGTCATGAATAAGTTGATTTTTGCTGTCTCTTGAATATGTTGGTAATGTACAACCGAATGTCATATTGTTTCCTTCCATTTAAGTTTGAAGCATGTCACTAGCTACAAGACATTATCTGCTATTATTCACCAAAAAGATATTATCTTCCATGTACGAGTATTCCTCTTTTATTTAGAAAAAATATATATATATATATATATATATATATATATATATAAAACCCGAATGGTATGTAACCTTCAATCAAGTTAATAGATTATGTGATGTTTGATGTATAGTGATTGACAGTAAAAATTAATCATACGTCTAAAATTAAATTAGATCTTTTCTATTTTATAAATGAGTTACGAGATTTTTAAATTACGACATGACACCAATAGTCTCTATTTTTTTTTGAGAAAAATGTTAACAAACCTTCACATTTCAATAATTGGTATTTCTTTTTCTGTAACTCTGTACCTACTTTGACTGTTTGGAAGAATATTTGAGGGGGCTTATTTTGGAGTGAGTATCCAAAGTCAATTATTTCCCTGAGTTCTCGAACGCAAGAACATGTGTAGTTTTTAGTAGTTGGGTTTTAGATAAGATCTGCAGCCATTTCTATCATTCAGTATCAATAATATGTGTGTACAGATACATATACATATTCTTTGAACCACAAAAAGAACTTGTATAATCTAAAAAAAAATAAAAAATCAAATTTAAAATCCAAAGGACTTGTATAGGCTCAAAAATTGTAGCAAGGTAGATTATCCAAGTTGTCTTGTTGAAAATATAAATAATTCGCCAAAAGAATAAGCATTTGATAATAATATAACCTCAACAATAATAAAAGTCACTCAAATTGATGGTTAGAGGCATAGTCGAACAGTAATTACGTATCTAACTCCACCATAAGACGCAGGGTTCGAATCCCCGCACTCCCAAATTTATTAAAAAAAATTTCATTATATTTTGTCATAATCCTCTCTATACATAATTAAGCAAACCACATCATGTAAGCAACTTCAAGAACATAATCCCAAACTCAAAGCCTCCAACTCTTGACTTTTGTAATTAAAATGATACACAAAAGTGTAGATTGTCGTAGCAAAAACTCATTTCTCACCACCAATCGATCATTAGAACCTTTAGGAACGTTCAACTTTGAGCTCAAACTAATCAAAATCCGTTGTGATCTGTTTAGTTAGCTTTCAACGATTAATTTTAATCCGCTATACGCTCAACTTGTCTGCCCAGGTTCCTTGTCTAAGGCGTTCTCCTGATCCTCATCAACTTGTAGTTCATTGTTATCTTGGTCCACGGTTTTCTTGTTAGCCTCATTGTTTACCTCTTCAGTTGCAGGTTCAGTTGGAGGCGGGGGCAACACCTCTGTCGCCATCTCTACAAGCTCCTCGACCGCTTCCCCTAAACGCATGTCACAATGCTCTATAATCTGCAAATTATTCAGAAAACATATTAGTAATTTAACAAATTTGCATTGTAAGTCCTAACAAACCGTAGTAAACCCTGATTAGATGGTTAATGGTTAAAACTGTCTTTGGTTATTATATAATACAAAACACCATTTATGGCCAGTGTGACACCACCGATCAGGTCATTATCAAAGGTTACATCAAACGATAAAAGGAAAACATTCGGCTCTTAGTTCTGTTAACACGAAAACAGAATCACAAGACCTACTTGTATGAAGTTTAGCAATATTTTGTTTTCTATATCAAATTATAGCACGCTTTCTTTCATCATCCAAAATGGTATCAGCTTTTAGTTTAACTCTGCCAAATATTTGCAGATGAATACAACTCTCATGAAGATTCGAGCAGTTAAAGAAGCGATGAGAAGAGAATCAGTCATGCTTACAGAGTAAATTTCGACGGCAGTGGATGGCCTAATGTTGATAATATTGAGCACCTCAGCTTTTGCAAGGTCATACTTTTCACACTTCTCCAAGAACTCACCGATGTTTTCTTCCGTCTGATTGCAAGCAGCAGTCTCAACCAAATAGTCATAAACCTAGAGCCAGAAAATTATGTGCTCATTAGCCATCACTCTAAAGCAAAATTAACATTTTGTTCGATGGAACGACCAGCGTAATCGAATGAAAATTCCTATACTCAAGTCATTCTTATGTCCGGTTCAGTTAAAAGCTTAGGATACGAACAACTTATCCACCAAAATGCTTGAATTTGTAATCCTAAAGCGAACCAACAAAATGCCAATTCCACTCCAAAACCGACATTAACTAAAATTCTGTCTCCCTAATTACCACTCCAAATGTCGTAATATTAGTTTAAAATGTGACTCTATTCCATTCCAATAGCTAACCAAACACATCAATTGCGATTTTGATATAAATTTCGATACTCAACCGAAAAATGGAAATCGAAAAAAACCATTCAATTTATTCGTATTCTTATTCACAAACTGATATCCAATGAGAGATAAAACTTAACTTTGTACTCAGATGGAGCTACATCAGCAAGAACCCTTGTTGGATCCTTTGAAGCTCCTTTGGATTTTAGAAAATTCAGTACTTCATAATTGGCCAGTGGACCAGCATTAGCCTCTAGTCTGCAAAATATTGTATACAAAAAAAAAAAAAAAAAAAAAAAAAAAACAGCTTAATTTTCAAGTACCCATTAATCCAAAAAAAAAAAGAAAAAAAGAAAAATAATAATGCTAATCTGAGAATTAAATAGTACTGAAAATAAGTTACGCACATACATTTTCATTCCCAGAAAATCAGATTATGGAGTGAGACCGTTGAAAGTGCAAAAGAACCAATTTTTCTTCAACCCCACAAAATCAATTCGCCGGAGATGACCTATGAAGAACAAGTGAGTACGATTCAGAGCAAAAAAAAAAAAAAAAAGTTTCAGAAAAGAACAAGTCAAATGTAAAATTAAACAGATTACCAAATATTCACACTAAATAATACCTATTACGGCTGCGACGGGAGGGATGGGCTCGGGGATTGCACGGCTGAGAGATTGGATGGTGCGGCGGAGGGACGGCGGCGGCGTTTTTAATCGGCCATCTCCTATTTGCACAAGTTCCTTTATTTTATTTGGGTTTGGAAAATTTTTTTTCATTTCTTTTTACCCTTTTTTATTTAAAAAAAATATCGGAGAGGTCTTACGGGGCATTTGAGTTTTTTTAATACAATAAGTGCACATGTGATTCTCACGTGAAAAAAAAAAAAAAAAAACAAACAAGCAAATAAAAATTTGACAAAGTTAACCCAAAGAGCAATGATACACATAATAAAAAATTTTATCATGAATTGTTAAGTGTTTAAATTTTATAGATTCTAGAAAATTAAAATAACTATTTTGTTTGTACTTTTTTACTTTTTAGTTTCATGATCCATTATAAAACTTTTTTTTATGATGTGAATCATTGTTCTAACAAAAAATGCCCTTAAAAAAAAGAGAAGATTTAGGGAAAAATTATAGAAAAATCTTTGTTTAAATTTTTTTTTAAAAAAAAAATCTCAATTAAGGAAATATTTTTTTTTTTATATATAGGAGGAGCCTTTTATTTATTTTTGTGCTTTTTTTTTTTTTCTTTTGGATCTTTTTTACATATATATATTAGGATTTATTATGTTAAATTGAATCCTAACTGGTATGTATTTGATACATTTTCTCCACATTTTTAGATAAAGTCGGATATGATATTATCATTAGGCTATAATCGCGATCACGATGATCTATTTTTTCCAAAAGCAAAAATCACTTTTAAATTTGGAGATGCTTTTCTATCTTACATTGCAACGATTTTCATTTACTAATTTTGTAACACATCACCAATGAATCATTTGGTCATTTAATCAATGAGAAAAAGGAATATTCCCATTATTTTCCTTTGCTGCGAAATTGCATATATTCTCTGCATTAAGTGGAATCTTTGATTTTCACCAAGTATTGCTACCACAGGAATGTACAGAGCAACATATAAATCTTTTTATTTTTTGATGGACCATTCCATAGCCATAGAAACAGTAAAACTAAAAAAAGTATAGCACCTCTCCAACCACAACTCAAACCATTTAAACCTGCATGGTGCTAGAGATGACGGTGAGTTTTCATTTTTCATTTTTTCACTGATAGATATAATATTTGAATTTTTAAAACTTTTCAATAAAACAATGACAAATTGTATACCACGTAGGTTGATATTCAAAAGTTACGATTATAGTTGGTATCCCTGGTATTTTTCTTTTAATATCTCACAAAAGAACCTCAACAGTTTTAAGTTCGACTGGTAAATCCTCGGCACCACTACCCCTGTCCCTTATAGCCACCAAACCACTCAAATCACCTTCTAAATAAGCTTTCATGAAGGCGACCACAGCCCCACCAACAAATCTCCTCATCGGCTCTCGAGACTTGCCATTTTTACACAAGCAATAACTAGCTTTCCCTCTGAACCCTTTAGTCTCATCATCCAACACATCAAGATGGCCAAAATCCTCGACCACAAAGTACCAAGCAGGCTCTCTACACTCCCTAAAGAAGTCCTCATGGTTTACACCTCTAGGGGCACAGGGAGGGAACAGAGGGTTCTTTTTTACCTCACCCAAGCCTGAGCCGATGACCATCACAGGCATGCCGAGATCGAATGAGCGGGGGACATAGGTGAGGACTGGTGGAGGGGTTTGTTTCCCTTTGTCCATTCCATCAACCGGGTCAATGCCGATTAGAGCGGAGAATTTGAGGGTGGTGAGTCTTGGCTCTTTGCTTAGAGCCAGTGCAAATGAGGTCTTACCTCCCCTACTGTGGCCTGCTAGGCCTACTTTGGTTAGGTCTGGCTTCACTTGTGGTGGAAGTAAGGTTTCAAGTCCTTTGGATAACCAGTTTGTTACTTCTGCTGTGGACTTGATTTCATCACTTGAGTTTGGCCCGGCCACAGTGTATAACTGGTCAGTGCAAAGAACAAGAAACACTAGTGAGCCTTTTTCTTTTCAAAAAATTTATAGTATAAACTGTACTTTTGTTTTACTGATAAGTACTGTTGTTTTAATAACATATTAATTTTTCCATGGTCTAATCTATAGCTGGAAGCAATTATGCGCGTTGTGTTGTAAATTTTTCGCATATACTCATAGATCAAACTGTTAAAAGATTAATCTAAGGATTAAAACAACAGTATCAACCAATAGGATAAAAGTATAGTTGCTGTCCAAAGCTTTGCCCTTTTTTTTTTTTTTTTTAACGACAAATCAACTACGGAGATTCAAAGAGGAAATAAAGGAACCACAACGGACTATTAAGAAAGGGTAAAGTTGCAAGCCCTTTTATATACCCTATCGATAGAGCTCATTTTTAAAACCGTTAAGATGTAATCGAACGGCTGAGATATTGTTTGCGTATAATAATTATCATATATCTTACCTCATATTAGTATAGATTAATAAATAAATAACTTTAAAAAAAGACTAACCCGTTCCCTTCCCTAACACCGACGACGGACCCAGCTCCCCACCAACCAGATTTGCCCCCCCTTGAGCTGACAAGCCCAGTCCCCCCCCCCCCCCCCCACCCCCCTCCCCCTCCCCCTCCCCCGCTCAAGTCTAGTTCCTCCCCCCCACCCCCACGCTTGAGCCCAGGCACCGTTCCCCCCCCCCCCGGCCCGATGCCGACCTAGCCCAGTCCCTCCCTATTCCCGACCCCAGCAACGGAAACCTCCCCTCTCCCCCAACCTTCCACCAGTGAAGGTGGATTTTTTAAATTTTCTTTTTTCTTTTTATTTTTTAATTTCTTAGTCAAATACTACTGTAAATTAAAATATATGATAATTACCGTACACAAATCACATTTCAATCGTTTGATTATATCTAAACGGTTTAAAAATGAGCTTTATCAATAGGGTATATAAAAAAGGCTTAACTATAGCTTTACCCATTAAGAAAAGCCTTATTGAACAAATATATATTGGTGATAGAAAGTGACCGGTGTATGGAGTCAAATTATCACCTCGATACATATTTAACAAGTAGATCGACCTTAATACTTATATCGAAGGCGCTGTATTTAAATATATATATATATATATATATTGTTACTGTTGTTCTAAAAGGATAAGGACTTTTTTAAGTGTTGGAGTAAGTTTGGGATGGCATTTCAATGTGAACAACAGGAAAAGTGGCCTCAAAACATCCACGTTTATAGGAGAAAATCCAAATGAGATTAATGAGAATTCAAAACACAAAAACAAATTAATAAGTACTTATGTCGTAGAAAAAGGATATCAGTTAGTGACATCCACTTGGCCCAATTACAGTTCATCTATCTTTATTGCCTAGGACCCATCAAACCTTGCCAAGGCCTTCTTCTAGTGTGAAACCCATAATTAAGCATCTAAAAACTTGCAGGTTAAGACGAAGTCCAAATTGCAGAAAATTTCACAAACCAACTGAAACATTTTCACAAACACCACGAATCCCATTTGACTAACAGTCAAAACCATCACAACTAGCAACATAAAAACACAAATTCTAGAGAGAGAGAGAGAGATGACCTGAGGGGCAATAACGATGAACCCATGAGAGGCAACATGTTGGAGAAGCTGAGAGTAGAAAGAGTTGTAGAGAAGGTAGCCATGAGAGAAGACAAGAACTGGGAATTTTCCTTCTTCAGATGGCGTGGCAATCAGAACTGGCTTTGGGGGTGGAACTGGTATAATTCTCGTCTCCTCAGCCTCTACTTTTTTAACTACTGTTGGGTATTTTCCAGTTTCAAAAACGTTGGAATTCACAGTAGTTGAGCAAGCTAAGGAAGACATTTTTCCTTTTTAACAGTTTTTGTCTTTCTCAAGTTGTGAAAGAAGGTTTTGTTTGTGTCACTTTTGCTTAGAGCTTTGTGATAAGCTTAGAAGATATTTATGAGGTGTTACACTGTTATTTTATAGCCTTTGCCTCATATTTCTTCTTGGGCTCTAGGGCCAAAACACCTCCTCTGTACCCAAGTTGGATTATAGACAATGATTGAACATGGACCGCTTAGCCCGATACATCTGGGCCAAAAAATGGGCCGGGCCGGCCTTAATAAAGGCCAGGGTGGTCCAGCCCCGTTATAGCTGGCGGGTCACGAGCCGGGCCAACCCGTATATTTATAGAGAAAAAGTGAGCCGGTCCATGAGCCTAAAACCTCGACCCAAACTCCACCTGGTGTCCATGCAGCCAGCACGCACGAGCCAAAAAAACAGGGAGCTGACCTGTTTAACCTGGCTCATATTTATAGCTCAGATTATATATTTAGAGTAGGAGTTAGACTTTAGGCTCTTTACAAGAATGCCACCAATCCAAACCTTCGGTAGATTTATGGTTATAAAAAAAATGTGTTTCTAAAATGTGATGACAAGCCATGTCATTATCTATAATACACTTAATTTAAAAGAGTCATTGGCTCTTTTGATCCCCTCCTTGTTTGTCACGTGGCAATTATGTGGTTTTTACGTCATTGTCACGTGAATTTTTCTTATTTATTTTATTTGTCTATTCCGTACGCGCGAAACTCGTGCCATACAACTATGTTCTATTATATTTAGGATATCAAATATACTCCTATGCTCTCGACTGCTAACCATCGGTGACCACTGAGATACTGACCAATAGTTTATCGTGGTATCCATGCAATTATCAATCAGTAATCATTGTAATACCGGTCGGTAACCATCGATTTCCACATAGTTACAGATTGTTAACTGCGAGTGTCTAGTGAAAACCGGTTGTCTATTGTAGTTTGTTAATTGGACTTGTAATGTTAGATCATGAAACTAAAAGCATAACGAATATGAGTAAATTCAATTTGCATAATTTGTTAATCACAGTTTACATTTGAATATTCATTCAAATTAAAAGAAAATATTTTGTTAAAACCAAACACATATTAATTCTACTTCATCTTTATTTCAATTTTATTATGTAAAGAAAATATTATGTTAAAACCTATTAAAAATACATCTCCATATTTACCCACATATTCATTATAACAAGAAATAGTACGTTAAACAAAAAAAACAAAAATAATACACCCACATTATCTATAAATATTTATAGAAGTTTGTACTTTCTGTCAAAAGAATTAAAAAATATATATCCCCACGTCTTTTTATTTTTATTTTTACTTCTTTTGAAAACCATATGATCTCCACATCTTTAACTAGCCTTAATTTTGTAGAAAACCAAGAACCAATTTGAGAATAAGAGAAAGTTAGGGTTTTTTATTTCAATTAATAAATCAAAATAATGCATCAAAAAAGGTTTATATAGGCTAACTAAAAAATATAAAAAGACTAATTTATCCTTAACTACTGAAAAAATTGAAACCTAATAATAATAGGAAACAAATAATAAGTAAATATAAAATTATATAATCTAACAAATTTAATCTTTGTTAACTCTAAACTTTTTCACAATATTCCAACTAAGCACCTTTAGCAACATATTCTTCCTAGAAACCAATATCATCAACTTTATCCCACCGACTAGCTTTTTTTGAAAAAACCACAACCCTCGCTCCAAGTTTTCCTTCTTATTCCCACACTTTCTCTCCTCCCAAACAAACAAACAAAAAACATAGCCATTTTCTCTCTTTATAACTACAAAATCCTTAATTAAACATGGAACGATCAAAAATAGAGAAAGGTCATCATCCTCATCATGACATAGAGTCTCAAGGCCATAATGAACAAACCCTCTGCATGAAACTAGACAACTCCGATCCTCAATGGGCTTTCATTCGCAAGGTTTACGCCATTATCGCCATGCAACTTCTTCTCACCGCCGCAGTCGCCGCCGCCGTCGTATTCTACCGCCCGATCCCGCACTTCTTCGCTAAGACCACTCCTGGCCTTGTTGCCTATATTTTCATCATTATCTTTACCATATTAAGTACGTAATAATATACTCTTATGCTTATATATCTTAATATATATACGTGTGCCAAAATATAATTAATTTCTTGAATTTCCCTCTCTCTCTCTCTCTCTCTCTCTTTTTTTTTTTTGGTGTGTCTAGTTTTGTTGCCGTTGTTCGTTTTTCGCCAGAGTCATCCTGTGAATTTTTTTCTTCTTGCGTTGTTTACGATTGGGATAGCTTTTTCCGTCGGACTTGCTTGCGCCTACACGAAAGGTATTATTCTTTTATTATTATTATTATTATTTCATTTGCAAGATTAAATTTACATTTGGTTCGCCGGTTGGAAATAAAATTTTTAAATTAGAGTTGGATGACTTTTCAAAAATTAGTTATAAATTTTGTTGACTTTTCAGAAAAAGATAAAACTGATATGAAAAAGTACAGTTTAGTTGGAGTTTAATTGAAACGTCAAACGAAACCTAATTTTTTTAAAAGAAATTTTACTTTCTTTTTTTGTTAATATAAATGTATAAATGCAAGTTTCTCTTGTTCTTTTTTTTTTTTTTTTTGGGAATTTGTTCTCTTGTATTATTAATTGATTTTTTTTTTTTTTTGGCTGAGAAACAGGGACGGTTATTTTGGAGGCTGCAATTCTTTGCACGATCATGGTAGTAAGCCTAACTTTGTACACATTCTGGGCAGCCATGAGAGGATCGGATTTCAGCTTTCTTGGCCCTTTCCTCTTTGCTTCTCTCTGGGTTCTTATTGCGTTTGCTCTCATTCAGGTACATACATATATACTTTGACTTCTCACCTATATATATATATAAAGTATATATATATATATATATATATGCATGCTTCTTGAAATTTTCTCTTTGAAAAATTTCTTAGAGAATGATATAAAATTATAAGATGTAATTTTTTTAAACACAAAAACAAAAATTGATATGATTTCTTTTAATATTTAGTAGGGATATATATAGTTATAATTTTTCTACTCAAATGTTATGTGAGTAAAGAGAGTCCATTCCACGTTAAAAACAACTCACTAGTATGGGTCACCATCGCTTATAAATATCTTACTCTGATATCATGTTAAATAGACTTGAATATAACTCATTTACAGAAGTTCACTCAAAGGGAGATGGAGCTCATTTCACATTTAAACACCACATTGAGCTCGTATCTTAATGGTGTGGAAGAAATACACAATCTAATGAAATTTTAATATGTTTAAAATTTAAAAATGCATGTGCCTCCAACACTGCTTTCCCCTATACCATTTTTGTTCGGTACAATCCCTAATTTCATTTTAGGCACAATAATAAAAATAATAATATGTTTTCCTCTAAACCAAATGACTAAATCAACGATAATAATAATGATATCGTAAAAATAAGCACATGACTGTAGTGGATGCATGTTGCAACACTTATTTGTGACGAGTTAAGACAGATTTATGAACAAATCATTTATATTTTCGTGATGAATATTTTAGTTTCTTTGATATAAAATCATTTTACTTTTTAATTGATTTGGAAATTAATTGGAGTTGTACTTATGATTTAACAATACACAGATAATATTTCCTCTGGGGAAGCTGACGTTGACGATATATTCTGCTGTAGCAACAATCATATTCTGTGGTTACATAATCTACGACACTTACAATTTATTAGAAAGAAGCTACGACGAATACATTTGGGCTGCAGTAGCTATTTATCTTGACATTATCAACCTCTTTATCAATCTTCTCAATTTACTTGCATCAACCGGTGATTGTTCTGATTGTTAGAAGGATTCATCAATCAGATTCGGCTCACTAAGTCGATCCCTTTTTTTATTTTTTATTTATGACATCTTCTTTGTATTAATAACATACATGCAATTAAAATATCTTATCTGTTATGATATTTTAATTGGCATGATATAATGTTATTGAGAGGATATGAAAGAGGACAGAAAGAAGAAGAAGACAAAGAATCGGATCGAGATATGTATATATACATGTGTATATTCATGCATATTCACAACTACAAACGATTTCTCACAGAATTTTCAGTCCCTTTATCAGAATAGCTAATGAAAAGTTGTAGTACTATGTATAGCACAATGCTTTTTTTTTTTTTTTTTTTTCTTTTTCTTTTTGGGGTTCTTTTTAGCTAAGTGGTCACTTTATGTTATGTTTGGTACGTTGACACGTGTCTTATGTCTGCCTTCTGATCGAATTTCAGTCTCCGACTTTATTATTTTTAATTTTAAGAAACTTGGAATTAATAAACATAAGCGATATTATCATCCTACCATGAAAGAAGTGGAGATTTTGTTTTCACTTTTATTGTCGTACCGTTTGATAAAGTGATTATTGACCAAAAGTAGGAAATTTCTTGTGCATACATATATATATATATGTATAGGTTGAAAATTACAATAACTTTATTTTCGACAGCCAAGGATCGATTTTGTGTTGATTGTTAATATAATTCGTCGCCTAAAGTTGATCTAACGTGTTGTGCATGAACAAAAATAAAAAATTAAAATGCAGAAAACTAATAAATATAGACATAATTTTATAGAGATTCACCCGTATTCTCGTGATTTATGTCCTCTTTGACGCTTTGAGAGCCTTTACTATGTATAGTTCGACGATAATAGAGCTCGTATAAGCCATAATGGGAATGTGAGAAAAGAGGGGACTCGTAGAGTACAAGAAAAACCTGGGGAAGTGGCTGGTGAGTGATGACTGGACGTATGAGCCTGAGTTTCTGGTGACATGTTCTTAAGATGTAGATGAAGATGCCCTCCGACGTTGAGGAGGTTTGCTATTTATAGAAATTGGTGAGCTGCTCGTGAATATTTGCCCTGAATAGAATTTGAATTAGAATTCAGATTTAAACTTAAACGAGACTCATCCAAATACTCTTGTGAGTATATCTTCTATTTGAATTCCATATATTTGAAATTAAATTTTGCATTTGTGATCAGTAGATCTTCCATTTGTATTGGAAAGCCTAAATTCAAACATATCTCGTGATGGAGATTATCTCAATTTATAAACTCTTGCAGTGGGTAATTCTGATGATTTTTCGTTTGATGTTCCATTGATCATGGATTGGTCAGTTCGTTTGTCATTTGGTGAGTCACCCAATAAGTCGTCTGATGAGTCATTGGGTTAGTATCCGATGACTCGTCCGCTGACTCGTTCTGGACTCTAGAGGCTATCAGCTTGTGAGTTGATCTCGAGCTCACTGACAAGTCGATCTGGAACTCACTAACCAGTCAAGAATTCGTGAGTTGGTGTTATGCGACTGGTGAGTCACATTTCCACTCTAGTTGATAACATTTCGGGAGTTGTATCTAAGCTGATTCTAGGTATCGAATGATCTGAATAATTGAGGTGTAAACGGTGAGAAATAAGATACGAAATCTAATATAATAATATGTATATGTATATTTAAGTTTTCGAGTCCGATGGATTTTCGTTAATCAGGGTGTTAAATCAATTCAAATGAAAATTGAGATTCGGTTGAACTAAATACCTGAATAAATGTGTTGTTTTTTGTCGTTTTCTATTTTTGTTATCATTGTCGAGTTTTTGATTTCCGACTGTCGTTTTCCCTTTTATTCTCAACAACCTGATTATTGTCGTTTATTTTTCCCTTGTTCTTTTCCATTCCGTTGTCGTTTATCTTTATTATCGTTTTTTCCCGTTGTTGGTCCATGGTTGCTTGTTTCAAACAAAAATTGAGATTCGGTTGAACTAAATACGTGAATAAATGAGTTGTTTTTTGTCGTTTTCTATTGATGATTAGAGTTTTTTTTTATTTCCGACTGTCGTTTTCCCTTTTATTCTCAACAACCTGATTATTGTCGTTTATTTTCCTCTCGTTCTTTTCGATTCCGTTGTCGTTTATCTTTATTATCGTTTTCTCCCGTTGTTGGTCCACGGTTGCTTGTTTCAAAGTCTATTGTGGTTTTCCAGTTTAGTGCATTGAGATTTACGTTGTCGTAGTACTCCATTTTGTTAATTCGATTTTGCTTGACTTTTAAATTTAATAGTTTTTTTGTTCTTTTCTTTCTTTCTTTCTTTCTTTTTTTTTTAGTACTTTTTCTTGTCAATTTTAAGTTTGTCCTACTCCTATATATATACATACATTTACATTTATTTCAATTATACGTTTCTATTACCATTCATTTATCTTTTAAGTTTGGAGTTTGCATCTTTTGTTGTCGTTTCTATTTTCACTGTCTTTTTTTTTTTGGCTAAAGATTTCACTGTCGTTCTTCAGTCTGCCGTCGTTTGTTCTCCGGTGTTCTTGTTATGTTTTCACATTATTTCGCTTGAATTTCATCATGTTCATTTTGTTTGGCGTTTGAATCTTTATTGTCGCTACTACCTTGCATAATTCAAAATTTAAATCTTCTCATCCCCCCATTTAAAACTACAATTTCAAAAGGAATTTTGACTACACAATTCCAAAACTTCAAAATCTACATCTTAGTTTCTCTTTTTTTGATTTTAAAAAAATTCAAACTTAAAAAATTCCTGATTTTCTTATTTCAAATCGAAATGAGATTTTTTTTTTCTTTAGTAGCGACTATCTCTGATCCTGAATATTTAGAGAATTCCATGACTAATTCAAGAAATACAATAACAACAACAACAACAACAGTAACAATAATAAAAACAATAAAAATATTACCAAACTATCAAGAAGTTTACCGGTGCAGTTGTTGAATAATTATAATTACTCTTTCTAAAATTAACCTTGGAATTTTTTAAAGGTTTTTTTAAGGTTTTTTTTTTTTTTTTTTTTTTGAGAGAACCTTGGAGTTGATTGCTGTAGTCTTATAAATTCAAGGATAAAACTATAAAATTGAAAACTTTAAGGGTGAAAGTGTAAAATTACGTGAAGTTCTAAACACATTAATTCTAGGAACAACTTTAATTGGTGCTGTATATATACTCTTACATAATTTCATTACAACTCGCATGATAATGATTTCTCAAGTTTCTGAACTAATTTATGAAAAATCTTAAGAAACTTGTTTTTTTTTTTTTGGGGATAAATCTTAAGAAAAATTTTAAACTCGCATAGCATTAATTTTTTTTCCTTAAATATTATTGCTCATCTTTAGCCACCACACTGGCAGGCTCCTAATTAAAACCCTCCCTTCCATCTATCTCTCTCTCTCTCTCTCTCTCCAATATTTTCTCTTATTCTTACCCTCTCTCTCTCCTCAACAAAACCCAAAACAATTTTATGTTCCTCCTTAAACAAGAAAAAGGATTTTTTTACCTTTCGAATTTAAAAATTAAAAAAAAAACAAAAAAAAAAACAAATCAAGAAGAAATTAAACAATCTCTATACAATTTCTCTCTCAATATTTGTCAAATTATTCTCAAACCATATTGTGGCAAAAAATGGGTAGATCCAAAGGTGACGTTGAATCTGGCTACAACGTTAGCCATGGCAACAATAGTAGTAATAATAATAATAGGGACCAACTCTATCCCACCATGATTGAAAACCCTCAGCTTCGTTGGGCTTTCATTCGCAAGGTTTACATCCTCATCTCCATGCAACTTCTTCTCACCGTTGCCGTCGCCGCGGCCGTCATCTTCTACCGTCCAATCCCGAATTTCTTCGTTAGGACCACGGCTGGCCTCATTGCCTACATTGCCATTATCATCTCTACATTCTTACGTACGTAAACTCCAACGTATGATATTTTCATTTTTTTTAAAAATTTCCTTAATTTATATATTTAAGAAAATTTATGTTTGATATATATTTGTTCTTCTTCTTCTTCTTTTTTTTTTTTTTTACCCCCCTTAATTGTGTAGTTATCCTAGCGCTGTACTTTTTTCACAAGCGTCATCCGGTGAATTTTCTTCTTCTTACATTGTTCACAATTGCGATTGCGTTTTCTGTGGGACTCAGTTGTGCATTCACAAAAGGTATTTTTCCACGTACAATCCTTAAACATTTTTTTTTTAATCTTTATGTTGCATTAATTCTTCCCTTTGTAAACCCCGTTCGTCGCTGGGCTAACTTAATGGGTGAGAGATAAGAGGTTTGGATAGAAACTCCCTGATCGATTTGAAAACATAATAATTAAAAACCTTCAATGTCAAAGAGTAAATTTTGAAATCTTTTATGTCGAACATTGACCTAGATAGTATTGTTATGATTGTTAATTCGGCGTGAACTAATTTTTATTTTTGTTGCCTGGAAATTGATGAAGTAATCTACATTCTTCATTTTCATTGGTTTCAAATTTTACCTATATATTGATTAAATTGGGGAAACAAAAAAGGATGTGATTGAATGTTTTATCAGATTTTGAAGCTTTTTTTTTTTTTTTTTTTTTGGAGATTTGACGAAGATCTTATTAATGAGGTTAGAATTCTCTGGAATGAGACTTTCTTCTTTTCTTGCCATTGATCACCAAAACAACTGCTAGATTAATGTTAAGTATGTCATTTCCTACGTGTGGTGGTACTGATTATGTGGGCCATTTCCTGTAGTTTGTATAGATTTTTTTTTAGTTGGAAACGTAGTTTTTATAGGGTTCAATATATTGCATCAAATCAAATATCTACAGTAAATTCAAACTTTAAAAATCCATAATTTTATTATTTTAAGTTCAAATGAGATTTTTTTTTTTAATTGCATAAAATTTTGAGAGAAACAAAAAAAAATCCATATTGGTAATTTTCTTTTCTGAATATATTTTAAAATTTTACTCTTTTTATTCCAAATAATTTTTTTCTTCCAAACGTACATTGCCAAAACTATATCTTCATTATTCATGACAGTCTTCTTCTTCTTCTTCTTCTTCTTTTTTCCCTGCATGTTATAATGAGAGTTTTAAGTCCAATTATGTTTTATTTCATATCTCTGCTTTTTTTTTTTTTTTGGGAATTTCTAATTGATAAACTATTTATTATTAACAGGGGTAATTATTTTGGAGGCTGCAATTCTGTGCTCTGTCGTGGTGGTTAGCCTAACTTTGTATACATTCTGGGCAGTGAAGAGAGGCTCTGATTTCACCTTTCTTCGGCCTTTCCTGTTTGCTTCTCTCTTGGTTCTTTTCGTTTTTGCCCTTATTCAGGTAATATCTGTTTCTGCTCACCATATTTCATGCATAACAACATTATATTTGCCTTCATTTTCAAAATTCACCATAAAAATTCCAGATTTAATTTTATTGATATTAATAGTGAAGCTCTTTGACTTAAGGATTTAAGTAACAATTTAATTGGAAAACACTTTGTTGTGAAATTGTGACTAAAATCACAAAAATTTTCAGTTTAGTTGCACTTTCAAACTTGCAATGATACAAATCATTAGAAATATGTATAATCTATGATTCTATCTTTAAAATTGATATAGGATGTTAAAAAAAATGATTTGTTCACAAAAGTCGAGTTATCATTGTAGTCTAAACTTACACTCCTATCAAGTTGAAATATTGTTTTCATGAAAGAAAAAAAAAAAGTTTATGGAGCCTAATTATTATCATGATCGAATCGACTTGTACTAATTATTGTCATGATTGAAAATAGACGTTTTTATATCAGGATAAATTCTGTTTTTTTTTTTTTCCTCTGAATTTTAATACTCTTATAACTCTTGTGTGTGTATTTTTAATTATTTATTACGATTTAATTACTCTCGGTAATAAATATCAATTTCTCTTGTGTTGACTATTTTGGTTCTTTTAACAAATAATGAATTTCGAGCTTTATATTGATGAAAACAGGTACTTCTTCCGTTGGGAAAGCTGACATTGATGATATATTCGGCCTTGGCATCAATCATATTCTGTGGATTTATTATATACGACACTGATAATATGATAAAACGACATAGCTACGATGACTATATTTGGGCTGCTGTCTCGCTTTATCTTGATGTTATCAATCTCTTTCTCAACATTCTCACTCTACTAAAATTGAGTGATTAAAAAATTAAAACCTCAATAATTTCCTATTTTCTATCTCTAATTTGGTTTTATATATGTCTATGGGAGAATAATATATATATATATATATATTCATAGAAACAAAAGGCTGTGCAATCTTTTTTCGTTTAATTTGATATGAGAGAATAGCAAGTGTGATATTATAGGACGATTTTTCTTTTGTTGTAGTTTACATTCTTATATCAATGAAATTTTTTTCTTTTAAATTTAAATTCTTATATATATTCGTTTTTTTTTTGTTTGCTCCCTTGAGTGGGTGATGTGTCACACTCACTAATTATAAGAACCAATAGTCATATACTGTAACAAGTAAAAATAAAATAAGAAATAAGGAGTTTAACCATTTTTTTAAAATTCAAAAGTATAATAGGGTATCAATTCTATTTGATGTAACAACGACTTAATAAAGATGTGATATTGGTTCGTGATGGCTAAATTGGTTGTTATTACACCTTTTATAGAGTTGTATTATAATAAATACAAACATGATAGAAACTCCAATTCTAATTTTAACTCATATATCGGTAAGTTGTAAATCTTTTATTTATTGACGCAACCTCAATGATTAATTGATTTGATAATTTTTTAAATACTGATCACCAATAAAATAATGATAGCTCACGTATCATATTGGTCGATATTATCATTTATCTTTATATGTTACCTATAGGATCATTTATTGTGAAAAAAAAAAAAAAAAAAAAAAAAAAAAAAAAGGGGTTTGGAGCAGCAATTGTGTTGAACACCAAAACTAAGATAGAGATTGAGTTTCGCATGTAAAAGAGAGTGGGAAAACATAAAGAAAAGAAAGAAAAATAAAGACAAGAGACAAAGCAAGTGGATTTTTCTTGTTTAACGAAAGACCGGATTTTGAACTAAACTTTAAATTCCCTAAATCCCATTAAAGAAACATAACTCATCCCTAGAAGGATCTCACTAATCAAGAAAATATATATATATATATATATATATATTTGTGTGGGAGCTTTCCGCAGTACATTTTACAACAATGCCAGAAAAAAAAAAAAAAAAATTTCCTTTCTTTCCAAAACCACCCTTGTTTTGCTACTAACGAAATCAAACCAACCTGCTGTTTAAAATCAGAGTTTGTCTTGTTCGTATTTACCACCACTATCCAAGAGAATCTTAAGCCCTTGGTTATATAATAAGCACACTTCTCTGACAAATTGGGGCCTAATTTTTACTTTACACGAATTAAATATTTTTAATTTAGACTTTCTGTTGGCAATGTTTGAAGTAAACATTAATGGTGCTTTGATTTGATTAATCCAAACAAATTAATTAATATCATAAAGTGGCAAGACAATCATGATTATCTCCCCAGATCAAAAAAAAACCTTAAACTAAGTCACAAAATTCAATTTCCACAAAGGAATAAACAAATTGAACACCAAGAATCCAGACCACGTCTTTTTCTCCAAAATGGGTTTCTTTACTACTCAAATGTGGTTTCTTTCTTACTTTTTTATTTTATTTTATTTTATTTTTTTCAGTTTTTTCTTCATTCTTTTTTGACTGCCTCAGTCCAAGATCCTTCTTTTGTTTTCCTTGTGGACAAGAACTTGGATCATCACATGGCATCACACCAACTTTAAAAATCCTTCACTTCACTTTTTTCTTTTTTCTTTTTATTATTATTATTTTTTTTTTTTCAAATTTAAAAACACAGACAAAAAGAAAAGAATGATGTTTTCATTCATATCACATAAAGATTTGAAGGAGACCCCATTTGGATAAAACTTGTACCTTTAATTTATCATCATCCCTTTTTACAATAGGAGAAAAAAAAAAACCAAAAAAAAAACAAAAAACAAAAACAAAAAACCAGTCCCAACCCAAAATATCAAAATACCTATTGCTTTTTGAAAGGGGGTTGCAAATTATATTGAAACATCATAACATATATATAAGATTTAGATATATAGATATATATAGATAGATATATATATATATAAAGATCCTACCAACCAAGGTGGCTTGATTTCCCTAATTCATTTCACACTCCTATGTCTATTGTTCTTTTCTGCAGAAACTGAGAGAAGCCTTGAGACGCCTTGAGTCCAAATATCATATTCTCTTTGGTTTCTACACTCAAATTCCACAACTCCTCTCGCTACGGTTTTCAATCCAAAATAACGTCTGTTTTCACCACCTTCTAGCAAGTGACGCCCTGGCCAAGCTGGCATGTCTTTTATCACCTCTAAAACCACATCTGTAAATATCACCAAAAATTAAAAAAAATTAAAAAAAAAAAAAAGAGAGAGAGAGAATAAAGATTAAAGAGGAATAAAAAACTTTTTTTTTTTTTTTGGCTTTTTTTTATCTTTTCTTTTTTGTATCTTTAATCTACTTAAGTGTACTTTCACAAATCCCCAAATGGAAGAAGACCCCTCCACCTCCATTTCTGCTTCAAAGCACCCCCAAGAAAAAAGAAAAAGAAAAGAATAAAAAAAAAAAGAAGAAGATATAATTAGTGAAATACAAAAGTGGTGGTAGTGAAATAAAAACTCACTCTTTTTCTTTTTTGTGATGGTCCCAGCAACGTGCCTGCTCTTCATCTTCAACATAACCTGCACAAAAAGAAGTTCCAAAGTGTCCAAATGTTGTTAAAGTAGATATAGAAAAATTAAAAATTAAAAAATTAAAAAATTAAAAAAAAGAAAAGAAAAGAAAAAGAAAAAGAAAGATCCAATTCCTTCAATCATACTCTTTAAGTTTCTTTTTGGCTATATGGAAACCTTTTGATCCATTTTCAGATTCACACACAGACAAAACCAAAAGTGTCTCCCTATTGATGCCCAAATAATTGACTAGGACTAGGCAAATTAAAAAAATTAAGAAAACACTACCTGGTTCGTTCTGTTGATGTAAACAGACACAATTTTCCAATGAAGATCACCTGCACATAAATTAAATTATTAAAAAAAATCAATTAAGACTACGGAGAATTCTATGATAGAGTAAGAAAAAATATGACAGTGATAACGCAGAAAAGAATGATGATTTATGAAACTTTGATCGGCGGTTAAAAACTGAATAGGGACTATTTGAATTTTCCTAAGAATATCCTTAAAACAATTGGGAGAATTGTCCATATGATTGACTTTGAGAAAAATGGAATAATTAATAAGAAAATGACATTGGAACGTCAACATTATGGAGGAATATTAAAACAAACATGAAATTTAATGAGATGAAAGTTACCTTTGCGGGTACGCTTGAGAAGCTCACAGCCCCTGGCGAGTAACTCTCTACTGCAAATACCAAGAAAATTCTCCTCAGGGACTAGCTCGCCGCTGAAACTGCTGTTGGAATTTCCGTTGCTACCGTTACCGCCGCCGCCGCCAACTCCCATCCCTTTCTCCACCGGGATGACCGCCGCTATGTTCCACACTTCCTTCAATGCCCTCGCCTTCAACGTCGCCGCCCCCCGCAAAGCTGCAGCGACACAAGGGCATATTTGTCACTTAATAATTAAAATGGTAATGATTCAAAAGAAAAATAAGACGTAAGACTCCATACACCAACTTCTCTAATGCCAAACACATTCACAATTTTAATGTAATTAGCCAATCTAATTTAGATAATTAATTAGTTCTTGATAATATTAATTAAAAATTTTTAAAAGACAAAAGAGGTCTTTTTCCTGTCTTTTGCACAACAATATGCAAAAATTGAGATGTGAATTGTAACATCTAAAGTTTATTAAGGTGTAACATATTCATTTTATATAATATTTAATAATGATTTCAAAAAAGTTTACCAAAAATGAATTCATTTATTTCATAATACCAAATTCCAAAAAATTTTCCCATCAAAAGAAACTTTCAAAATGTAGAATTTGAGTTGAAATTAGCATTAAAAAAAAAATGTACACTACAGAAAACTCCCATAACAAGAATTGTACCCCGAGTCCTACCGGTTGCAGCCGCGGCAGTTAAGGTCATAATATCGCCGGGGGAGCGTACATTAACGGCGGAGCTGACGACGGAGGTGAGGTGTTCGCGCTCGGCGCCCATGGCTTCGGCCGCCTCGACGCACTGCGCAGCCACTAGCGTGGCAGCTGAGGCCACGGCCATGTCGGTCTTCGCCATCTGCTCGTCTTTACCGGAGCCAGACGAGGCGGCGGTGGCGGCTGCAATGGCGGCAATAGCCGCGGCAACTCCGGCAACCGAGATGGCGGCATGAAGCTGGGCATTCTGTGCTCTGGTCTCCTCTTTTTTCTTCTCCTTCCTGTCCTTGAGCCACCTGCCGACAGTCTTGCCACCTCCGGTGGCTCCTCCGCCGCCAGCGGCCGCCGGAGCTCTGAATTGGGTATTCAATGGATTGGCTGAGCGATAAAACTGCAAAAAAAAAAAAAAAAAAAATTCAAGTCATTGATTAGTAGTAGGCCCATTTTTTGGGTAGGTTCGACGTGTGTGATTCGTTTAATAGCCACAAAAAAAAATAATAATAACAATAATTCCAACAATTAATAGGTCCTTGTGTAATTCAATGGAGGACAAGGCTTAAATGTTCTTAAATAGCTTCGTGTAGCTCTTCCTTTCTCTCTCTTCTACTTTCTCACTCTAAATTTCTCTGGGGTCCAGAAGGTTCTTATTATTAATTTAGAAACCAGAGTGAGACGAAGATGAAGCCTGAAAAGTTCTCGTGGCAGTGTCGTTTGGTTGTTACTAAAACCCAAAGAACAAACACGACAAAAATAAAAATAAAAATTTAAATTTAAAATTTAAGATAAAACTCGATACATTCTCTGTTCAAATGTAACTCAAAAAACCCAGCTCACTGGAGTGTGATAATGTGGTTGGACGCGCATGGGAGGGGACCAATCTACACACACACATATACATATAATACACCTACACAAATATACAATAAATATATATATATATATGTATATATCCAATTCATGATTCTACACAAATAACAAAAAAACGCCAATGGGTTTTGTTCGATTGTTTATTAAGGAACCAAATTATCTCCCGGGCAAGAAATGGTAAGCTTAGAACAGAGTTTTTTTTTTTTTTTTTTTTTTTTGGTTTTTGGTCTTTGGGTTTTGCATTGAAGAGAGCGAAACGAGCGATATACTTTCTCTGGGTGTATCGTGTGTAATTAAAGGTGGGCGTTGGTTAGTGAGAAAGCTGAGAATTTAAGTTCTCAACCCAACTCTGAGCGCGTCAGTGAAGGAGGCGCTTTTTGAGCCTATTAAGATAGTTCATCTGCTTATACGCGTTACCGGGTTTCCGGTCACCCTGTACGGCGGTCGGAGTATCCAACGGAACAACGGATACCCAAATCAAGAAACACGACAAACAAACAAACCTTGGGGTCGTCAACCTCGGAAGGAGAGACTGGTGGGCTGTCGGTTAAGGAGCCGCAGCTTTGGGTTCCGTTTAGAGGTCCACTGCTGTGTGAAAGCCTTCCTGAAGTTCGTGGCGATACTTCTTGCTGTCAAAATATAAAAATTTTGAGAAAAAATAAATAAATGAGACGATTTTAGAAAGAGAAAAAAAAAATGGTGAAGAAAAAATTTGATGTAGAAGAGCAAAATACTAAAACCAGACCAAACCCAGAAGATTACAAGAGGAAAAAAACAAGAAAAAGAGCTAAAAGCAATACTAAAATACCCAAACAATCAACCTCAGAAAGCAAAAAAATACAAAACAACACAAAACAAAAATTAAAATCACACAAATTTGTCGACACTTGCTCTGCTTACCGACTGCGACATTATGCGCTCCATGACCATCTGGGAGGTCTCGGAGGAGGCGAAGGAGAAGGGGTTGCCGGAGACGGTGGCGGACTCCTCAATCTCGCCGGCGAAGTCCTCAGGAATGGCGGCGGAGGAGCCATTGGAGGTGGGGCAGCCGCTGAGGGTCTTGGCGAGGGAGAGGTGGCCGGGAGGTGGGGCGATGGCTTTGGAGACTTCCAAGGCGGAGACGCTCCAGGAGCGGGAGAGGAACTCCATCGGCTCCCGGGGAGTCTCCGGCGGCCGGAACAGGGACGAGTGAACCGGGTCCGACCGCCACGGTTCGGCCGCGATTTTGTCCATTGTTTTGTGCAGTTTGGGGTGTAGTGTACGGTGGTGGTGCGCAGGTTTAGGGAGGAGAGAGAGAGAGAGAGTAAGTGTGGGGGTGATGGGAAGGTCGGCGCTTTATAGAGAGAGAAAGAGAGAGGAGAGAGGACGAGACTGAACTGGACTGGAGTGACAGGCACCAGAGTGACCCGAAGTGTCGTTTTATCTCTTGTTAACGTTGTTTTTTTTTTTTTTAATTAATAAAAACTAAAAAATTAAGGAGGAGTATTTTTCATTTTTTGAGTTAAAATTAAACAATTAAAAATGAGAAATTATATTTAAAAAAATTTGTATTAAGATTAAAGCGTTTTTTTTTTTTTGGGCTGGAAATTTGGATTAAAGTGTATGTAAACTAGATAGAATAGGATAAAACAAAAATTAGTGGAAGAACAAAAGGAGTGTTCTCTTTTTGCATTTTTAAGTTGAACTTGAGATGTAATTTGTAAGACTTTAGTTCTAAGTTGAAGTTGAGCATCTTTAATATTGTAAGTATGATATTGTTTAATATTGAGCTATATTACTCTTTATGGTTTTTTAGTAGGAGAAAAAAGTGAAAGGAAGAATAGAGCTGTGATGAGTGAAAGAATTTTAGGATTAAAAGTTTGTTGATATGAGGAAAAAGAAAAGCTAACGGATTAGATTGCGTGAGAGATTTCAAACCCTTTAATTAACTTTAGTTTTAATCTCTTCAAATATGAATTTAAACAAGAAAATCTATTTTATATATACATATATAAGTCTACAGTATGTGTTATGCACATATTAGACATATTTGAAAAAATTTATATATATAAAGAAAAATTAAAATTATAAGTTAAAAAAATATACCTACAAAATTAAAAAAATAACAGAAGAGTTGGAAATAAAAAAAGAGAGCCATGAAAAAAATAAAAAAAAGATAAAAAAAAACTAAATTGAAAACAAAATAACAATATTTAAAAAGAACTAAATTATTAAAATAAAAAAACATTGGCCAAAAATAAAATAAAATTGAAGGATCAAAAAATAAATATAAAATATTTTCGTTTAAAACGAAAAATGTTAAACAGTAAATATATAGATATATAAATCACCCTCATTCTTCTTCATTTTTCTGACCTCTAACATATGCCCACCAATTGTGTGTTATTTTTCCATTTGACAGCTGCAGAGAACTTGACCTTACTTTTATAACTATTAGAGTCAAGAAAAGCTGGATTTTCGTGGTGAAAATGTATACTTCATATCTACTTAATTTTTTTTTTTTTTTAGGGGACATCTACTTAATTTGGATTACAATATCCTCTTACATTGAAAACAACGTTAACTTAAAAGAAAAAAATTACAAGATAATATATGAAAAAACATCCTAACAAATGGATAAAATGTCTAACTATAGCAAGTCAAAATTATTCCGCTGTTAAACAATATAAGGATTAAAAATTGTGTCTACAAATAAGTGTATTTTATTTAAAAAAAATTCTTTAAAAAGAAAAAGGAAAAAAACAGAAATAGAAATAGATAAATGTTATGTGATAGGTGTTCCTATCACATGAGCCGGTTAAATCAAAATAAAAACCAACGAGTCCTTTTATTTAATTAGCATCGTTTAAAAAACCATCGTTTCATTTGTGTTAGAACTCAGGTATCTCAATAAAAAAAAATGTGGGAAAAAAAAAAGGTTAAAAGTGAAAAAAAAAAAAAAAAAAATTTAAATTTGGGTTGACTTTTTTTTTCCCCCTCGCTGTTAATTTTGCTAATGGAAAATTCTGGTTTGCCCCTTTCGCAGTGCGGTTTTGGCGTGATGCAGGGAAGGGCAGAGAAGTGAGTAAAAGTGAGGAAATTAACCGCGCGGCAGATCAGCGTGCGGTTGTATTAATATAGTACAATGACCAAATAAAATCGTGCTTGATTTTGTTCGTCATACGACATACTACAACGCGCTGATATATATATATATATATATATATATCAAGATTTATCCAATATTTATACAAGGAGGGCTCGTATATAGAATATGTCACCTCTTTTATACATCACTTGATAACGTAACTTGTGTAATATAATACTAATAGTTAGTTGAATAATATTATGTGATATGATTTTAAATAAAAAATTACATATAAATTAATTAATATTATAAGTTTTTGAATATAAAATTACAAGTGATGAATATATGATATGCGGTATGGCATACAATATGTTTCCTATGTATATATACAAAGTCTTCTTATTAGAGGATCTTTTATTTTGCACCATAAATAGGAAACAAATTTAACGTCTAATTTGTGAATATACATGTTAAAGTTTTGTAAAGCGTGATTCAAAACTGCTTACGTCACATATCAAGTCATTAAAAGTAACTGCTTAAAATTACATACATCATATACATTGTGAATTGTGTGGGAATTAAAAAAAAAAAAAAAAAAAAGCATGTTACTAGACACTTGTCATCTTCTAATTGATTAGGTGTTTTGTTGGCTCACAGTGCTCCCTCCCCTTCCTCGTTTTTAAACCGGGATTCCTATCTAATTTTGATGTCATGAACGGTATATATGTGTTATGTCAATTCACGTAGAAAAATTTGAAATGTTTTTCGATATGATTTTTTTTATGTATTAAATGACTTATCATAATTTAATTGATTAAAAAAATCATTTAAATACTAAAAATTAAACAAAATATCTGAATGAATTCGTCATTTTGATTAAAGATTAAGATAAATAACTTAATGACTTTTCTCTTTTCTCTTTTTTTTTTCTTTTTTCCGACTATTTCATTCACAAATGAGGAATGGAAAAAATATGAAAATAAATATAAAAAAAAAAGTATGGATAGAGTGGGGTTGGGGAACTTCCATCTATTGGATAATTTTGTGTTATATTCCAATGATGGTTTGTGTTTTTATTTATTTATTTAATTTTTTTTTTTTTTTTTTGGGATATCCCAATTGAATCACACCCTTGAAAAAAAAAAAAAAAAAGAAGAGAGATAAACTTTATTGAATCGACAACAATTTATTTCTTATCTCTCGAGACACCCAAAGAGGCGTGGTATAGGAATTTTGGGTCCTTTTGCATTTATGGTAGTCACATCCAATATCGATGTAGTATACAGTACCGTAAACAATACGTTGAATTCAAAGATGGAATTCAAACCACAAATGTGCAATCGAGACAGCTATAAGAGATGGCCAAACCCACAAATCTATCACAGAAAACGATGTTGGTTTGATCAAGATTTTCAGCTTAGGTATTTCTTGGATCGACAATACAATGTATCAAATTTATAACTGTATTGTTTCTAATACCATACACATCAAGATAAGAGATACCAATTAAGCTGATTATAACACGATCTATAAATTTATAAATTTACGGATAATGTTTGATATGATCTCAATTTGTTTGATTGATGGGTTGAATTGGATGTTTTTAATTAATCCATCACTCAAACAAGTTGCGTTCGGTTTCTAACCCATTTGGGATCGTGTCATGTTCGGATTAGGGGAGCACTTACTAATGTTGATCCTCAAAGCCCACATATTGTGAAGTGTGAAAACGAATTCACACACCTAAAGACAAGCCAAGTGGATGACTTGAACATTGTTTCAAGCTTAACTAGCTAAGAAAACTCAAAAGAACATAATATAAAATGAAAATACACATAACACAAAACTACTAAAAAAAAAAATTAATTAATATTTGTTATCAAAACAGACATAATTAGCTGTTTGCATAAAGAAAATCTAAGATAAGTAGTACGAAAAGAGAAGTGACAAGTCAAGTTCGGATAAACATTCCCATAGTCACAAGTCAAAGATAGGTCCGGCTATTTAATTTGGCAATGCTGAATTATTATATATTTTGTATTTTTAATTTGCAATTAGCAGAAAACAAAAAAGAAAGAAAAGTGGTCAAATTCTAACGACCAAAACAGAGAGAGAGAGAAGAGAGAGAGAACCGAGATGAAGAAAATGACAATACAGAGCATCAACCCACCTTTTGGAAAGAACTATAGATGTGAACAAGAGGGTGAACCATCAATTTACTTGAATGGAATTTAGGAAAAAAATGAATCAGGCAGTAAAGTCAAAAATAATCAGTACAAGTTTATGTGACGAGTCCTAAAAAGTGGTACGGAATCAAGTTTGTTTCAAAGAAACATGTGAGTTCTACTAAAGCCTTATTTCACACAGATTGTTGTTTGAAAAATATGCAACATGATATTTTGTTTTTTGTTTTTTAATTATTAATTACATATTTTTAAAGTTATTATTACAAATAATTAATGTCGTCTTACATCTTTATTTCTACATGTGATAGCGTAAACCAAATCCTTCATGACCATTTACCAAAAAGAGTCAATCCTTCATGAACGACCATTGCTTTTTATAAACCTTTTTATTTTTTTTTTTCCCCAAACATAAAAAGGGTTAATTTTATAAACCCCGAATTACATATCATGTATCAGGTTGATATCTGACTTTTTATTTTACATATTACAATCTTCTGAATTTTTCTACTGTTACGGCAACAATTCCTTTGTAAAAAGTTAGACAAAAATTGAATGTGTTCTGATCATATAAACTTTATTTATAGGTAAAATTGTAATTAAATATGTATTGAAAGAAAATCATTCCTTAATCATAGATATTTTGAAAGCAAACTATACTTTAATCAAATATGTATATCACAAACTTGATATTAATCAAAGATATATAACTTCACATAAATATTTTGGAGGTTTAGTCTCTCCCAAAAATCTTTAATTTTGATTTTAATCTTAATTAAAACTCATATAATCTGAATGTGTTTAATTTCTATTCAATTTTTTATGAAACGTGGATATGGGGACCGTTTTCGTAATAATAAAAAAGTTTAAGGTAGTGGGATATATAAAAAATTAAAAGTTAGTGACCAATTTAAGACTGAGAGTATAATTCATGAATCATTTGTGAAAAAAAAAAAAAAACCTTACAAAGGTGAAGGTAATGATCACTTGGTCAAATGACATAGGATAAGATGGGTCGGGTTTGGATTTTGAAGAACACTGGTTTGATTCAGAATTGTAGAAAAAAAAAAATAAAAAAATAAAAAAAAAATGGTAAGTGGCAAATGGACCCTAGAAGAGGACCCTAACAAGACCTATGGATCGTATCCATCTGGAAAATTAAATGAAATGGGGGCCATTTTCTTCTTAAGGGAGGAACCTGGGAAAGAGGTAAAGCCATCAATGAGTGGTGGAGGTCAATGATTGGGAGTCACACCTCCACATGCATGCAAATAATCCCTTCTTTTTTTTTTTTTTAATTTTTATTTTAATGGAGAGCTCTTTGGCTCCACAATTCTGATTGCCATTTAGTTTTATTCCTTTTGATCACTATTAGAATTATTACTCCACTGCGTCCCCATGTACAACCTTTTTGGTCTTAATTTGCATTACTTCTTTTGCTATATTAGGATTATGCTTACTTGTTTTTGTTAATTTTTAGGATGATTCTCATTTTATTTACCAAACTTTAAAACTCTCATTTTATCTCATAAATTTTGAGTTCATCCTAGTTAATTCACTCTATTAGAATTTATGTTGGAAATAGATAGAAAAAATGACAGTTAAATGCAGTCATATGATATTTTTTTTTGTTTATTTTTTACATAAATTCTAACCGAGGTGGTGAAGTCAAATTAATTCTTCTCCCCTTTCTTATCATTTTTTTAATAGAAATTCTTATCAAAGGAGTTAAGTGGGATGAATTCAAAATTTAGAAAATGAATAGGAAGTTTTTAAAATTCAAAAGGAATAGTGGGACAATAATATCCTTTATTTATTTGTTCATTTTATTTTTTATAAAGTGATGGATCCAACGTTTTTTAATTTCTTTTTTATCTTCAATCAATTCAGTACCTTACTTTTCATTCCAATGTTTCTTTAGTACAACTACAAGCCATTGTTCTGCAACTTTCAATTTTCTAGCTATACTTTCTTTCTTTCTTTTCTTTTTTTTTTAAATCATCCATTTTCATGTAATAAGATTATATTTAATATGTATATCTCTACTTTTTCTTACGCAACACTTGACGTACGTTGAAGTCCAAAAATGTCAAAATACCCTTTTAACAAAAAATGAAAAAGATGAGAACAAACAATAAAAACCCCTAAAAAAAAAAAAAAAAAAACCATAATTTTCTCAACAACACATTCGCACTAACCCATTGCCACACAGTCTCTTCCCACCCCTGCCCTCCATCCCTTTCCTACTCTACCTCAGCCCACCCCTGCCACTAACCGTGTACGTTTCTTCTTAGCCTAGCGAGAGTGACATAGTGTCTAGCAATAACATTACGGAAAGTGATGATATATATATATATATATATCTATATATTTTTGTGGGATATTTTCTTGTGAAAATTTTGATTTGGTATTAGTAAGTATAATACGAGTCCTATTTTTATTTTTGTATGATTAATTTGCTTGATTCTGTAAGTAAAACATTCTCAAATTTTTTAAGGATATGTAGCGATGAGTGAGAATCAAAGTGTTGATCTAGAAATGGTTTGTATTTGTTATTAAACATAACATGATGTTGATGTAGGATTTTAAAATGTAAACTCTATAAATAAAAGTAATACGTGAAATGTAAAAACACAAATAAAGCTAAACATGTAGATCATTATCGACTTCAATATCTAATTTCTCTAGTTCCGAGATTTTCTACTAGAAAAATATTAGTGATACGAATTTTAATTTTAATTTTTAAATACAAATATATGTAATATATGAATTGTTATTATTTAATTAATAAATGTTTAAAATAATATCAGATACATTAATTATATTTTATTAATAAAAATATAATATATAAATTGATATTTAAAAAATTATTATTAAAATTGATATTCTTAGTATTTTTTTTATTAAAAAAAAATTCACAGTTAGACCAAAAGTACAAAGTCAGAAAGGGGTTGGAGAGTAACCAACTATTCTGCATTATTTAATCATATTGAGGACAAAAGAAGGTAAAACCTATAAAATTCAATTGATATTGACATATTGTTCCACCAAAATAATTGATATCGGTATATTGTACAAATGTACTAAGTGGTCAACACACTATACATGACCAAATCGATTGAGTGGCTGAAAATATTGGTCGAGGAACTTCTGAACCCCTCCCTCTTTCCAAAAGAAAGAACAAGGAGAATTTTACGGTAATATAAAATATAAGAAGTAATTTCTCAATAAAATTCTGTTTTGAATTGTCAGATCTCTTTAAAATTTTAATGATTTTGCATATTGTTAGGACTAATATTGTTGTTGTTATTGTTATAATGAGCATCCTAATATGAATTTTAATTGTATTTAACATTCTGAAAATGTATTTTAGATTGGAATGGCCTACCATCGAAAGATCCAAAATTGAGAGAGGCAAGATGAGGGCCGATTTTAAATGTGTTGTTGGTCTCAAGAACCTAAATATATGGATGTGATTTCAATTGTTACTATTATTTTAACTGTACAATATACATCAGAAGGTTGTACTGTCTTAGGTAATCAATCAAAAAATTTAATGATAATAATGAACATGAAACTTAAAAAACGCATTATATATGAACTTGTTGTTGACTTGCTTATATATGACATTTTAAGTAATTTTTTTTAAATGAAAATGCTTGAACTAAAATTCATTCCTGGTTACGTTTGTTTGTTTTTAATATAGTTGTTGAAAGAATTCCATTTTTATTGGTTTCATGGGTGATGAGGGGAAGTGTTTGCCCCGGTTTCCTTTAATTTAAAGAACATAAGGATTTTTTATCCCATGCTAACGACAGATCTAAGATAATAAAATTTCATAAGAATAAATTAAAAAAGACACATGCATGGCGTTGAAAATTACCCAGTGAACCTCATTAAAACGATCAAAACTGCATTTAATCTCACAAGCTTGGTTCTCTCCTTTCTCATCCAATTACATAGCATTTTATTTAGATAATATATATATATATATATATTTATATTACGGATCCACTTTCTTTAAATAAAAAAATTGATTACGTTCCATTTCAAAAACTAGATTTTGATTAGTTTAAATACGGTAATTATAGATATCAATTTTTCATTTAAAATATATATAATTAATATTTAAAGTTAACAAGTTATTTAACCTGCTGTAACAAGTTATACAAAATATCACATCATCAAATACAATTAAGATTTACATTTATTTTTATAATTTTATATATAATCATTAATTGCATAAAAAAAAGAATAATTAGTGAAAATCCTTTTATATATCTATATATATATATATGTTTTGTTGGGATTTTGTACTTGGACTCAATGTTACGATCAGTATGGCATATCCTGGAATTTAACAGTGTTGGTCGGTGGTTTCATGTTTAAAATGCAGAAACAGAATAAGGGAATTTGCCTTCTGTCAAAACTATGATAAATCTTAGCCCCACCACCAACAGTTGCACAAGCAGATCAACTTTGCTTGAAAAGTCAAAGATGCCAACCAAAAATTATTATTATTTTTATTTTATTTTTTCATTTTCTCACCCCTTGCTCTTGTGTCTTAATGGTTCTTGGTAGGCCCAAAAAAAAAAAAAAAAAAAAAAAAAAAAAAAAAAAAAAGAGTTGTAAGTTTTCGAATCATAAAAATTTGGATATGTATATTTAGTTTTTGAGTTTTAAGTGGTCATATTTTAGGACTTCCAATTTCAATTTTTTATTTCACGAGCAAAATAATTTCATTTAGACCTCTATTTTACAATTGAATTTTTAGATTTATAGCTAGCTTAAACCTCCATAAAATTTTTAGTTGTGTGTCAAATCAGCTGCAAAAAATTTATTTTTTAAAGAAATGTTTCCCTAAAAAAAGTATAGAGGAATTTAAAATAGTTCGCTTTCAATTTCTAGTTTAAACTATTTCTAATGGACATAAACCTAAACTATTAATTCTTCAGAAAAAAGGAAAAATAAAACTGTCAAGTCTGGAGATTTCGTTTTCATCAAAGTTATCATCGGATTACAAAATAGTCATTTGGTAATGAGTCTTTATTATTAGATAATAAGTCTTTATTATTAGAAAATATATATAACTTATCGATATATGTATATATATTTTGATGGAGATATAGCAACTACAATATTTAAATCCAACGGTTTGTGCATTGTCATAGTCTTCCATCTGGAGACGTAAGCCCCATAACGAAGTTAATACGTATAGTGACAACTCTTTTTTTTTTTTTTTTTTTTTCAAATTTTAAATCTACTCAGAAAAGGACGTTTTTGCATAAAGTTTTCAAACAAGTCCATTTTCTCTACTATATAAAAAATCTCTTTCTTCAGAAGCTACATTTAGAGAACAGATTCTTGCATTTCTGATATAATGTTTATCATATATATATATATGTAAATATTTATATAGATAACAGATTCTTTTGAGTTTGACTCGAGTCCACTCGAGTTTTCAGTTGAATTGGATATTTTTCTATATGCGCCTTGGTAATGACTGGCAACCAACTATACAAATGAGTTCATAATCCGTGAAGTGGCATGAAAATGGACTCATGCATGTATGTATATATATATATATATTTCACTCAAATACAGGGAGAGTGGAGAAAAAAAAATCAATGATGTCTTTACATACCGGATGTTAAAATAGGAATTGACTTGTGGTTGTATAGGTTAGAAGGTCATTGAAGATGTATAATTACAGGCTCACATCGAACAATGAGATTCGATATTTAAATGTTAAAAAAAGATTTTAATAAGTTATTCTCTTATCGTTATACCCCATTATCGATAACCCTTATAAGTAAGACTTCATTTTAAATCATCAAATCATGTCATAATTATATCATATTACAATAAAGTATTGATGTTTAATGGAATTGCATTTATCTTATGGTAAAAAAAAAAAAAAAAAAACTATATTGTAATTCTTATAAATCTCCATTCTAACTTTCTCTGTCCCCTTAGAAATGATGACCAATATATATAGATGCTAGGGGTGGTAATCACCTTACATATTTGTGATGTGAAAATTTTGTCCTTGTCATACGAAGGAAAGCTCATATGAATTTTAACTGAAAAAAATTTACTCTCTCTCTCTCTCTCTTTTTTTTTTTTGTTGGAAAAAATATTAGCCTACTAGAGGAATCGGGTCGAGTTTCTGAACTATTTGGGATAATGGCAATCTTAAGAATTATTAGGACATATGTTTTATTTATTTATTTTTCCTATGACTGTTGTGAAATGACTTGAACCTAAAATGACTATGCAGAGTTCCCAAATAAATCGGAAAAATCGTGGTCTTGTCTGATAGATATTTAAAATTAGAGCGATAAACGTTGATCAAGTATTAATTAGTTGATAACTTGAGCCTAAACTAATTGGAGTATAATCACGCGTGACCTGTAATTACGACTAGTGGCGGAGGTAGGTGGTGTTTTAGACTTTTAGTGGGATCACCTAAATAAATAAATAAATAAAAACTGAGGTTGAAAAATACGATTTAATTTAAATTGAATGGTTTAAGTTGAATGATTGAAAAGGTACGATGTTAGTTGTTTATTATTATTATTATTATTATTTAAATTTATTATACCTTCATGCTGAAATATCTGTTTTAGGTCTGACGTTGATTATCACATCGAATTCAGTTTCCGGACCCTTAGGCCGGGACCACAAGAAAAACAACCGGCAGATGACTGCCACGTGGGACAATGATTCAGGCAAGGAATGGGACCCAACGATTTGTCCTCAACCCCCAACAAAGGCCTCAGCTCTTGGTTCTCACTGGAGCAGACAAACGCAGGAGACTTTGCCTGACATTATTGGCAGCTCCTTTTATGTTTATGGTGCATGTGTATGCTATGATTATATAATATGAGAATATCAATATCGATTCCATAATAATTCTATTACTCATCAATTTTTGTTTTTATCTTTAAAAAATGCCTTTATTTATTTAGAAATTTTCGTGTTAATGTATTGGGGAAAAAGCGACAAAAAAAAAAAAAGCATTTCTATATGTTATGAGAGGGTTTTAATCGTTACAAGACATGTACTTTTATCTAATTTATAAATATAATTGTTTTTTTTTTTTTTTCTGTTGGATCAATTTTGTAACGATGTAATATGTGATTAGAAACAATTTTACATGTTATGTTGTAAATTTTTAACGTAGACATTGACAGTCTTTACTATAAAAAAAATTAAATTTAACGATTAAAATAACAGCACTCATTGATGACATAAAAGGACGGTTTCTAATATACATTTTGTCTTGTTAATGGATGAAGGGCCCGTTTAGGGTAACATTTGGAGATTGTATTTTAGAAGTCGAGTTAGAAATGTATGTTTAAAGGGAAAATTTTTGTAAAAGTTTTGTTATATAGAAAATTATGTAAAAATTTGAAATGTGATCGAAAAAAGGAGAAATAGATCTTATCTTATTTGTTTCATCGTTACGAATATTTTGATATAAAAATCTTCTCATTTCGATTTCAAATGAGAAAACTATAGACTTTTAAAATTTAAATTTTTGAAAAATAAAAAAGAGAAAAAATTTGATATAAAATTAAAAATTTAAAATTCAAATAATAAAATGATAACAAGAAATGTTACCCGAAAAATCCCCTCAATAACTTCTTTAAGGAAAAATGGGGTCCATGTATAATTGCCAATTTAAAATAGATTTTAAGTAAAAAGAGATATATTTTATATTCCTAAGAAATAATATTATTCTATTGAAAGAATGCACTTTATTGTTTCGATATATTTTTTTTTGATAATTGGAACTTCATTGAACGTAGAGAATCTAGCAAAACAACTGTCCAAATCAGAAACTGAGTCCCACTGGGAATCAAAATTAAAATACATTTATAAGTCATTGTTTTTATTTTATTTTATTTTCAAAAAAATATATTATTCGTAACATTGAATTTTCATCCAGACATGCGTGTAGATTCAATAAGCGTTCAAGGGCACAAAACAATAATTTGAGAAAACCTATCAAGCAACTATACATTAAATACTTTACCAGTAGCCACTAGGATACAGTTTTAAAATATTAACAAATCTGTCTGAAAATCTGACAGGTTACAGGGATTTTTACAGTGTGCTATCATTTTTTAATATATGCAGAATAGTAATTTTTTTAATAGTTGGATTGCAATGTTTTTTTTTTTTTTTTTTTTTCAAAAAAATTAATTTTTTAACTATTTGATTTATAATTAGGAGTATTTTTCTACCATGCATTGTAAATTTTTAATAAATTCATTATAAATCAATTGGTAAAAAGTTAATTCAATTCACATATCTACATGGAAGAAAATCAAAGTTATGTTAATCTCAAAAGTTGTTCATAGTGACGAGGATACTTGATGGTTTAATGCTCCGGATTATTGCTCTCCATTAATGCATAGGATTTGGCGGGCATGGAGTGCTATAGGTTCTGTAATTAGCAAATTTTGACTAGGTTTTAGCTAGAGGATTTTTAACTAGACAGATATTTGGAAGCTACTTCCAATGGAAGAGTTACAACTTTATCTGTTGAAACTGCTTTACGGTTTTTCTTAGGAGATGCAATAAGCGTTTTTGCCTCTACTTAGAACACGGATTTGAGATGGAATTTTTAGATTGAAATTGGTTGACTTTTCATAAAAAGATAAAAATTGATTTGAAAAACTTAGGTTCACACCTGTAATCTAAACGCACCATTAGCTTTCATTTGGCTGTTTATTACCCCATTGTAAATAATAGTATAATCTTGTTTTTAAATTCTAGTAGGATGAAAAAGTGACAAGAGTGTTAAAGGGGTGTTGACTTAAATGGAATGTCTTAATATATCTATTTAACTTTTTATTAAAAAAAGTTAGTTAATGATAGTTAAAAAATAAAGATCATATGGTAAACTAAAATTAAAAATATTATCGAAAAAGTAAATAAAATACCTAAATAACTTTGTGGATGTCATTACCTTTTTCATAATAATATGGATCATTTATAAAATGGATAGTCCATCCTCACCACCACCACCGCAGTGAGATGGTTCGAAACCAAATCACCTAACCATCTCACCTAATATCTCGATGTAGAAATTTTTTTTGAGGGCCTGTTTGGGTGGAGATGATGTTTTGAATGTTTAGTTAAAAATGTATGTTCGGGAAGAAACTTTTGAACAAGTTATGTTGTATAGAAAATAATATAAATATTTGAAATGCGTTTGGATTGGATTTTGTCTTGTTTCTCTCATCGTTATAAATATTTTAATATAAAAATTATCTCATTTTAATTTGAAAGAAAAAAGTTATAGACTTTTAAAATTTGAGTTCTTTAAAAATAAATGACAGGAAAAATTTAATATAAAATTGAGATTTTAAAATTTAGAATTTTAGATGATGTTTTATCATTTCTCCAGAGGGTGCCCATTAATTGTTGCTTAGCATATATTTATCTTAGGGGGTGTTTGGTGTGTAAGTTTGAGTTAAGATTTGTAAGTTTAAATAGTAAATTTTTTTGAATTTTTTTGAATTTTCAGAAAAAACAAACAACTTTTTGGGAAAAAAAATAAAAAATATGATAAAAAAAATACAGTTTAGTTTAAATTAAATTTTTTGTCAAATAAGATCTTAATTTAAAATTGTATACATAGTCAAGAAATTATAATTATATATATATATATATATTTTGGGAGGGAGTGTAGGTGTACAGGTCTCACCGGGATTTTGGAACGCAGGGCCTTTCCCAGTGGGAAGAGATGATCAGGTCCAGAGGAGAGTACGTACGACACCATTTTCTGCTGTCATCCGCGTGGAGGCGTGCCTGTCTACGTCATCATCTCCCTCTTTTTTTTTTTTTTTTTTAATTCCCTTTTTTTCTTGATTTTTTTATTATTTCAAATTTACAGACCAAAAGCCTAATCTGAAAAACATTGCAGGCTTTTTCTTTTTCCTTTCTTTTCAAAAGTTTATTATATGATGTTTGATAGATGTTAATAATCTTCCTATCTTGGGATTCTGATTTTCACATTTCCCATATTGTCCTTAGACCAAATGTTTCTTCGCAATATTTAATAGCTCATTTGGGGGACATATGTTTTTGATGTTTTGAAAATTAAATTAAAAATATATATTTAAAAGGAAAATTTTTTAAAAAATTTTATGATATAAAAAATAATACAAAAATTTAAAATACGTTCTAAAATAATATATAAAATAGATCTTACCTGATTTATTCGGTCGATATAAATATTCAGATATAAAAATATCTTATTTTAATTTAAAATAAAAAAATTATATATTTTAAAATTTGAATTTTATGATCCTTTAAGAGAGAAAGTCTGCCCCAAATGGGGCCTTAGTTATTAGGGTTTTGGAAGTAATGGACGTATATACTTTACTATCATCTTGTTCTCTCTCTCCCTCTCTCTCTCTCTTAGGGGGAGTTTGGTTCAACATTTTAAACTAATATTTTCAAAATTTTTTTTGTCTTTTTCCTTAAAAGTTTTTGTCTTCTTCCCAAAAAGTTTTTTATCTTTTCTAAAAAGTAAACATAATTTACTGTTTAAACTTAAAAATCTTAACTCAAACTTGTGAACCAAACATGCCCCAGATTAGTTTTAGCGCTAATTTGGATGCTCTATCTTTAATTATGTGCTTTTGTACTTTAATGTGAACAAGTTGTAGTATAGTTGTTACAATATGGTCTTTACCAAAAAGTGTTACAGCATGGCAAATATGTGGGGGTGCCAAAAGTCTTGAAGCGCCTCAACTTAGTAAAACATGGCAAGAATGTTTCTTGCCTTCTTTATCTATTTAATTGCCAATTAAACCGCAAAAAAATTTCTTGCTTAAAATAATGGGAGATTTTACTTTGGGGTACCTCGTTGTAACATATAATAGGAACATTCATTATATCTATAAAATTTAAGTTAGACAGTTAATATATTGGATTAAGGTTGAATATTGTAAGAGAATTTTTTAGGTGGGACTTTGGATCATAAGTTCGACAAAAAGTTTAAATAGGAAATTCAAGTTTTTGTGAGCTAAAATATTATTAAAAAAGGATTAAATTATAAATCTACTTAACAAAGAAACTGCACCGTTATACCCTTTACATGAATTGCATGTTGTTTAAATTATAAGCTTAAACTTACTTGTCTGTATGGTCCAAACATCCTACGTTTACAATTTTTCTAAAACTGTTCAAAAGTTTTTCCTTCAAAAAATAAAAATAAAAATAAGTTTTTGTTTGTTTGTTTGTTTCTTTTTAAAAGTAAGATAATGGGAAAAATTGTTCAAATTACCCAACTAAAACATGTTTAGCGATCTGGAGGTATGTAACACAAAATTTGATTCAAAGTTGATGCAAAATTTTGCTATGACGACGACGACGACAATAATAATATCATGTAACATGATAAAAAATCCCAAGTACATAAAATAGTTTTAGGAAAACTATAAGGTTGAACAATGTTAACTTTGAAGTTAACGATGGTTTAAATGCTTGAGTTCCTTCTTATCTTTTCTCTTAACTACTACTAATTTTCATTTATGATGATATCTCCTGTTACTTTAAATTCACTCCCCTTGTCCTTTTTTCCTTTAATTTCTAGAATTTGCACTGGTTTCTTATTAAATCTTAATAATCTTTTAAAAAAAAATGCCAATAAATAAAAACTCTACTAGAACATATGCAGGGTAATAATTGCCACCAACAATTAAAGAGGTTCAACCCAAAAAAAAAAAAAAAAAAAAAAAAAAAAAACAACAACAATTAAAGAGGTAGTAGTGGTGCAATAAATCGTGTCGTGTGTCGAGGTTTATGACTGAGATTACATATCTTGCTGTGTGGCAGAAACTTGTTAAATTGATGTACAATATTTGATGTTCAGCAGGTATAATTAGTGGAAAAGAAAGAAGCAATTAAATTGATGTGAATTAGGGCAATTTTTGTGATTAATTTGTTTTGACGTGGAGCGTTGGCAATTGATTAGTTGACACAATTTTGGTACTTGACTTTAGCCTAGGCCCTAAGGACTAATTATATGAAGGATAATCATTATTCTATATTTTTTAGTATGAATTTGTTAAAAAAGAAGTGTAGGGTCTTCTAGGTAAATGATTTTTAAAATTTTTTTTTTAATAAATGATCAACATCTATTAAATTTGGAAAATTACCTTTTATATATAAAAAAGTTAATCAATTGATCATGATTAAATTATTGATAGATTATGTTTAATAATTGATTAACAGTTAATTCCCTAAGTAAAATAATTAGGTTATTTATTTAAATAAGTGTTTAAAATGGTCTATTTAACTAAATTTTTCACAAATATATCATGTATTTTGAATATTATTGTGGTTATACCTCTGAATTTTTTATTTGTGTTAGCTGTGTTATTTTTTTTCTTCTTAATCAATAGCTGATTTTGACCCTTGAATTGATGAATTTACCCATTACAGCTTGTAGATTAAGCAATCATTAAATACTAATTGATAAATATATCCTCTTCATAGTTTGAAAGTACAACTTGTACAAAATTTTCCCATAACACCTAATTCGTATTTGATTGATATTTTGTTATAAGATGCAAAGGGTATATTTGTCCCTTTTAGATGTCAAAAACAACAGCGACCTCGAAAATATATAAATTTAGCTTGCGTTTGGAGTACGAATTTGGAATGGAATTTTTAAGTTAAAATTATTAGATTTTTTAAAAAAACTAATTATAATTTTTGTTGATTAAAAAAAAAAGATAAAAACTGAAATAAAAACTATAGGTTTAAAATAGAGAGTCAAACAAAAGCTTTATATCAAATTGAAATTTGGTGATGCAATCTTGCATCAATATTAATTTTGGTCAATTTGTTAAAACAAATTCACAAAAAAAAAATGTTAAAACTAAAGTACTTTACATATTGAATCAACAACAACTTAATTAGGGTGGGGAAATGGAAGCTGTGATTTTGGTACTTTATATTGTTAACCAAAAAAAAAATGTAAATTAAAGGGAGTGTTTGGAGCTCACCAAAATTCTTCTCCACCAATTTAGTGAGAGATTGGAAGATGGGAAAAAGAATATTCTCTAAAATTCATATGGACACGTGATTATCTTTTTATATAAATAGGTTACAATCGAGAGTTGAAAGTTTTTTTTTCCCCCATTTTCTTCACTTTTTTGCCCTATTCTCTTCTTCATCTCTCTCATAAGAATCCGTACTAATAGTCTCAAGTTCCAAGAAAATATATATATATATATATGTATACAGATACGGCGATAGTACTATTTTTATCATAAAAAAAGTAATGACAGATATTTTCCCAAAATATTGTATGATGATGATGAATAAATATAACCCAACGAGAGCCTTATCCAATGGAGGAATCTTGGGGTATCTTCCCTTTGCAAATACATGGTGGAAAATGATAGCTATTTTCTATGATTTAAAGCTTTGAATCCTTGAACACTTTTTCTAAATTGTCTGCCACTAAAAATTTGCAGACGAAACGTGCTCTGATAACAGATAAAATTTTGCAACCTACTCTACATGGCTGATTAATCAAGAATTTAATTTATGATGTTGATATATATTAGACATATACATGGAAATTGTCAATTTTGATTTCCTTTTTAATTAGAACGCACGCAGATGGGATGTTACGATTTCCTTCATTTATTGGTTTCATGATAGCGTTTTGGAATTTATTCGAGTGGGTAAAGAATTGAGAGCAAATCAACCATCGGTGAGTCGCATATATACATATATATATATATATATATATGTAGCAACTTGGAGCATAAAACTTTAATGGCATCTCCAAGATCAAGTCGTTTTCCGTATCAACTCAAAATTTATCTTTGTCCAGACCAAGTTAGATTATGAGATTATGGAACTCGATTGAGTTTAAAAGATGTCTACTTCAAGTCATTTAATTAAGGAGAAAAGCTGTAGTATATATCCCACGTCTTTTAAGATGTATCACACATTTTAATTTCAATCGTTACTATTGAATGAAAAAAAAAATGAATGAAAACATTTTCAATTAAAAATTGATAAATTCTTTTTTGAAGTGTTAAAGGGTAAAAAAAAAACCCGAAGTTCGTATAGTAATAACACAACAATAACAGTAGACTTATAATTAAAGTTATTGGGCCATTGCAGTTGACATGTTGACATTTTAAGATGGATTGTCAATCCCTTTAAAATCTCAAATTTCTCCTTATCTCTAATATTCATATGGTATCAGATATCAACAAGCTCAAACGTGATATCAACAAGCTCAAACGTGCAGATCCATCCAATACATGATTAGTGACTCTAAAGAGAGCACCATCGTACATGGTGCGTTAAAAGTAAAAAAAAATCCGAATCCCACATCGTAAAAATATAACAACAACAATAAATTTATATAAGGGTGTTGGGTTACTCTACTTGATTAGTTGATCTTTTAAGATAAAAGTCCAATCTCTTAAATTCTCTTCCTCCCTCTGATTTTCGTAATCCAATAATTGAGATTTCAATTGCATGGTGCATCTCAGACATTATATATCCATGACAAGCGGCTGCCAAATTTACTCGGACAAATACACGACTGAGAAAGAGAATCGCAGACAGCATCATGTGTGGTAGGGAATCAACAAATAATATAAAAGTTAATTTAAGTAAAAAAAGCATGTACATTTCCACACAAGAATTAAAAAAAAAAAACAAATAAAAATTATAGACACAATCTAACAAAAATTCTATACTTTTACGAAGGTCTGTACATTTCAAGATGCAACATATACAATTAAGTCTTTAAAGATTTGGATTACACAAGCACATGCGATATAGAAAATTAGCCACGATAAATATTTGGTTTATATAAATATATATTCTCTCTCTTAATAAATAACCGTGAGAATAGGACAGTGAGAGTGATAAAATTAGAAGGTCAGATTAAAGACATAAAATTGTGCTGGGTGGGTATGGTTTGGTAGGGGCAGAAGGATCTCATTTTCATCATTAAATCCCACATACTACGTGGGCATATGGTAACCCTAGGACCCTATTTTCTTTCCCGAGAAACAAGCAGAGCCAAATATTGCCAATTCCATTTGAGCTTCCCACTTGGACCTTATTGAACTAGCCCTACTACCATTATTAGTACTGCCATTTATATATATATATATATATATATATATATTGGTCCTGCCTCTCAATAGAAATAACCTTAGCCTTCAGAAATTCTTGTCAGTCATTTGTCTATATATATTATATTCTTCTTGATCATCACTGTGTTCTTCTGCAACTTATTATTCACACTTAATATTGTCTTGTTTGGCAATTTTTGTACGGTGGACCCCTATCATAATTCTTGTCCTTTCTTCGTTTTGCCTTATATTTAAATCATTCGAAAATCATGTTCATAAAACATATTGTTTATAACCCGTCAATTACATTAAAATCATATCAAATTACGAAAAAACTTAATAGTTTAACAGAATTATTGTATATAAATTTATCGATTAAAAACTCATGAATATCCTTTAAATTATTAATTCTCCTATGACTGAATCTAACCATTCCAAGCGCAGGGTATTTACTAATTTGTTTTGTTTTGTTTTTTGTTTTTAAATATAATCATCATTTAGTCTAGTTTAATTAGCATTATTATTGTTTAGTTTTGTAGGTCTCTTGTTTTGTTCTGTTTCAAAAAACTTGATACAAATCTGACAGTTAAAACTATTTTTCCGATGAAGTTTCTCCTATGTATTAACTTAAATCGCGAGATCTTTTGTTTAATAATCATCATTAGTCTAGTTTTTGTGTGGTTTGTAAGTTCGTCCGTCTGACACTGTTGAGTTGGCAGCACTAAGAATCTGTCACGTGGAGCTGAGGCCCAGGTGTCCAAGGTTGCAAAATTAACACTTGTCGTTTATATATTGCCACATCCCTTAGATTTGTTTAGCCTTATTTGAGATCTCTCTCTCCTCTTTTTTGTCTGTGTTCTTGCAAACTTCTCCTATTAAGTGGTCTCTGTGGTTAAAATTATCGACTGGTGTGTGTGTGTGTGTTTTGTTTCGTTGTATTTTTCGAGTAAGCAAACTCCTTTTTTAAGGAATAGTCTTCAGTTTCTAGTAAGTGTAATTTTATATGTAACATATTACTATTTGAAATTGTTTCAAACATGTATCATTAAAAATATTATAATTAATAATCTTGGCATTACATGTCATTAATCTTATATTATATTACCGGATAAATATGACTATTGGGCATGAAAACTTTACAAGTAATTCAAAGTATTAAATTGCACAATTTATGAAGCATACGTGTTAATTAACTTCTACGTTATTATAAGGCATACATATAGGATCTACCTATTTAAATTTTCACATACTCAAATTACCCCCAATAAAAATATTTCCCTCCTTTTAACAGTTGCCACTACACTAGGTGTATTTTTCACGTAGGTGTAGATGCTGAGAGTCTACCGTCAAATTTTTAACCAGAGTTAATAAGATAACTGAAATGAATAATAAATAGCATCTACAGTAAGTTGTCCAAACAATGTAAAAACTTTCCGCGTAGGACATACATCAACGTGGATCCCACCGATCGCAATGAGAATCAAGTAGTAATTTACCTGAACGGTGCAAATTAAATCGTTATATTTGTGGATCCCATCTGAGTGACTCTTATCGATTGAGTGACTTTTGTGACCGACGACATGCATTTATGTTTTACATCCGTGAAAACGAGATTTCGTCCTAAAATTTTGAGGCAAAATCGAACCCACCATCAAATTTTTGGGTTCAAAGGGGGTAGGAGGGGGGATAAGAACCACCGAATTTGCTTCCATGTTTAGTGAACTTTGTGCGTATGAAATGGCTCAAAGGAGGCCTACCATGTTTTCAAGATGATAAGTGAAGCCAACACCAAAATTGGTTCTGATCCCACTTTGATCCTTATAGATTTCAACCCCAAAAATTAGTGGAATCTTTGATTATTTCCACCACCACCATATTTCCTTGATTCCGGTCAACACAACTGCTCATTAGCCCTTAGGAATAATATGCAAATAAGAATATGACTATAAGAACATGACATATCCGTGCCTAAGACGTCTCACACATCTAATCCATTTCCCCTTGTCTCCATTTGATGGGATTGCAACCATTAACTTTGCCCTACGTTATCTTGATGGAGAATTGTATGTGAATATCGGTACAGCTCGTTTTTTGTATTCATATTGGATTTTAATCGGATGGTATTTAAAAAGCAAATATATTATCTATGTAATGTTTTAACTTATCAACTCCTATTATATACGCCTTCTTTTGGGTTAGGTTTTGTTTTAGATTTAGTTTCTTTTTTCGGGTGGTAGTTGTCTGTTAATTTCTGATTTTGATTTTGATAAGTGGCACACGTGACAAACACGTGGCTATCTCATCCACTCTTTTATAACGGATTCACCAACTGGAATCATTGTGCCAAAATTTCTAAAATTGAGGGGTTGATTGTTAAGAATTTTAGTTGAAGGATTAAAATGCCAAATGTGATATGTTAAGGGGATATTCATGCAAAAAAGTCGTTATTTTTCATTCTCTTGTTTATAGGCTCCCGCGTGATTAATTTGTACCACTTGTGATATTGGAATAAACAACTAGATTGCTAGCTAGCTAGTGGGTGACAACCACCTACCCCGTAAATGAAAAAAAAGTTCATGCAATTTGCTTACTAATTAAAGGTGGGAAATGGGAATCAAAAGCTATGCATTATATCACTTGTCCATGTTCTTTAGTCCAATCGCATGATGATGATGATAACAAGCTTAATATTGCCATCATGATAATTTGGGCATAACTAAGATTGTTTTATTGATTAGGAAAAAAAAAAAAGGTGGGCCTCAGCCCAACTTGGCCAAAAAAAATTAATGATACGTTTAGCTTATAGGTGTGAATTTGGAGGCTCGTTTGGGATAACGTCTGGAGATGATATTTTGAAAGTTGAGTTAGAAATGTAAAATTATGTGATATAGAAAATAGTACAAAGTTTTGAAATGTAGTCTGAAAAAAAATACAAAATAGATTTTATCTTGTTCATCTTGTCGTTGCGAGCATTTTGACATAAAAATTCATCTTATTTCGATTTGAAATGAGAAAGTTACGGACTTTTAAAGTTTGAGTTTTTTTGAAAATAGAAGAAATAAAAAAGTTTGATGCAGAGTTGGAAATTTGAAATCCATATGACAAAATGACATCTAGAGATGTTACCCCAAACATGTTATAAATTTTTCATATCAGTTTTTATCTGTTTTTAAAAAACAATAAAAATTATAACTAGTTTTTAAAAATTAAATCAACTTAAACCTAAAAAATTTCATCTCAAACTCGTATTTTGAATGGAGGCTAAGCCTTCGTTTGGTGTTTTAACTCCAATTTAAATTTTTCATATAAGTTTTTGTCTGTTTTTTAAAAGTTAACTAAAATTATAATTAATTTTTAAAAAATTAATCAATTTCAACTTAAAAATTTTAATTCTAATCGGTAAATCATACGTATCCTAAAATTGATTTTATGAACTCTCCTTTGGTGGGAAGTGTTAAACATGTGGATCTTAATGTACCCAAAAGGCATAAAATGAGGGAACGTTACATTTTGATATAATTAAAAGTTAGAAATTGTGTGTTATGGATCGATAAAGATATCTTATCATGAAAAGAGCGGTAGGATTGTGAATATGACATTACGTGGGAGAGTTAGTGCTTAAGCGAGAGGGGTTCTCTTTTTAATAACACAAACAAAAACAAACGACAAAACGTAATTACATCTCATGTATAACAAAGCTGAGAAAAATAAACAAACAGACACAGAAAATAGGCAGAAGAGACATTTGACATGCATGTAGCTCCACATTCCAAGGCTCAAAAATTTCTGCAACATGAATGATGGTTAAAGTCACCAACTAGAATAAAAAGAATATTATATATATATACTTATATGTGTATATATATAACACAAAAGGGTTGTACTGGACGTGAAGCCATGCTGTCATGTTGTGCCAAAAACAAAAGGGCCACGAGAGAACCCAAAAATGAATTAATAAATGACGCGCCATTGAAGAAGCTTTGAAACGAAAATGAAAGGATGAAAGAAAGGGAAAGCCTTTTTTTGTGGGAAATTGTAGAGAGAGATATGAGAAGTTAAAAAGCAAGCAAATAATTCAGACACGAACTCCAAGGAGCCCAACAAAAAGAGGAGAGAGAGAGAGACAGAGTAAAGAATAGTACACTTACCACACAACCAACTTCAGAGCAGTAAAGAGAGAGAGAAACAAAAACAATAGCAAAAAAGAAGAAAAAAAGAAAATTAGAAAGAGGGTCCGAAATTGAGGAGAGTAAACATGACGGCCGTACGCCGCCGTTTAGGGAGGTGAGACCGTGAGAGTGAGAGTGGTGTTGATTGAGTCAGCAAAGGGAGAGAGAGAGAGAGAGAGAGGCAAAAGTAGAGTGTTAAGATTTTTGTAATCAATGAGATGGGACAACCTACTTGGTTTAGCCCCTAAAACCTTTTTTTTTTTTTTTTTTTTCTCTTTAATTTAGTTTATTTAATAATTTATTTTTTTAAGTTATAGAGAGAGAGGTAATAGCTTTAGGCACTATAAACTTTTCACGGGTTTTGATGAGAGATTGATTGACGAGCAGCTTTCGGAGAGTGAGTGACTGAGGGAGTGACGTTGTTTCTGGCACTGTAATCATTTCAGGCTTTTTTTTTCTTTTTTTTTTTTTCCATCACTTGTTTGGTTTGGCTTGGCTAGTAATTAACCTATAGTAGTAGCTTTAAGGCTAAATTCCATTGTTTATGGATAGAAAAAACATAAGCACAGCTGCGAGAGAGAGAGAGAGAGAGAGAGAGATTATTGTAGGCACAATAGATTAAAGTACTAATCTCTTGAGGGTTAGCTCAAGTGGATGGAGATTCTCGGGATTTGCTCCCTTGTCGACTAATAATTCGAATTTTCTTAAATACGTTCTCTTAAGATCATGTCTGGTAATATTAAAAATGACAACTTGTTATAATTTGTATAGAAAAATTTATAAAAATACGGTGTATAGATCTTATAAGATTAGTCGAGCTTTTCATATTAGATTGACATGACAAAAATAAAGCACTATTACTGTCTACAACCATAAAACCATGTTCTTCTTACGTTTTCTTATGCCTTGCGGGTTTGTGTGTGCATCATTAATAAACCAGAAATGCTAAATGGTTTTACACTTGTATGATTTGAACCGTTGATTCATGTGGACCCGTTGTGCGACCTACAGAAATGAGCAGCCCAGATTAGTGACACGAGTGCAATTAGCATTCCTCTGTTTAGGTTCTTCATCATGGTTAAGCTTTAGTTTATTATGTTCATACCTCATAAAAGATAAAACAATTGTTTCTTAACAACATATCCCAAGCTAATTAAATATCTCTGTCATTTTTGTTATCTTAAAAGCAACACTCCAATTTTAAAGTGCATCACTCAAATGGGCCAAATCCATTTGGGATGAAGGCTGGCCCATTCAGCCCTGATGAAACCTTGGGCCTGAATTTCAACGGCCCGGGAGTACAACAAGTTGACTATGAAGTCCACACCTAGCCCAATACCAAGCGACCTTTCAATATTAATCGAAGTAGCATACTAAACAAACATCGAACCGGTACCCCGTTTGGATGAACTTTTATAACAACTATGATTGTATTCAAATGCAATAAGCGTTTGGTTGGCCAACTATTAGAGTGAATTTATTTAAATGTTTTACTGTTTTAGAATAATTTAACTTAAATTCAGATCTAAATTTTCATTTTTAAAAAAATTTATACTACACTTGTTTTTCTACTTTTGCACTATTCAAATGTTACCTTTTAACAAAAACTATCCAAGACAAACATTTCATTTGAATTAAAAATTCAAATTCTACATTTGAATACACATTTAGTTTGAACAAACATTCAGATATCAATCTATGATCGAAACGAATCATTGGACAAAACAAAGAAGGAAGAAAGAAATCCATAAACTATAACATAATAAGCAATAGATCAATAAACCAAAATAGCAGGTTCCAAAAAACACAAGTAATGTGACTGATAATGGCAGGGAAAAAGGCTCAGCCACAATATCCTCTCCTCTGTATCCTACGTATATACAATGAAATCCGAAACCTAGAGGATTATATCAATAACTTATTTGTAGGATCCTGAAAATCTTTTACGTATAAACATAACTACTAATACTCTCCGATCATAGCAGATGTCAAGTAGGCGGGGAAGTAGGCGCATCGAAGCGATATGAACAAAAGCGAGGCAGAAAAGGTGCTGAAACCGTTGGTGCATTTACGAGCTATGATTCAAAAGGATCGTTCGAATGAACACCATTGTGATGATCAGCCAAAGAAAATGTCCGCGAGAAATTGAGCTAGCTGTGAAACGGAAACATGGAAAAGAAAGGGATTAAGCACGGGATTAATGATATCAAAACGCCTTAAAGAACAGCTTCATGTGCAGGCTAGTTTTCGAAAGAACTATGTCATTCAGTTTCGAAAAATTCTCAGGTGTATAACGTTCGAACGAGATTCCCACCGATGTATTTTGTCATAAGATATGATTTGATATACTCACCTTGATTCTTACTGTTGTCAGCCAATGCTGGTGTCGAAGACGAAGCTTCGTTTGTGGTTGAAATCCCGAGGTTCGAGCAATCCATTCCGAGCTCACCTGAAGCACAAGAGCGAAAGCTCAACTCGTCCATTTCAGTTGGATAATGCAATTCTTGAAATAACAGTTTTAGCATCATCACTTAACAAGACATAAAGAAAAGTATGTTTTCTTCTACTGTAAGTCTCTGCTTAGCTATTATAAGAATACGTTCTTACATGCTTTGAAGCAAGGGAAACTAGAGATATTCAGAAGGTTGTAATAATCCGCCGGACATATACAATCATATGAGAATTTTGAAGTCTTGTTGCACGAACCGCTTCCACAGTGACTCCAGTAGCAGGCTATAGATAAGACCAAAATTAGAAAATTGAAAGAAAATATACACACAAAAAATATATCAATTGCTAAATCCCGAGATTCAGTGATGTGGTAGTTTTTACGATCGAAAATAGTTTCATTGGGCTTGGTTTCCTTCTCTTGAACAGCAGCGGGCGCTTTCGTGCAGGAGTAATTCAGGGTACCTATGAAATTCAAGAAATCATTTAAAAAAATTAGAACTGTCAACATAGATCAAGGGTATCCATTAAAGAATCAAGAGATCAAAATCATAATCCAAAAATGATTGCCTTAGGTAGGCAGTCAAAATCACATCTTTAAACTGGTTTAAGTTACCTAATCACATCCCGCCAGGAGAGAGTCTACGTCTGATTAGCGAGCGTCACCGAATTAAATTTCATAGAATCTATCTTGTTAACTGTTTTTGAGCTAAACAGGTGTATCATTATTAAATGAGTAAGCTAACTCTAGTCTTTGTCTAGCTCACTTTAGTTGCTGACTTTTATATGTGTTTCTTTCTTGATGGTGTTAGAATTTCTACTTTAGTTAGCTTCTTTTCTGTTTCATACCCTCCAATTTGAAGCTAAATTTTTTCCTTAAAGCTCAATGAAAACCCCGTACTGAACTAAAAGATAACGACATCGAAACCGACTGCTACGACCATTCCCGTCTTATGAGGTTCTTATAATCCGTCTTAAGTAGGATAATCAAAAGCTGGTGCAAATGAATTTTCTTAGCTAACATCTTATTTCTCAACAACGAAGTCCTTCCCCGGTAATTAGAAAACATGAAAAAAAATCAAACATTTATTCAGGGGAAAAAAAAAAAAAAAACTTGGTAAGTTTATTGCTAGGTAAGCTAAATTAGGGGACAAACAATATCAAGCAAGGTAATGGACAGAGAAATAGAACAACATTCATCAACAAAGTCCGAATCGAAAACACAATAATCAAACTTATTACTAACAAGAAGCTAAAAATTCAATCAAACAGTGAGATAAACTTATCCAAAGTTAAAAGATTCCTAACTAATAACTATATTATCCGAATACTAATGCAAGATCAAAGTATTCAATGAAGAAAATCATTCATTTCGATTAAGAATTCGCAAGAAAAAGCGGAATCGAAAGAAAGAGGGAGAGAGAGAGAGAGAGAGAGAGAGTAGTTACAATTGGGAATGACACAAGGGAGGAATTTGAGGTGATCGGTGTGGCTAGAAGAGGTCTGCTTCCAACCAGACAGACATTCACATTCGAAGAAGAAAGTGCTATTGCTTGAAGCCTTGCACGTGCCTTTCCCACATTCCACATCCTTACACACATCATCTGTGCCATTGGCAATAACAAAAACCAACCTCAAAAACATCAAAATTCAAAGTAAAAAAAAAAATCCCACGAAAGTAAATGGGAAAAAAGAAGAACCCCATTAGAGAAAAACACAGAAAGTAATGAAATTCAAGAGAGAGAGAGAGAGAGAGAGGAAACCGAAGATAGGAGTGAGAAGATCGCCAAGGGTGGTGGAAGCGAGAGGTTGGAGAACTAGAAAGGCGAGAAGAAGAGAAGCGGCACATACAGAGGTTGAAGCCATTATAATGATAATGATAATATTAATAATATTTGTAGAGAGAGAGAGAGAGAGAGAGAAAGAGGAGAGAGAGGGAAAATGGAAGTGAAGAATGGGTGGGTTTTAAAGAAGTGAAAGAGTAGACTTTAAGAGGAGTACTGAGAGGATAAATCGGTGGGAAGCTACTTGTACGGTTGAGAGATCTAAGTAATAATACGTATTGTAACGTGGCTGATATATAGTAGATTGACATTTCCCAACTCTCTTTAATAGTGAAGATAGGCGTAGGGTCGTTGGCAGTTGGTTTTTTTTATTTTATTTTTATTTATTCTCTGTTAAAAAAAATATATTTTGTTAAGTTTTAGATTTAACAAGGCGTGGGGTCGTTGGCAGTTGGTTTTTTTATTTTTATTTTTATTTTTATATCATTTTCTCCAATGATTAAAAAAAAAAAAAAAAGTAACGTCTCCATGTACTCGGTACTTTTATGAGTTAATATGGCCGAGATTTTTGAGAGTCTATTGAACATATTGTCTATTCCAAATGTTAACTTTAAATCTAATAAAATTGAGGCTTTCTGCATGTCATTACTAGCGGTAGTTTTAGATCTATATTTTATCATATCATAGTTTTACGTTTTTTTTTTTTATGCCGATTAGATTTAATTTTGAGAAATTAAAGATATACTCTAAAAGCTTGGAAAAAAAGAGGAAAAAAATTATACGATGACCCCCCACTTTTTTCTTTGCTTAAAAAAGAGAGGGGGAAAAAAAAAAAAAAAAAAGAAGAAGAAGAAGAAGAAGAAGCTTTTGTCGCCATTTTTTTTTTCCCTTTTTCTCTTGTCTCTCTCTCATCCGCTTGATCGAGACATCTTTTGGTTATTTTCGTTTGATGAAGCGGATTTTGTATTTTTCTTGTTCTATTCTTCTCTCTCTCTCTCTCCCTCTCTGTTTTTTTTTATTTTTATTTTTTATTTTTGGGGTTTTGGTGTTGTGACTCTTATGTTTTCAATGTGAAAAATAGGTTTTACAATATTCAATATGTTTCCCATTCGACTAATCAAAATTGTGCGTTTCTCTTCAAAACATCATATATATATGTTTGTTTTTGTTTTTGTATTTTTTTTTTTTGCCGAGAAAAATACAATTTTAACTTTTAAGATTGTGGAAGAACATTATTCCTACGGCAACAAGACGGCATAACTGAACTAATTTAGATCAGGCGAAAAAAAAAAGGATGTTTACAACTTGAATTTAGCCATTATCACCTCTAATCTATAGCAGATAAATATAAAAACTACATAAGTAACCGATATATTTAAAATTGTAACTTGAAAATCTACAAGCAGAATAACATTTGTCTTCCGTACAAATAATCAATAAATATATGTAATTTTCCAATACAATACGGACCGAATCTGTGCCTTTTACAAAGAACACCTAACTCTGCAGCCCATTATTTCCTTTTTTATTCATAGCATTCCAAATCTTGAAGAATAACACTATCTATTGTGAGTGTCATTTAACATTATATTCGGAAGGTCCTAGTTTGAAAAATTCAAAGAAACCACTACATTATTTGTGGTATTAATGTGCATGTATTTAAGAGTTGGAATGGACTAATCCAAAGTGGTGACTATTGATACCTCTATTAATGGTGTGCCTAATAATTTAAGCCACTCATGTCCGCTTCACTGAACCCTCTTGGCCTCTTCTTCTTGTATGCAAAGCCAAAGTGATAAATATAGTGAATATATATATATATATATATATATATATATATTCCCAATGTCACTCTTGGGATATAACTTTTCCAAAAAATCAAGTGAGGCTATGAAAGTCTTTCCCAATCACGTTGGTCATGTTTCAATGCATTAATTCAGAAAGATTGGAGTTTGGTTTTAAGTCAAATATAGGCTTTAGACATGTCTTTTGCTTTTTCTAATTTCACCAAGAACTAGCTACCTCTCAAGTTAAACATGTGAAGTCACCTTGTTTTGTGCACCTCACCTCGGCTCTCTCTCTCTCTCTCAATCCCAAACACAATTTACACGCGGTATTTGACATCATCACAAAATTATATTATTCATCCCGACTCAAATTAAATCGAAATTAGATATGTGGTAGGCCCCGTCTAGAAGTAAAATGTATGCTTGATCAAAAACATGTTAGCATCATCTTTGTTTGGCATTTTGCAATTTGCAAACTTTTGACGCAATTGGAAGGACATAAAGTGTAGAAACTTTAAAAAAAGGCATAGTACTAATCCATAATTTCCATATTATATCATAAAATAATTCATTATTAAGTATTAGAAGTGACAACTAGCCGATTAACTTCAAGGATTATGACATTGTAGCGCATGGGATAAGTTCTCAAATTCAGAAGAAAACAATATACACACACTTACTCTTGTCGTCGGTTCAGTGTTTAGTTTCTTCTTTTAGATTGAAAAAAAAAAAAAAGGGAAAATTTCCCTTGCATCACTGATATATATATATTTACCTTTAGGTAGCAATCGTTTTTTTACTGTATGATACAGATAAGATGATTTTAACAAATTACATAGTTGATAAAAAATATTAATGGCAATTGTTGAGCATTGGATTTAAAGAGTCCATTAAATTTATATATATATATATATATATATATTTTTCTTAGTTTTAGAGAGTCCATTAAATTCAGAATTTTGGATGAATTACTTGTTCTTAACAGTATGATTTTTGTACATATACTTTTTTACAAATATTTTTGTGCATATATTTTAGCACTAATGCCCCCTGAACTTGTTACTCTTTGGCAACTTGCTCTTCAAACTTTTAATTTTGACAATTTACGACCTAAACTTGTTAAATTGTAGCTATATACTCCTTTTAGTTAATTTTACACGAAATAAAAGATTTGAAATTGGAAGATATGCATTAGGATTTGTATTGGATTTATAAATTTTGGTTGGAAGTTGGTTTTTTTTGTCTTCAAATGAGGAGTATATGGGCTTTTCATAACTAATGTAACAGAAAATTAACTTATAGAGGGTATATTGTCACAATTTAGCAAATTGATGGGGTAAATTGGGAAAATTAGAAGTTTGGAGGGTAAGTTATCAAAAGATGACAAGGTTAGGGGTGTCACTGCCAAATGCCCTATATCCCACGTATTCGGTCCCTTGGTATGCCAAAAAAAAAAAAAAAAAAAAAAAGTTGTGACAACATTTTTGGGAAAGGCCATTAACAAATTTAAAAAGGGAAAAAATTCCCTTCCATGAATATGAATTTTGAACCTAGTTATTGAATGCTTTTTTAAAAAAAAGAATTAATTACTATTTAAAGCAAATTTGTTGCTTAAGTGTTACAACGTATCATATAATATGCCACATTATAATATATAATGAAGACATTCACTTTTTTTTTTTTTTTGTCTATAAACTATGCATGATTATTAAAAAAAAATGTAACATTGAAAACTCCTTCGTAAATATGTTACCTCTTCATATGTATATCATTTTGGCGCAAGAACATGTTATCTACCCCAAATTGCAAAATAACAAGTGTTGTTACACCTCTATCTTATCTATCTTTTTGTTTTTTTTTTTGTTTTTTTCCAAATTTCTATGTCTACCTGTATGAAAAATTTAGGATATTTTCTACATCTTATGTTTGTACAAAGTTGCAGATAGAATCCCAAAAAAAAAAAACTTGTTGAACGAGTTTTTTGCCTGGGAAAAAGGCTAAAACCATTGCTAAGAATAGATAAGATCAATTGACTAATATAATCCAAAAAGCTTGCCTTTTTCAATCTTGATGTAAACTTTGGGAAAATCCCTTACAATCTTCATAAAAAAAAATTACATTTGTCACTTCCATAAATATATATATACACAACCACAACATTTAATGAAAAGCTACACCCTTTATGAAAATTGACATTTCTGCCGCGTGATAACAAAGAGTGGAAAAATTAAGCTCTCCAATTATGACAACAAACCAAACCAAGCCATCAAAAAAGATAAAGAACATATTACAAAAATTTCCTCTAAACTTATTAGTAGTATCAACTTACTCCTGATTTTACAAATATAACATGAAACTTGATAAAAATGACAACTTTAGTCCTTCCGTGACGGTACACAAGGTTTTCCATCCATTTTTGGGAAAAAGGTGGACGGAATGACCCATTTCACCATTTTTATCGACCTCATCACATTCATAAATTTAGGGGCAAATTAATATTAGTAAAAAAGTATGGGGTATTTTTGTAATTTGGCCATCTAAAAACGACATCTATTTTTAAGAGACAAAAAACGACCATCGTCAGTAACAAGAACAAACCTTTACATCTGAATCACTTCTATTGATCTTTCTATTAGATTCATTAACCTTGTTTGTAGATTGAGATTTCCAAGGCCTACTAATCTTCACCAATTTCGATGAACCCAAAAAACGACCATCTTTTGTCTGCTTATTGTCACTCGATCTGTGTTCATAATCCAACAAAAAACAGTAATTAAACTCAATATCATTGAGGAAAAAAAAAAAAAAGAATTGGGAAAAGGAAAAAAGAAGAAAAAAGAAAAAGCAAAAACCTTGAGGAAAGTTGGAGGCAACAATGGCCAAGCTTCTTCTCAAGTCTCTGGCGAGCTTTAAGAGCCGTTTCGCTCAAATCCGTTGATGGGTTTTGGCGTTCTCGGAGGAATAATGACTCGGTCTGAGTTGAGTTAGCTCGGAAGCTGTGATTATGGTGGCGGACCCTCCTGTGAGGCACTCCCACGCCTGGTATCATTCCTGACATCCTTTTTTTTTTTTTTTTTTTTCCTTCCTGTTTTTGTGATTACAACCAGAAAAAAAAAATGAAGAAGAAGAAGAAGAGAAGTTTGCTAATTTAAGCTAGGAAAAAAAAAGCTAAATTTGTGTTGATGGTATTGGGGAATATACAAGTGTCTTTCAATTAAAATGTGGGTTTTCATATAAGGAAGCTTCTGGGAAAGGGAAAGGGTTTGAAGTCAGTCAACTTTGGTACTATTATTCCATGAGGCGTGAGGAACGGAGCAAGAGGGAAATTTCTTAGCTCTTTCTTTCCCTCTCTTGTTTTGTTTTGTTTGTATCTTCTTTTTTCCACATGGTTTGGTTGTTGAATTTCTTGGTAATTCCTCCGTGAGGCAAAAAAAAAAAGAAAAAAAGAGAACATCAATTAATAATTTATTTGAAATTTTTTACCATAAGAATTGTCCTTTTTTTTATAAAAAAATTAAGGGTAGAATCTATAATTTTAAACGTTTAATTTGGTTTTTAATACGGGTATTCATGTTAAAAATTTTTTAATGGCCAACATAAATTTCCCTCATTCATAAATCAGTTGTTGAGAATTTAATTTAATAGTTTTTAATGATAATAAATAAGGACGGTTTCTAGCTACCGTATAAAATTTCCATTTTTATATAATAGAGATTGGATTAGGAGCCCTTTTCTCATGTCATAATTGAAGTATTGAACCAAGACTACATAACTATTTTAGTGAACTAGAGAATTCCCAACATGATATCTGTCTTTTTAAAGTTGAAAAACAAAATATGACAGAGGGTGCAATTATTAGTGGATGAATTTCCAAGTGTAGGGGGGTGATTTATAAGATTGTTCTTTAAAAACCACATTTTTGAATTATTATCTCATTTATAATAATTTTAGTTTTTTCATCTCTAATTGGATAACTATGGAGTGTCAAAAATCCAAACAAGTATTAAGAGATAACAAAAAAACTATAGTTTAAATGGTTGTTTTCATAATTTTGTCTAAAGATTTATGGTTGTTTGGTAGGAGGAATTAGATAGGATTCAGATCCTCGGCAAGATGCCAAATTTTATCTTTTTGTTTTTTGTTTTGTTGAATGTTGAATCATATCTTATCTTTATAAAGTTGAAAGAATGAGAACAAAAAAAAAAAAAAAAAAAAAAACAAAGAAATTCATAGCATGAAATTTTTTTTATTGAATCTCTCTCTCTCTCTTTTTTTTTTTTTTTTTTTTTTTTAAACATTGAACTTAAATAAGGGCATTTAAACTCTACTCATGTGAGTTAATGTAGAAAGAGAAGTTGAAATTGGATCGCCAGCAGGAGCTATGGGCTAGTCGCTGTAGGTCCAGCCATATCTCATAAATGAAGCCCGTGGGAACCCAATAAAGAAGATGAGTCACGAGAGGTAAAACGACTAGAAAAGGACAAAGAAGTATAAAACGAATATCAAAGAGAAACGACGAAAATTAGCAAAACGACAATCACTTCAGAAACGAAAACGTATTAAAACGACAAAGATTGGTAAGAAAGACCATTGAACATTACCCAACGTTAATTAGACGGCATTGACTTAGATACGACAACGATCAAAAAGAAGGAAAAAAGAGTAACAAGTACTGAAAACGACAAATATTTAAAAACAACAATGGATTGAAAAAGAAAAGAAAAGAAAAGGAATACTATACTAGATCTGGAAAAAAAATAATATTAACAATTAAGATGACTTAACATCGACAAACATTAGTAAAACGACAAGGTAAGAAACAACAACAATTAGTAAAAACGACAATGGTCTAGGAAGCAGCAAATATTGATGAAAACAACATTCTCATGTAAGAGAACAAAATTGAAAAATGGCAGGGTTTAATAAAAACGTCAGTTTCTTATAAGACAACAATATTATAAAGAACGGGCAGTGGCTTCACAAGCTAAAACAAATTGATAAACAGCCACTATTGTGAAAAACGACACTGGCTTGAAAAGGACCCAAAAAAAAAAAAAAAAAAACAAAGAAGATATATAGCAGAGATTATAAAATGAGAATGCAAAAGATAAACAGTAAATAAATTTGATAAATAACAGTGATTAAAAAAATAAGAATGGGAGATATAAATTGAAAACGTAAGAAACGACAATTATGGAATCCAAACGACAATATTGTGGAATGCGACCAATTATTAGCAAATTGATGAAAAACAACCCCGATTTAGAAAACGACAAGTATTTGAAAAACAAGAAAGGTTAATAAAGACAATAGGCTATAGCTGACTGAAGACGACCATTATTATAAAAACGACAGGAGAATGAGAAAACGTCAGTTTGACATACTACAAGATTGAGGAAAACGACAGCGGATAGATTCAAGAGATTTCATAAAACGACAATAGAAAAAAGAATTTTAGGATGAAGATTGATAAAACGACAATGATCTAAGTGGTCATACCTTTGAAAGGATGGAGAAAAACGGCGGTGGCATGAAAAAACGGAAACACATAAACGACAATGATTTCAAAAAATGATCTAAGTGTATGAAAACGACGAGGACAAATAAATCGAAACGATATCAGAAAACAAGAGCCGACTGATAAGTACATAAAAATGTACTTTTTGATGTTTTTAATTGCTTGATAAATTGTGTTTTAATTAAATATTTTCATGATTTTATTGTAAAATTTTAGATTGAAAATATTTAGTTATAATTTAATTTATTTTGATTTTCAGGTTTATTTTAAAGAAGCGTGCAAATGGGTCATTAAACAGAGGAAAAAGAAGGAAATTTCAACCAAAAATCCAAGCATGATCAGCTGCTTTAGAAGCTGCTTAGCCAAGCCAAATCCGAGCCACCAAGTCGCATCAAAGTGGGCCCCGCCAAGTTTCTTCTCCAGTCCAGCTCCTCCTTACGCGCGTCTCCTGCACACACACGTCCACTCACGCGCCTTCCCTTCTCTGCGTGGGTCTCGTGTTGTTACAAGCTGATGTCAGCCTTCCCACTTCTCCAAATCCGTCTATGACGTGTGGCTGGTGGGTCCTCCCTTTTCCCCCACTAACTCAACATTTGATCACATTTTCTCTTTAAGGCAAATCAGAAGATGCCACGTGTCAAAAGCCTCCTCACTTTGCATCAGTTTTTCAGCACTTCTCTCACTTAGCATAGCAACTTTTCCCTTGAATTTCATTGCTTTTAGCTAAATCTTGGTATCCCAAAACTCTATAAAATAGGGGAATCAGCTAAGGCTTCTGGGGTTTGTTGTCACATAATGTATTTTTTGAGACACTTTTTTCCTTATTTTCTAATTTTGCCTTGCAATTTATTTTCATACTTTCTTTCTAGAATTTGTGAAAATGATAAGCAAGCTAGGCTAATTCTTCCATTGGTGACGCTAGAGATGAGATTATGTGTTGAGTATTCTATTTGTGATATTGATTCTCTTGTTTTGTAGTGTTTATATTTTGAATGAATTAAGTCTTCCTTATTCTTATTTCTTTTATTTCAAAATATTATGTGGCTTATTTTATATGAGTATTAGTCTTGCTTTATTTATGTAATTTAGTCACTTAATTATTTGCTTAAATTAGTTTATAAGTTGTCTTTTACTGCAAATTGCTATGAAAAGTATTTTGTCGATTTATGATAACTTGTAATAATGATTTTTTGGAAATCAAAGTGAAGACTTAGTTTGTTTAAAATACTTTTTGTAAATTTTTAAGAGCTTAAAATTCATATTTTCCGATTGTGTATTTGGGATGTGAAATATGCAATTGAATTATCTATGAATCAATTTTGCAATTAAAACACAAAATACATAAAGGATTCTTGATGCTTTTCCGTTTTTCTCTTGTTGAAGTCTCTAAATTACATTTCTCTTTAAATTTTCGCAAACAAAGATCTAAATATATATATATATATATATATATTTCTCTTTCATTTTTCTTTAACTAGATATTTCTCTAACGTTCTTATTCTCCTAACATTTTTTTGGTTTTTTTATTACCTACTAATTGATACGACAGCCCGATCTAACTACAATTGACCGCTTTAGAAATATAGTTTGGGCATTACAACACCGACCAAAAACAACAAAAATACAAGCAACGACAACTACTAAGAAAAAGTAGAGTTTCAACGACCTTACAAATGACATGTTTGTTCTTGAATTGAAAGTTGTTTATTTAACATAAATGACATGGTATTTTTTTTTTTTAAACTTGGATCGGAGGATTCAAACTCTACACATGTTAGTTCAGTCAAATATACTATCATCGTTAAACTATACCCACAAATCACATTGCATGTTTTCAGGTCAAAGCCTATTTCATTGTGTTTGTAACCGACATGGCGTTTGATATTTACTATCCTACTTCTGTTATCGAACAAATATGGTTAGAAAAGTAACATACAAGTATATTTAATTGAAACAATGTTTCCCTATAGTATAACAGTAAATAACATATTGATAATTCTATTAAATATAGTTATTTTAGTATTTTTAACCTTATATTTTTGTTATAATCTTAGTATTTTATCTTAATTTTCTCCCAAATTTATTATGTTATCTCAAGTGTATATGTTAAATTATGTTAAGAGATTTAAAAATAACAATTTTGAGTTAAAATGTGATAAAAAGATCTAAAAATTGCAAAAGGAAATTTGGAAACAATTTGCCCCACTCGCAGAGTACTTCACGAACGCCCCGCGCGCTCCTGGCCGTACGATTGATCTCAGCAACGGTTCAGATCGCGAGGGTTTGCCACTCTTCCTGCCAGGCGGGTCATAGTGGGCTTCTCAACAGTTCGAGATCCAGTGTGATGCGTCCAAGCTTTTCGCATGCGCCTGCGAGCTCCAACAAGTCCCAGATCGCCACGCGTCCTTTGGTCAACTTGCAACCCTGTTTCAGCTCGCCACCTGTCTCCGTGGGGCCCTGGCGTGCTGCTGGGCATCAGATCTCTTTTTTTTTTTTTTTGAAAGGGCTGGCCTGGGCTTCAGATCTGTAGCAGCAGCAAACAGAAGAGAAAAGAAAAGAAAGAAAGAAAAAAATAAATAAAAAAAGGGAAAAACCTAGCATATAAAAAAGGAGTCGTGGGGCTATGTGAAGGGTGTCTTTCGGCTGCCGAAAACCAAAGAAGAAAAAGGAAAAAAAAAAAAAAGTTTAAGTTTTGGGTTTAGTTTTTTACAAAATTAAGGAGATATTAGCTTGAATCATCAAGAGGAGAGGGATAATAAAATTTAGGAGAAGGCTTTGGAGATTTGTGACACCTCCTTAATTGGGTTTTCTTATTTTATTTTCTGACCTTTTATTTTTATAATCTGAGAATGATTGAACCGTTATTTTGTAGATTTTTATTTTTATTTATGAAGGAATTTTCTTTTATAGGGATACGATCTATTCAGATTATGATTATTTGAGTTTTTCTATTTTTAATTTATTAATGTTCTATTCCATTTCTATATTAAATATTTTAATCTGTGCTTAATGCTTGTGAATTTCTGGCTAACTTTTGCATAATTTGGTATTCAATTTGAAACTAAGAAGTGTAATTGAATAAGCCATTGTTTAATCCTTATGCAGCATCATAAATTTCTGGCTCTTAATAAATTATGATATGTTATTTGAGACCGAGAGGTGATAAGGCTTATTATAATAAATTGTTAATGCTTGAGAAAGATTAATGAATATATTAGAGATATACGTTGGCAATATATGGAATAGACATTGATTAATTGGATTAGAGGATTTGAATATGATTAATCCGGTGAAATCGGAAACCCTAGATTTTTAGTATTTTGAGTCTTTTTTCTTTTTTACTTATTTTGTTATATTTATTTAAAAATTTATTTTCGGTTATTCAAATAAAATTAGACTCAATACAATTTTGGTAATTGACAATTCTATTTTTTCTTCAGATGTATCATTAAAACCCACATTATGCAGTATGGTAGACTTTTATGTGTTTTATAGAATATTCCTTTTTTGACGAATTCAAAACAAAAAAGAAACGAAAATTATTCAACATGAAAATCTTACTTATCACTTTATTACTTATTTACGATATTGTATAATTGTAATTTTTCACAACACAGATATTGTACTTGAAGAGCATAAATGTTTCCTCTCTTGGGTGTGTCAAATGCACATTCTATTTTAAACAAAAGATACCCACTCGGACTCACAGCATTTAAGGAGTAATTATATCACCCCCAAATAATGTACCTAAAAAGCAGAGAAGAAAATATGAAATTTGATAATGGGGGTTGGGACTTGAAGAGTTATAATTATTGGTGTGAAGGTCTCAATAGTTATTAGCCCTTGTAGGTGTATTAACCACCTTCTGCCACAAGTAACTATTGCCAATATTATCATAGCTGTCAACTGATATTCTTGCACAAATTGACCCAACCATTATATTTATTATGTAAAAAAGAGTACTGTGTACTTAGAATAACCTTTTTTTTTTAAAATTAAAAAAGGATTTTTATTCTTTATTTATATATAAAAAAAAAAAAAAATCTCAGGACGTATCAGTAAAATGATAATTTACCTAGTTACCCTCTTGACTTTAGCTTAGATAAGCAAAAAACGTGCAGAGTGAGTGACTACATGTGAAAGTTGAATTCACTCCTAGTTTTTTTTGTCTTAAGCGACTGAATCGGAGTTTCAAACCCATGTCGAAACCAGGGTTGAAGACAAACTTTAGACATTCAAATTATAGCTAAAAAGAGGATTTGAAGAGAAGGGCCTTAGATTCAGTACTCTCACCGCCACAATGCCAATGTCTCTGAATTTTTTTTCTTTACCGATGAATCGGAGTTTCAAACCCATGTCGAAACCAAGGAGGTTGCGGACAAACTTTAGACATTCAATTTACATATGCAAAGAGGATTTGAAAATATTGGACTTAGGGTGCGTTTGGCTCACAAGTTCAACGTCAAATAAACTGTACTTTTTCATCTCAATTTTTGTCTTTTTCTGAAAAGTCAACAAAATTTATAACTAATTTTTAAAAAGTCAACCAACTCAAACTTAAAAATTTCAACTCAAACTGTTTTACCAAACGCAGATTCAGTACTCTCGCCACCACAACCCTAGCGTTGAACAATTCATTAAGTGGCCAGGGACTTCAAAGTGGGGCCATAGAGTATCTAATTTAAAATCCATCTTGAAAGGAGGAGGGAGAAAGGAAAAAAAAAAAAAAAAAAATCCTGAACTGTCTTACCACCCTCAGTAGTAGTGGACCCCATAGCGTTTTGTTTTGTAGTCACGTAATATGGGTTCATCACTTCATCTGCAACGACTTATCCCCACTGATTGAAACCAGACCATGCTAAAAAACTGGCTTCAACAATATGGTACATGCTTCGTACATGCCATGGTCTCTTGTAGTGTTAGTTGAGGGCGATTGATAAGGGCTTGATGAATTGAGTTATTTGAGGAATATGCCAACACTTCTTCGTTTGGTTCCATTCGAGTTAAGTTGTAATTTAATTGGTTTTTATTGTGAAGCCAACTAACAAAGAAAACGGAGGTTGGAATAGACCGTTCACAATTATCATTTAGTAAGATGGATTTATCATGTTAGCATAATTAAGATGACGTACTCCTTATCGAGTAATAAGGTTCGTTCTTAAAGCATTCAACGAGCACTTTTGTTTGTATTTGGGACAACCTATTTGATAACACTTGAGAGTATGTTAATGCCGATCATCCTTCTTGAAGCTTTTCTACTAACAAAAAAAAAAAAAAAAAAAGAAAGAAAAAGTTAATAAATTGTGAGAATTCCATTTTATTTCTCAAATTATAGTTCAAATTTTTATTTTGGTCCTTAGCTTTTATTAGTTGAACTAATAAAATCAAAACGAAAAAGACATAAAAGGACCATGTGTTTAGTGAATGTTAATTTTGTATTTTAACATGTTAAGATATGACTATTAAGAAATAAATTATACCTCTTTTTAATCAAGATTTTAATAATTTGATGGACAAAAGAATTAATTTAGAACAAACTAAATAGATCGAATGTTTATTTTCGGATGTTTCAAAAGTCATGAATCAAAATAGAGATTATAGTTGAATTTTATTAATTAGAATCCCGAAATAAGGTTAGAGTTGAATTTAAAAAAAAAATAAAAAAAAAAAGAAGAAGACTTTGGTTCCTTCATGAAATGATTGCTTAAAAAAGTTACACAAATCCTCTCATAGAGAAAATCCGACATGATCCAAGAGCATCGGTAACACGCAAGGATTGTAGATGTTGACACTGTCCACCATATAGTCTTTGTTGCAACTTCACACCTTGTTTGTTAACGTGTGGTCCCTTTGGAACTATTCCACTCATAACTCTAGATATATATATATATATATATATATATATGAGGGTATTAGAGAGAAGATTATATTCATACCAAATTAAATATAACTATATATATATATATCTATATATCTATATATGAGGGTATTAGAGAGAAGATTATATTCATACCAAATTAAATATAACTATATGTTGAAGAGGTGGCTAGGATTTTATCCAGCTCGGAAAGGCGAGTAAGAATTCAACACGTGGACAAGTCTACAGCAACTCAGAAGCAGCACATAGGAATTGCTGATTAGGCTAACAAAATTAGTATTAGCTCTAAGAGGATCAGTTGTAACTGTGTAGAAATAGGTGGACTTGGCCATTTTCTGGTTTAGAGAGGTTTATTGAGTTATGTGTCTTCTACAAGGTGATATGAGGCTTGTGAGAAGAGGATTGGTTTTCCGCCATTAATAAAAGCTTTGCTGAGGAATTTCCAAGTATAATATTTCCGTTTGTTCTTCATTAATTTGAATTCTTGTTTCTGTGTGAGAGCCGAGAGGATTTCCAGGTGCCGTTCAACAACACTACAGTGCATACTTGTGGCAGCATAGATTCTTTTTGTCACATGCTTATTTTTTGTTTTGCACAGCCCTCAGAATCAACCGGCCTAGATTCTAGTTTTCATTAGCTTTATGATTATGAAACTAGCAATAAAGTATAAGTTAAACCATGGAGAAATAATAAGAAAACAAGCAAACAAGATAAAGCCAATTTAGGCATGTAAAATAGCCATGTTATTTGGGTTAAACACTCAACTTTTCTCATCTTCTCTCTCTCTCTCTCTCTCTCTCTCTATATATATATATATATTAAGAGACAGGCTGACAATTAGCCACATAAATACCTTAACCACAATGAACTAGAGGAAACAGCCAAAACAGATAAACTACAATAATACCATAGTATTCTCAAGTAAGTAACCTGGCATGTGCATTGAAACATATAAAAAGGTGAAATTCATACAAACAAGAAAGAGGGAGGATGTTTCTCCAGTCAACCATTCACATGCATATTTATCTATCATTAATCCAATTATTAGTGAATAATTAAACATTTTAGAGATTTTTGTTTTTCTTTTATTTTTTTTTTAATTTTAAAATTTGGTTATGTGCTGGAATTTTCCCTATATATCTCGAGAACACAATCACATAATCAATAAATTATAGTCCTAATTAATTAGTTATAGTTTTAAATTACAAAATAAATTATTCCTAGTTAAATTAATTTTCCACGAATGCATAATTTATTGAGTAACAGAATGTCTTTTGAAGAATATATGGACTGGTCTCCACATGAATAACATTTAAAGTGGAGGAAACAAACCTTGGTATTTATGCTGGTCCAATCAAGATAAAAAGTGATTAGTATTGAACCTAAAATATGTGTTTGAGCTTTGACATTTTATGTAGAAACTTAAAAAAAAGGAAAAAAAAAATCAAATAGAGGTCGCCAAGACCTTGAAATATATACATTAACCATATTTATTTTGGTGCATAAGGTTGTATACATTGATTGGTTATCAGATCTAGTAATCTACCACCCAAATTAATATATTTTAATTCAAGTTTTTTATTTTTAACAAAATTCCTCATTCGTAAATGCCCTGGATCACATAACAATTCTTTTCAAATAAGTATCAATAACACACCTATCCCACTCATCCCCTCTAAGAAAGAAAATGATCTTTCTATAATAGGGTCTCATATTAATAATACAAACTTTTGATTTATGGATCTGATTAAAACCATATTAAAACAAAAATAAATATGTAAAACATATAGTTTGTGTACAGTCTAAATGTTGAAAAACAGAAATCTAGGAGCAATCTTTCTTAGTCACCAGGCTCTGCGCACCTTTGGTATTTAAGTAAAATAAATATTCATTTCAATAGAAGCCCTACTTCCCTCTTTGCGATCTCATCACTTCAATTCAAGTGCAAACCAAATTTCTTTCTTAGTCTCCAGGCTCCGCGTACATTTGATACTTCGTAAAGTGAGTTGTTTAATATTAACTTCTCTCGTTTGGTAGAGTAACGAAAGGCTACTTCAATTTAGGTATAAGTAAGCAAGTAAACTATCTTTGAAAGTATTCATCGGCGATCAAAGAAAACCCTAAAAATAATATATATTTTTTGGTATAGAAGTCTCACAGAAGAAAATAATAATGATAATCGTAACCCATTTTCTAATTCTTTCAGCTCCCAAAATTTAAATTGATTTTTTTTCTTGGATCATGTGCCGTAATGGGTAGGATGCTGCAAAGACAACTATCATTAGCTCATTCGAGAACATCGTTAACAAAAAGATTTACCAACATCTTCTTTAAATACTGCCCACCTTCATGATAAGTCCAAATTCAATGAAAGACATAAAAACCTTGCAAAGCCAATAATGATATCTATTGTGATTGATGTCATCAATTTTTGTGGGACTCACTTGATCCTCCTCAGGTCAATGCTTACAATCTGATTAGTTCTTAACTTTCGGTTAGAAGAGCATTTCTATTAGCATCTCTAATTAAAAATATAATCCAAACTTACCATTTTAGGTCATAAAACTATTCTTCAACGTAATGCTACACATTATGTTAAATTTTTTGTTTGATAATATTAGTCGACGTGTTGTTTTTTATTTTTTATTTTTATTTTTTGTTTTTTTGTTTTGGATAAGTGATGGATTCGAACTATTCATCTTCCAATGAAGTCAAATATGAAAAATATGGTTAGAATATACCTAAAGCCACTTGTTTTTCATTTAATAATTACAACGTTGATATTTTTCAATTATTAATAACTTGAAAATTTTCCTTTTATAAGTTTTATAGGCATCAGAGTACAAGCATAAATATATGTTAATTTTATATTTGCAATCATGATATTTGCTAATTATTTTTAAAGCCACTAATTATGTGTGCTAATTATGTGATTAGGCATTGATTTGAAGGGTTAGAGATGGAAAATGGAAAGATCTCAAAAGACTGTTTCCATGAAGCAAAACACCTAGTCAAAGGGGATGAATATAAAACATACCATGTGACTGCCAACTCATCATTTCATAATATGAACATTGGAATATAATAGTACAGCTTTACCCATTTGTGACGGGTTATAAGATAAGGCCAAAACCTTATTAATTTAGAGTTCATGTACTAACCACCATATGAATCCCCTTTTTGATTATATGCTCTCTTAATTTGGACCAACATATATTTTCTTTGGCATTTTGTAATCCAAATTATACATTAAATATGCGTGGAAGATTTTCCCTTTATTATTGTTGATTTCTTTTATTATGGCTATATTGGACTACCTAGTGGAAGAAAAAGGAACATAAATAATTAAAGAACCAATTGTCTAAATAGTTGAAACTTGGATTAACAACAACCTTTTATTTGGCCCTGCCAAGAAGTTAGTTTAGCTCAAATTGTGTCAACATAAATTTCATCGAAACGAAAAAGTACCCAAAATTAACAGAATCTTGATTAGGAGCTGAAGTGGCGTTTGTTGTTAGCAAAATTTTATATATTTTATGTAATGCTGGTAAAAATCAGATAGCTATTTAATAAAAACACTTTAATTTGTCACTAGACAAAGTTGGTAGCACTTCATGTCAATTTATCTGCCCCACAAACAACCGTTCCTATTTCCTACATTCTCTTCATTACAACCCTGCTAAGACTTTAACCCCCATAGTATTAGAGGTGTAAAGGCAGTGGGAATCTCAGCACATTTGATGTGCGAATTGATGGAATAAAAGCAAGGAATGCCTTGTTATTGGGTCTTAGCATCTAAGGTAAAGTAGGCATCATGAGTTTTCATCGAACAATGCTAAAGAACACCGATGATATTGAACATTGACGGGGGAATTAAGGACACGAGGAGCTTAAGGTTTCCTCAACTTTTATTATTATTGTTTTTTTAACATTCTATAATTTTGAATAAATTGTCATAATAACCCCCCTAAAAAAAATTGATCCTAATAACTCTTAATAATCCATTATATAGTTATTAGCCCCCTCCCCCAATCAAAGTTCTGGTTTCGTTAATGATATTAAGCATCATCCACTAATAAAGTATGGTCCACAACATATGAGTTACATATAGAACTATTAATAAGTAATGTTTGACGCTAACGGGTTTCAAAGTATTTTTCTTTTTCATCACTTGTTAAATCCTATAAATAGCTTCATAGAGTGAGCACGTGCAGAGGAAACAAAGACACCTTAGTTTAAGACACACTTGAGTTGTGGACCACACAATGACAAGTCTCCATAAGGTCCTTCAATTTTCTAAAAACCCAAGACCCTTTAATTGGGACACCAACTGGGCAAGGGTTTTTTTTTTTTTTTTTTTTGAGTATTTTACACGGATTCAGCATGTTCTTGTCCCATTTTTCACATGGTTTCTGATCCTCTCCCATCCCCTCAAATATTATTAACCCCAAATGTCAGATGGTTACCAAAACACCACCCCTGGTGAGTAAAATATTACCAAATCGGAACGAGAGTAAATAATATCGCCTGCTCGTGGGGAACGTCTTTGTGGCCGACGTGTCTGTGTATTATGTGTATTGTTTATTTTTGTATGTTCGTTAAAAAAAAAAAAAAAGGAATCTTTTGCCATAAATATTCCTGGAGGCTGCTGGCAAGTGGCTTATCTTGGTAGCTTCCTCTTTGTTTTTTTTTTTTGTTTTGTTTTCTTTCCCCCACACCTCCCCCCCCTCCTCCTCCTCCATATACAAAAAATTGTCTTTCACAGAAGGAATAAATGAGGTAGTAAGATAAAGCTGTTAAAAATTTTGTTGTTAAGTCATGTTCCAATAAAAAGGACACAATGTAGTTATGAGGGAAAGGATCTAGACACATCATTTGTTGCTTTCTTCTTCTTGGGTTGTGGCGATAAAATCATGGCATCTTAGAAAGGGAGAAAAAAAAAAAAACGATTTATTGGATTTGACAGATATGGGGAAGACAAGCAAATGGCTAAGAAGCATCTTGACGGGAAAGAAAGCAAAGGAAAAAGAGAAGGAAAATTGTCACAGTGATCAAAACTCCATAACTGAGAATCCCACAACTCCAATCTCAGTTCCGCAGTCTACGCCGAAGGAGAAGAGGCGATGGAGCTTTCGGAGATCGTCGGCCTCTGCAGCGCCTTCCAAGGATTCGAATTTTGCGGAACATATGGCCGTGACTCCCCCACCGGTTGTGCAGTCTGCATTTGATGCTGAGAATGAACATAAGAAGCACGCCATGGCCGTGGCAGTGGCCACAGCGGCAGCCGCTGATGCAGCCGTGGCTGCTGCACAGGCTGCAGCTGCTGTGATCCGTTTAACTGCTGCAGCCAATGGGAAAGCCAGTGCAATTGAAGAGGCTGCAGCCATAAAAATCCAATCCGTTTTCCGTTCTCATCTGGTAGGAGAGACCACAATCCAAAATCAGTTTTAAAAAATCATGTCTAAAATGTCGCGAAAACTGATAATGTCAACTATTTTGTTGGTGGCGCATTGCAGGCAAGAAAAGCATTGTGTGCATTGAAAGGATTGGTGAAGTTGCAGGCATTGGTGAGAGGTCATCTTGTGAGGAAGCAAGCCACGGCTACCCTCCGGTGTATGCAGGCATTGGTGACGGCGCAGGCGCGAGCTCGTGCTCAGAGGATCCAGGTGGTTGATGACATTAAGCCCGTTAACCATAGGCCCTCCACACACAGAAAATCAGTACAGGACAATTGGCTGAGGCATCCATATCATGTAAGTTACATTCATGATCTTATCCAATATAAACCGACTTTCATTTTGTTCTTATGACACAAAAATTTCTTTCAAGATCCGAGTTATATCGTCGTAAATTTGTTAATTTATTTTAACCCCATTAATGAGAAATGAACAAGATTTAATATAGGAGACTAATTCTCTCTAATAAAATCATAAAACAACCAGATTTAGCCAGAAAAATTTAGATTTTCATCTACTGATACCTGAGTAATATTTAATGTTTTTTTTTCCTTGATGTAGGACGTTGACATAGGCTTGGAGGAGAACATCAAGATTGTAGAGATGGATCTTAGTGGAGCAAAGGCATCTTCAAAGAGCAGAAACAGCTACTCAATTCACCCTCAAACAGAACGACAGACAACCGACTTTCCACACATCGTCCGAGCTCGAGGCAAGAAAGAACAGCAGCAACAACAACAACAACAACAACTGCTGCCAGGTCTCACCAGCTCCATCAGCCCTGACTGACATGAGCCCAAGAGCCTGCAGTAGCCACTTTGAGGACTACTCGTTCGGGACAGCGCAAAGCAGCCCTCAGTACTACTCCACCACGTCCAAACCCGACCCCGCTAGACTTCCCTTCGCCTTTCCAAGGCCAGACTATGCAGAGTCACTCTCCTATGACTACCCTTTGTATCCAAGCTACATGGCGAACACGGAGTCCTCGAGGGCCAAAGTGCGGTCCCAGAGCGCACCAAAGCAGAGGCCGGACTCATATGAGAGGCAGCCGAGCAGGCGGAGAGCGTCTATAGAAGGGAGGAATGTGCCAAGGGCTGTAAGGATGCAAAGGTCCTCTTCACATGTTGGTGCAACTGCTAAGAACTACCAATACCCGTGGTCAATCAAGCTCGACAGATCGACGGTTTCGCTTAAGGACAGCGAGTGCGGCTCCACTAGTACAGTTCTCACTAATACAAACTACTGCAGATCTCTTGCTGGATATGATGTGAGTATTGGTTAATATGAAATCAAATAATCAAAAATTAAGAGTTTCACTAATCAACTTGTAAGAGTTCTGAACATTTTTTATGCCTGTTGTGGCTGCAGCATAATGGAAATAGGTACTGATGGTTAAATGAGAAGAAATATGCTGATTTTTCATAGACAAAGCGAGCTATAGACGATGGCGAAAATGGTGAAAAGCTTGCTAAATAATGCTGCTAAAATTTCCTGACTAAATCTCTCCTACAAGCCCTTTTTTTTTTCCTTCTCTGATTTCAGTGTTATTGCAAAGAAATATTGTTATATCTTCAAGTGTTCTTTATTGTAGAGTTTGTTTTTCATTTCTGGATTTTATTGATTTTTCTAAGCATTTTGGCCTTGTTTGTTCACTTCAGTCTCCTGTCTATAGAAACTTGTGCAACATGAAATGATTGACCTTTTTCTATTTGCTCTTTCTTTATTTCTTTTTTTTGTTTTAATCATGAAATGGAGTGAATCTTTGTGAATGGTTGTTTAAATTGCCGCCGGAAGACGCAAGAAAAATTGAGAAAAATTAGCACAAAACTGAAGAAACAGAAGGCACTGAAATAATCACATCGTGATTGTCGGCATAATCTGACGGTAAATCCATGCTTGATTTTACCATTCAAATCCCCCACTCCAATTGAAAAAGAAAAAGAAAAAAAAAAAGGCGGGGACTAAATAGTCCAAAGAGATGCTGTAGAAAATAAAAATTAAATGTAGTGACTATAAAACAATATCAGCTAGAAACTTTAATTAAAAAACTTAACAAGAAGCAGCAATTAACGAGATTTTGGATTATGTCAAATTTTCCGTTGTTAGAAGTGAATTTATCTCCTATTGTTAAGTTACTAAATTATTTTGGTATCTAAATATATAGATTAGATATCCTCTCTCTTTGAGATAGTTTTTGAAGATGAGTTATTCTTTTTTTTTTTTTTAATGCGAACAAACAATGGGTTTAGATCCCACTTCATTTGCATGACACCTTACGAATGCAGGATGTTTCAAGTTATTTGGTTGTTATGATGATTATACGTAAATTGCACATCATCTTTTTTTTTTTTAAACTAGCTTTTGAGATCAGTCCTACTCGCCATCTCTAAACACTAGCATCTGGCCGAAAACATATGTGATGAATTTGAGCCTAATTTTCATCATATCTAAAAAGAAAAAGCTCACTGAGCCAAAAAATAAATAAAAAATAAAAAGTTGCTCATGGCTGGAAATAAATAAATAAATAAATAAGCAAGGCAAAAACGACAAAAAGTTTTTAGATAAATGAAACAACTAAAAGGTTACAACGAGAGATATATACAAGAGTTTTTCAAATAACGACAAATAAAACAACAAACGAGAAGATATGAAAACGACATTAACAGGGATTTTTTTTTTTTTTTTTTTTTTAAAGTAAGATTGATAGGGAATTGAATACAACAATGAAGGGAAAACGACCAAAATGAAGGGAAAACGACCAAAGGAAACAAAAGATAAAATATGTTGACTGCAATTTACGAATTGCGATGGTAGCTTAAAACACGACAGTAACATTTTAAACGACAACAAGCTAAAACAACAATTTCGGAGAAACGACAACTAATAATAGCGATCTATGATAATGCGACGAAAAGCAATGAAAAAAGACAATGAATACGAAGACAACAAGAAATTAGGCAATTAAACACAGTTAATTCGATAGACGACAAGCAGTAACAAAACCACAAAGAAGAAAATCAAGATTAAAAACAACAGAACGCGACAAGTTTGGCTAAGAACAATTCAAAGAAAAACCGACATCAAAATATAAAGCAACGTTGCTCTAAAGGTAAAATATAAAGAAATAAAAAGATATAAAACAACGTCAAAGAGAAAACGGCATTGAAGGGAAACGACAAAAGGAAAACAAACCATAAATATGCTAGTTGCAATTTGCGATAGCAAGTTAACAACTTAAAGAACGACAGTAACATCTTAAACGACAACCATTGAAAACAGAAATTTAGGATAAAATTCAACTAATTCTAACAACCTATGATGATGAAACGACAAATAATGAAAAACGACAATAAACACAAAAAAGTAATACGATAAAAGACACTGAAAACGAAAACGACAGCAAAGTGAAAAACGACAATATAGCGGAAAACGACTAAGAGGAAAACTAAGGGGAAAAAACTACGGAAATATTTGTTACTTACATATGGGAATCAATGTTTTATGTTTTATGTTTTATTATATTTTTTTTGAAATTCACCTTTTAAGGAATAAAATGTGGAACTAGATCATAGCTACAGCTATATAATTCACTATATATTGTGCCAATGTTAAAAAAAAGAAGAAGAAATCTATATATTGAAAAGTAACCTTTTTTTAAAGTATTGTATCGGTAACTATTTATAATTTTATCAAATTACAAAATGATTGTCTTATAAAATATAGTAAAGTACTTTTGACCTTATCTTTTTTATTTATACATAATGAACTTTTTTTTCTTTTAAAAAAGTTAAAAGGCTTAAAACGAGCTGGCCTCTGGCTCACCTCTTCGGCCCTTTGGCCGACCTGCTTAAAACACCAAAATTGGACTCGAACTGAATAGACCTTAAATAAGAGATATTTTAGCAAATAGTTTTTTAGACGAAAACAATTAAAATAAATAGTAATATTTTTAAAATATTTGACTTAGCCAGAAAATTTATTATATATAAATAAAAAGTTTACTAGATTCATAACATATTTACAAAAATTAAATAATCCATTTACTTAGTAAATTTATCATTTACTTTATTTATTATAAATATTTATAAAATTTACTATTTACTTCAATTATTTTTTGAAAGATGCTATTTACTTCTTTTGTAAATAAATAGATTTTGAAATTGAAAAATAAATACGCTAAAAAGAAATTTTACTATTTGTATTGGTAATAAACTTAATATCTGAAGCAAATTATCAAAACAAATAAGTTATTCATCTAATTATGTATATGTAGTTCAATTATTTTAAAACGTGTTATTTATTTTAATTATTTAGTACTTCTTTATAAAAATGTTATTTACTTCTTTCTATCATGAATAAATCGAATTTCTATATAAACATGTCGGCCACCTGTGGCCCGTCGGGCTACAGGGCCTCCCCTTCTTTCATTGAGGCTGGTCCGGCCCATTTTGAAGCCAAGGTCATCAGAGTTTGGCCCATGTTTGGCCTATCATGAATTGGTCCATAACTCTAAAAGTCAACTAATTTCTTGTGGGGGAAAGCATGTGAATTATGTATATTTAAAGATCATAACATCAACGTAATACAAAAAATTAATACTAGACTATTATGACACAAATTTAAACTAAAATTAGCTAAAATTTATATTATGTTGATCAAGAATAAATAATTTGTATTATGTTGGTTAATAGATAAAAAAATGTGATTATTTAGGTTTTTTTTTTTTTTTTTTTTTGGAGCGAAACCACTCTTGCAGTACAGAGAAGAAGCGTATCAGTTTCTCCATCAAATTGTAAGGAGCTCATCGTGAATCCATCAAAGGAACACAAAAGATGGCATTTGAGTGTTATGCCCTAACCTCATAATCTACAAGCATAAACGTGCGTAGAGATGGAGGTTATGGGAAGGTCGTGGAAGAAGGCGGTATTGATTTTCATTGAATGACCACCGGCCATTTTCCTAAAACATAACAAATAATCGACCACCATGTGTAATTTCTTAAAAGAAAATTGCTCTTGATCATGATTCACGGTTTTAGGCTATTTTGTTTTTATTATTATGATTATTATTATTATTATAACAAATATTGTTATTATTTATTTGGGCTTTAATTACACTTCACACTCTAAATTACTCTCTCTCTCTCTCTTGCTAGGAACATCACCAAGTATTATTTCCATGGTCCTGCACCAAGGGAAATTGCCACCCCCCCCGCAATATCATTATCAGATTCTGGGTCATATATATATATATATATATATATATATATGTCAAGTTCTATTCATTGGTCTCATAGAATAGGGAGAGATTCCCATCTCCAACCAAAAAGAACAAAAGGGTGTCTTTTTTGTTTTCTTTTTTAAGAAACCAATCAAAAGAAAGGGAGACTGCAATTGGGGTGGTACATATATTCCCCACCCCCATTAAAGATAAAAACAAACAAACTTCAAATAATTGAAGATAAGTCAAAGTTATCGTCACTTTTTGTTGCCCATTTCCATAATTTTTCTCTTTTATATCATTATATATATATGTATGTATATATGTGTGTGTGTGTATATATATTTCTCTTCGTTATATTAATTTCACACTATCATCCTTTTGATGACTACAATGTTTTGTTCTCAGCCTGGAAATCATTGAATTTCCACAATTATGCTTACTCGAAAATTTTTAATTTATCCTTTTAATAGTCTTGCAAGATGTTTTCATTTTCTTTTTTATATTATATTTTAGTCGAAAAGTTTTAAAACGGAGGAATTTGTGTTGTAAATATTATTATCCTAAGCTATCTGAACGGAGGAGTTTTAGATATTCTATACGTGTATAAATTTATTCTAATTCTCGTGATATACAAGGGATTTTTAGGACAGTCGCTTTTATGTATTGTCAGTTATCCCAGCTTATTTAAAATGCGATTTGTGAAAAAGAAAACTTTAGTGTCATGTGGCAAAAAGTCACTAAAGACTCATTATATATACGACCTCATTTTTCCGCAAGCGTCCATGGAGAAAGGTACATGTAATTGAATATGTCTATAATTAATGTATATATATATATATATATATATATATGGTCCCGTTGACACTCAAACGACATAAGGAAAGATCATTATAGGTTGGTCCCAGACTCTCTCATTAAGGTCAACTTCTAGCTAGCAAGTTCGTATCTACCAAACTTTGATTTTTTTTTTTCGGCGCCAAGAATACCAAAATTTGATTCACTTTCTTGAGATTACCCACTAGATTTTCCCAAGTTACCAACATTAGCCGGCCTATATAGTGGTCAATATATGTAACGGCCACTCACGAACCGTTATAGCATGACTTCTCTTTTTAACATTCATCTCTTATAAAATTACGGAAAATAATAAACTTGATATAAAAATATTAATTTATCGAAAAAATTTATTTAGATAATTTTAAAAACTATCAAAATATTATTTTAAAAAAATTATCAAAATAACTTTCATAATTAATATAAATTTTTAAAATCATATTATAAAATAATACTTAAGAAAGTCCATATTAATCCTTCAATCAAAATAATAATAAATTAAAGTTTCAAAACTTTATTTGAAATTAAAAGTATTCATATCATGATCGTTCCTCCCATTTTCCTATCACACATCGTCCTGCTTCTGCTTCAAACTTCTCCATTGCTACATCTTAGTTTTTACCTTTATCTGCAATATAAATTAACTTAATTTAAGCAAAGTCCTTATCGCGTCACATGTGAAATTTTTTTTTTGACTCAACATAATATTAGAATTAACTAAATGTTATCCCATCACACCACCAATGTTAATTCCTATTGTTAATTTCCTAACATTATTGTTAGTTAGCATTTTGGGTGTTACAATCCCTCTTACGTTATAAAAGTTTCATCCTCAAAACTTAGAATAATTATGGATAATTCGTTCTCATAGTGTCTTTTCGCACCCATGTTGCTTTTTTTATCTTGTGATTACGCTAAAAAACTTTTACTAAGGGAATCTCTTCGTTCCGCAGGTTATTCATCTTTCAATCCAGGATCTCCGTTGGTTTCTCTTCGTAGCTTATGTTCTCTTGATTCTGAATCGATTGCGGCTAGTTGATATGTGACTGATCCCATATATATTTCTTCCAATTTGATATGTGAACACATTGTGAATAGACGTCATGTTCTAAAAAAATTCGAATAAGTATATAAGGAAAATTATAAGTTTCCCTTGATCTTTCCTTTTTCAATAATAGACCTATGTTACATGACGTTAATTTCCAACCCAATTCTGAACCTCTAAAGGTCCGAAATTATTCTCTAATTTAGACAAGCTTATAGAGCTTTCATAAGCTTTCCAACGCCTACTCGTTTGTGCAAATCCGACATCGGAGGAAGAAGTTATGATTAGTAAATTATCCGGATACCTCTGGTCACCAACCAGTTTACTGTATGCGAGAACATGTGCGAAAATTCGAGAAGTTGACCTGGCTTTTTCCTTTTCCTCCCACACGTTTTCATGCCCTAATGACAACCATTCCCCGCCTATTAAGAGACAATTAAATCAAAAATTAAATCTCAATTAATCCCAAATTAAGCTCTTAATTTTTATAAGTACGATGAGTGAAATTATATTCAACCCTCGCTCTCTCCCTCTATCTAACGCTATTCTCCCTCTTAATGCTATTATTCCATTGAATAGCCACCACACCTAACCTCTTAAATAAAAGATTTTTCAATATATGATTTCTTCCTTCTTTCATATATGTTTTGGGATTTCATGAGGGAGGAATTGAGTAATTCCTTGATGGTTGTTTTATGTTGGTTGAAGGGTGATAAGAGAGAAGGAATTGAGTAATTCCTTGAGGGAGGTTGTATTATTGATTGTTGATGTTTTATTATTTAAAATGAGTTCGATTTTAATTGGAGAATGATTTCGTTGATTAGGAAATTTTAGAGTTAATTTTTTCATCTCTTGATTTATGATTTTGTTGGGTAGTGATTTAAGAATTTTATGTGTTAAAAACATGCCTTAAGGCTGTATTTTGTGTGTCTTAGTCATGTATGTTTTGGAGATGGTTTTATATTTTTGATGTGTGTGTGTGTGTGTGTATTTTTTTATAGAATTCAGATTTTACAATTACTAAAAAATTTCAGGTTTTATTATCAGTTTTTAAAATTATTTTTGAGGCTGCAAACAGACTCCGTTTTTAGCAAATTAAGTATTATTAGAAAGTCCTAGATGTCTACTTTCATTGAAACTAGTTTCAAGTTGTTTAGAGACTTGTATGAATTTTTATGATTTTTCAAAGAGATAGAGGTCCGGCTGCCAGTTTCTGTAAAATTCTAATGGTCAGAATTCAAAACTATTTTTGAGAGTCCAAACGGTCTCCATTTTTAACGAATTAGGTACCGTTAGAAAGCTCTTGATGTCTATTTTATTTAAGTTCGTTTCAGATAATTTGGAGACCTATGTGACTTTTTGTAAATTTTTGAAGGGACAGAGGTCTTGCTGCAGTTTTGCAAAGTTTTGTAATTTTTGGATTTTGTTATATTTTGATGTTATAATGATGAAAAAGGTCTATCAGGCACTGTTATAATATGATAGATGTGTTTCATAAATTATTATGGTCTTTATTTAATTTTATTATTTATGACATGGACGGTTATAAAGGCGATCATCCAAAACCTCAATCACACTTTACCATCGGAAAAATTTAGAAAGGTTAAGTAAGACATTTAGGTAAGTACACTTTTACCTGAAACATAAATTAAAGAATTGAGAAGTATATATTTTGATATTGATGATGATGTTATGATGTTTTTTTTAATACTTCTCTTATGATGACTTTTTGATGAAAATTATAAATATATGTATGTATATGTATTTTTATGTTTTAAAATGACGTTATACACCCTTGATGATGATGATGATGATGATGATAATGTTGTTGTTGTCGCCATTGATTTGATATTAGCTACCCCACTCCTTCCGTGACTACTGCGCTATGACAGTACAACATCGGGCCCAATATATGAAGGTTTTGAAAGTTAAAAAGTTTTTTAAATATATTTTATTTATGAAGATAATTTATGATGATGACCAAAAAAGAAATGGTATTTACATTTGTAAGATTTAAGTGTTTTACTAAGCCTTTGCTTATATTAAGTTAATTCATGTTACAGATAAAGGAAAATATAAGATGTAGTAATGAAGAAGTTTTAAAGCAGAAGCGAGACCATATGTAATGGGAGAACGAGAGAAACGATCATGGAATGAATACTTTTAATTTCAAATAAAGTTTTGGAACTTTGGTTTATTATTATTTTGATTGAAGGATTAATATGGACTTTCTTAAATATTATTTTGTGATATGATTTTAAAATTTTATGTTAATTATGAAAGTTTTTTTTGATAAGTTTTTTATTTTTAAATAAAAATTTTGATAGTTTTCTAAAATTATCTAAATAAAGTTTTCTGATAAGTCAATATTTTTATTTCAAGTTTATTATTTTTCATAATTTTATAAGAGATAAATGCTGAAAAGAGAAGTCAACTATAACGGTCTGTGAGTGGTCGTTACAATATAATGGGTTCGAAGTTGACTTTAATACAATGTAAACAAATGTGTGATTAAAAGAAAATCAGATGCTATCAGAAAAAAGTGAAAGAGGAAGAGAAAGAGAGAGATTATTCTCAAATTATACCTTTTCTTTAAAACTTTTACTAAGAAAGTATTCTTTTTTTTTTTCTTGGAAAAAAAAAAAAAAAAAAAAAACCCTTCAACTAGCACACGGAAGATACTCTCTTCAGTGATGTCAGAAAGTTTAGTTAGAAGGGCTACTAATTATGCAGGAATATTTTAATGGATATGGATTATATTTTTTATTTTTTAGCTAGAGAGGCTTCATAGGAGGGGAAAAAAAAGGTTGGTGGCTGTTTAAGCCCTCACTAGGTCTTACTTGCCTACATCCATGCTCTCCCAGGATATGAGAAATGCTTTTTGTATTTAAAGTATTGTGTTCGTCCAATGTGGTACCCAATTTGATTTTAAAAACGATCCATCCAAGTTGGAATGCACAATCTCTCTATTCTCTTGATTATGAATCATGTGTGCTTTTTACCCACCAATGGTGGTGGCAAGGAAAGTCCATGTTACTTAAAATCTTCGTTTCTATATCCATTTAAAATGCGAGTCATGTTATATAAAAAAGTCTGTCTTTTAGTTTAGATCATTTGTTTGCGGATTATATAAATTTTGAATTGCTTTTTCCATCCTACATATGATCCTAATAAACTCTTTGAATGGTGTTGGGTCTGTTTAATTCCCTAAATTCATTGATAAATTACTCGACACATGATTTTAAAAGAACTTTATTATTCGCTAAGCGTATCATCATAATGGCTTCTTCAATTGCCTCTTTCTTTCCATATTGATGCATGTTTAACTTCAAAATCACTTCTTAACTTATCTGGATTCAACATGATTTATTTTTCTTCAAGCTTGCCAATTAATTAGACTTGTGAATCTTTGTCATCTCTAATTAATTTGATCTTAACGACCTTATTTTTATTCCTCAAGTACACCATATTAAACACGCAGAATTATTTGTTTACATTCACACACACATATATACACATCCATATACATCATCAGTGTACAACAGAAAGTTGTGATGTTATATGTATGGACTTGTTTACAGTCCTCCTTATATAAGTGTTAATAATTGCACCAGAGTTGGAAAAGGTGAGTATTAATTAATAAGTTATAAGTTTTTTTTTTTTTGTTTGATGTTTGAAATTAATGAAAAGTTTTATGTGCATTGAATAAGTTTTAGAATTCTGCTGACCCCAAGTACTCCCTCTCTATCATTGTGTGTGAAAATTTAGAAAGTAAATAAGGAAGGGCACTACCATTTGCTTGCTCCAACTTCTGTTTGAAATGAGAAGTGTTATTTAATGAGCAAATATCGTGTTATATTTCTGATATTTACGATTAATTTTTTTTTTAATAGGAGTGAAAAATGTTGTATGAAAAAATATATATCATTTTATATTTTTCACTTCATATAGGAACTTAAAAAAACGATATATATATATATATATATATATTTATCAATATAGTCTCTTGCATGGTGGCCAGACATCTCCAACAAACTAAACTTAACTCTTTGATTAAATGCATGTAACTATTATTTGATTATGTAATTTTTATGTGACTTTATGTATAGTATAGTATTGACTGGATCTGAAAGCTAGTGTAAAAAACTATATACACCAAAATATTACACATTGATAATTTTTATGTTATATATATCCTTCATCTTATATCACAAGTGTCGTTTTAAAAGAGTGTCGACCATGAGATATTACCTAATCTTTTAAAGTATTCATTGGATTTCTTACAGTCTATGATTATGTATAGAAATTGCGTCATGGGATGGCAATGGATAGTGGTGTCTAGCTAAACCAACATATATATATATATATATATATATATCTGAATAGTGGAAAAACAAGCTAGCTAATATTAGCTTTTGGTTCAGCGTCACATGTATTAGTACTAGAAACAGGTCTCTTCGGGATCACAAGGGAATCTGACAGTACACATGAACAATGTTCTGACCATGCTTGGAAAACGTCAGTACGTACAGTACTGCAATTAAGAGGAATATTTTGATTTTCAGAACGTTTGATTGCAGAGAATTCCAAGAGTAGATGGCCGGCAGTTGAAAACTATGATCAATAATTTCATATCAGAAAAGAGATATATACATACTACTACTTATTATTAACGGACACGCACGAACGACACTTATAACGGTTATTGTTTTGAGTTATACTGGATAATATCTTAAGTTGTACCAGTTAGTTTATTAGATTGTCTTCCCATTCTTTTTCTCTCTCCCCCACCGGATGATCGGATACCAAACATGAGAGTATTCTACATAAACATATATACATGCATACACATATATATCTATAGATCTATAGAATCCTTTAAAGAGCTAAAGGCTTTTTTTCATCTCCCTTTTTCTGCTTGTCACGTGATTATCACGTTATCGTCACATGATGTATACTTTATTGTCACTTTTTTTATTGTTATTTTATTTTGTTTTATTTGTCTATATTATGTATATGTAAAGGGTGTTATATAACTAGTATATATGTAGGTGAAGTGACATGTGTAGTTGGCATGTTCATATAATGCATATACGATAACCATCTGTTAAATTGGTGTGCACAACTTCACTAACTTTTGTCTTCACTTTAGTTAGAAAATGTGGCAGTTTATTTGCTCGACATACATACATGCCAATCTCCTGGGACCCTCCAACCCTGTTCATATCTTTATAGCTTTATTCTTTTCGCAGATCCTTGTTTTATTTTCCCTTTAGAACAAACAGCAGAACACATGACTAGTTACCTAGAGATTCTTAATAGTAATAAGGATGACTAATTTTAGTGGAGGACTATAATAGGCAGTTTTTTATACGTATTGTATCTAAATAATCATATTATGTTGCGATGCTTAAAAAAATCGTGTCAACTGAATTTTCATTGTGCTTTAATTTTTGAGTTTATTAATTAAGCCATAATATGATTAATTAGATATATATCATTTTAAGACATAATACTTGAACAGATAATTTAATTTTGAATGTATATACAATATATTTATATATTACGTGTATGAATATATGTGTATATATATATTGTTTAACCAACTACAAGGAATTTCATAATAAGGTAAACTTTGCAGAAGCTTCAGCATCCTGTGTGATCTTTGAATTCATATATATATATATATATATATATATATATGTATGTATGTATGTATGTATATAGTACAAGACATGACTTATACGAAGCTATAGCCATGATTATACCTTAGCATGTCTGATTGATTTTTTACATCTATCTATATGTTCATGCCCCACGGATCACATCTCTGAATTCTATCATTGGGAACTTGAGGCATTCCAATAGATATACAGACTCGCTATAGTATATTTCCAAAAGTGTCTATAATGTCTTTTCTCTATTTGTTGTTTGAGCTGATTAACTTAATTATTTTTGGTCGTGGTGTGAATAAAATGTTCTATGATTGTATTATTCTTCTCGACACCATAAATACATAATAGGGTATATATCCATATATATATATATATATATATAAAATAGGGTATATTAAAAATCCGTACATATATATACGATACAGTTTCAATCCGTTTAATATCATAATGATATTAAATTAAGAAAAATATGATAGTTTAAATTTATTGTGTCCTACTAGCTAATAAGGTTATATATATATATATATATATATATATGTCTACCATGCACATATATAGTTCTCTTCAAAATAAAATTTGTCTGAAACCTACATTATACTCTTTTTCATTCAAACCTTCAAGACATATATATATATATATATGTATGTATGTATGTGTTCCTAATTACATTAATGTTCCCTGCACATATGGATTAGTTAGCAGCTAATTATCACGTAATCGGACCAAATTCATATAGGGATTTTTTAATTATTAAAGGGCACATGTTGATCATGACATAACAACAGGCATAGATTAAAGTAAAATCCCAAAATCCATTAAAGGACCCCACATATAAAGGCTGCTCTCTCTTTATAAAATATAGTGCAAATATTTATGAAAACCAACTACAGTCATGAGTACTCCTGACACTGCAATGATCTCTTAATATATATGTTCAATCTCTACTACCTCAAACTTAACGTCGTGTGTGTGTGTATAAATATTTGTACTCTCTCTCATTTGCGTATATATCTCTGAATCTAATGGGATATATCACATGAAATATATCCCCTTTTTTTTATCCTGCAATTCATATTCAAAGGGATCATGTCATCGATGGTGGTGACTTAGTGATAACCAAAAATCTACTTAGAGCCTTCGTTTTTATCAGGTCTCATATTCGAACCGTGACACCATAGAGTCTAGCTTTTGGTAAGAATTGTCTGCTCTTAAACTTTGGAGTCTGCTAGCTATGAAGACTTAAGGTTAGATTTTTTGTCATCCCATCACTGTGACCGGTAAGTTCATCTAACGACCATTCGGACAGGAGCGTAAGGACATCACCGATCTCTTTTTTACTTACCAAAAAATATTCATGGGGATCATAATGTCATGGGATCTCTTTATCTCAATAACTTTCTATATATACATTTATAACGTATACATATATAAGGTTTTTATACTGTAATAAGTCACCATTTGATAGTGCTCATTTCTTTTAATTGGATTTGATCAAAATTATATCGAAACAAAAATACAGAACAGACAATGATTCTGAAAACAGTGATGGTATAGCTTTTAGTATACTCTTAATCTATGAAAATAATTGAAAATGGTGGTGCTTGTAACAGTGCTTCCCAATTGAAAAAGGGAAGAGATTTCCAATGGTCCAGATACGTTCTTCTTCAATAATACAACACTACTAATCCTCCCATTATGTTCCTCTTCAGTGGGTTCCTTTAAAATCCCACAAAAACTTGCTTAGATGTTACCTGCCCTGTTAGAATCATAATAAAGGTTTAATCATGCAATGGACACAATTATTTAGTAGGCCAAGCCCACATGGTTTTGTTTATACTTTATAATATAATATGTATACCATACATGTCTATTAATTACCTATAGATATTAAGTTGTGAAGTTTAATTAATGTCTTACGTAAAAACACAAAGACAACATGCAGATCGACTTTGATCACCAAAATAAATTACTGCAATGGCTGAAATAGGATACAGTCTAATATTAAGGTAAACCTATAAAATTTGTATTCCAGTAATATAAAATTAGAATGCTAATTCTTAACGATAAGTCGAATACATATATATTTGTGTGTGTCAGTTCTTAATTATAATCCATATCTTGATCTCTCCTCATAGCAGACTCATCTATATCTTTTTCTCCTCCCACATTCACTATGGATAGATAGTTGATTTAGCCTCTTTAAGTAGAATACATTACTAGTCAAGATCTTAACCAAGTACACAATGAAATAATATAATATATTTATATATATATAATATAAATATACACGTATAAGTACAAACTAAGCATAGAGACTTCCATTCTCAGTAGTGGTACTAGTGGTGTTGCGGTTGGATAATAGTCAATGTAGTACTCAAGAGAAGGTTAATTATAGGAGTAGGTTTCTTCTGGGAGGTTCTTAACTTGTGGTCTTCTATTTTGGAATTCCAGATTGATAATTAATTACTTCTCTAATTAATAATAAGAGCTACATTAACAATTTCATTAAAAAAAAAAAAAAAAAAAAAGGGACTTGTGACCCCGGCCAATATTCAACTCTAGCTCTATAAATAATTTACAAAAAAAAAAAAAAAAGAAACTATAATTCTATTGAGAGATAGAAGTCCAAGAAAGTTAGTTAGTAGTCCATATTATCTTTTCCTCTTTATCTTTTTCATTACATGCGCATATTTCAATCATGTGAACAACGTGTCTCAAGAATGCAGTAGTGCACACACTTTTAGAATAATAAAAAAAAAAAAGAATTTTACTGCAACGGTGCTTTTTGCCTTTAGGAATAAAATGGATACGAAATTAATTGGGTCATCATGATCTTGTAATTTTTATCCAATTGAGTTAAGAAGCAATTAAGTTCCATCATCAATGGCGTCATCATCTTACGAAATCAATTGAATATGTGGTTGGTAAGTAGTTTGTTTGAGAATAAATTATAGTTAATAATGTTACATTATTGTGGTTGTAATTAGGGTTAGAATCAATATCATCATCCTTACCGGAGTATGACGATTAATTACTAGGAAAAGGAGCCTAAACTTGCACAAGAAAGGTCCATTGAGCACTCACGGCATGTTTCGGATTAATAATGGTGTTCCCGGTTCGTCGATTCAATATTTAGAGAGGGATTTTGATTGTTGATACACACCAAAACCGCCCATTAAAATTTGGTTTCAATTCGGTTTGAAACCAAGGTTTTGTAACTCAAACAGGAAAAACAAACCCAAAATAAAAGGTTCCTCACAGTTCAAAAAAAAAAAAAAAAAAAAGACGCCTAAAAACCCTAAAAACCCTATGCATTGTTTTTGGCTCAACTCGATTTTAATCTTAAATCTCAAACTTCATACAATTTCGATCGAGAAATCTCTCACACACTTTATCCATAAATCAAAATCAACATCAATGTTTTTGTTGTACAAACAATTTATTAATCCATAAGAACAATGCCTCAATGAACAGGACAAAGAGCAAGAGAGGGACAAAGAGTGAGAGAAAGATCGGACAAGAAGTTATCTTAATACCGTAGTAATGCACAAGACGGCCCGTGCGGCGAATCAACGGAGGGAGGGGACAGAGAGTGAGAGAGCATGATCGAGAGAGGGTTGAAGTTGGGCTGTAGAAATGAGGAGGGAAAGAAAGAAATTAAGGTTTTTTGAATACCAACTTATATAATATATGAATTATCATTTTTTTATTTGTAAGTGATATATTAATTAATTGTATCGACCAATAAGATAAAACAACTTACCGTTACGTGAATTAATACTCAAAAAATTGAAATTAAAGTCGGTGTTCATGTCTATATTCTTATAATAATGCTAGCTATCTTATAAGATGTACTATACCTATATATAAATTAAGCCATCTCTTATAAATTATTAATCAATAACGAAATGATTTTGCTTTTGCTTCCACGTTAGCATTTCTAATATTCAACACAATGTTGAATTAAACGATCATAGAGACAGCTAGATATCAATATATATATGATCCTTTTTCCTGATCAGTTTAGGCTTATGGGGCGGGTAAGTGTATCATAAATATCATGCATTATATAAATATACATCTTTATCCAGTAGTGAAATCAAATTATGTATTGTGAGTGTGAGCACATGATCTCACTTTATTTTTTAAAATGTTGATAATTTTTGTCTTTCAAAATCTTCAAAAAATTTAGTTCTATCCACGTTTTACAAGAAATTAAATTTATATTTGGATCCCTATTCAAAAATTTAAGTATGTTCTTATATATATATATATATATATGTCCCTATTTTACCAAATAAAAATCTAATTTAAAAAATATAAGAATAAATATGTTTTTTTATTTTCAATAGATTTTTTTTTTTACAACACTGACTTCGTCCCTATATATATGGTTATATATTGTGCAGATATATAATGTAGCATATATATATATGTATGTATATGTATATTATATATAAGAAAAGCTTTCGATCAATGTAGTAATTAGATAGATCATTATCGGAGGCTTTCCTTTAGGGAATAAACATCACTTCAAATTGTTAAGAAGTTTTATGGGAAGAAAGATTAGTTATCGAATAGTTTCAGATCCATGTATAATACATTACCGCGTAGACAAACCGTTTTTCATCAACTAACAACAGGACATTTAGTTAGTGCCAAATATTGGGAGAAAATTAAATTGGGTCAATAAATATGTATAAGGTGAAAATTGGCATTGCCTGTTATTTTCTGCAAATATTATTGATATTTCTTCATGGCTATAATTATGGGTGTGGAAAAAAAATGACAGAAAAAGAAAAAGTCCAGCTCCTCGTTTTCTTTTCATGAAGTCAAAAAACGTCTACTATATATACACTGTATATACATTCAAAAGTGGCTTCTAAGATTACATGGTAAACACGCCCCACATGATACACACTAAATCGCAGCACTTAATATATGTATGTTTCTGTTTTCGACGACCTGCCATATATATAGGAACCTTCTGATTGACAGCCAATATTTCTCCTAATAATTTTTAAACGTGCTTTTTAGCTTTTTATTTGGTGTTTCAATTGAAACTCAGATTTTTCATCTCAGTTTTTGTCTTTTTCTAAAAAATCAATAAAAATTATAATTAGTTTTTAAAAAGTCAACTAACTCCAACTTAAAAATTTTGACGTTATTGGTGAATCAACTTCACTCAAACTAAACTATATTTTTTCATCTCAAATTTTGTATTTTTCTGAAAAGTCAATAAAGTTTATAACTACTTTTTAAAAAGTTAACTTAACTCAAACTTAAAAATTTTATCTCATCTCAAACTCAACTCATTCACTAAACGAACCCTTTATCTCTAATTAACGAACCAAACAGAGGCTTATGCTTTATTTGGTAATAAGTTTAACTCCAACTAAACTATACTTTTTCATCTCAATTTTTTGTCTTTTTCTGAATGGTCAACAAAATTTATAACTATTTTTTAAAAAGTCAACTTAACTCAAACTTAAAAATTTCATCTCAATTCAAACTCAACTCATTCATCAAACGGATCCTTAATGTTTTTATTTCAATTTTGCTCTCTATACATATCATTATATGACCACAATTATATACCGTTTACTAGAATTTGTTTACCGTTTACTAGAATTTGTGATAAGTTGTAATATTGTACTCATAAAATATACATATAGTTCAGATTATTATAATTGGACATATATATAATTTCGATATTGGTGGAATATGATTGCTTCTTTTTTTAACTTTATTTTTTTGTATATGTAATGTAGTCCTAGAGATTATTAGAAAAGAATACTGCAAATGTATAATCAACTTTAATGAAGTTTCAAGATAATCCTTAACCATGCTCTCATTAACAAGATCTTTTGAAAATAATAATAACAACAACAATAATAAAGAACTCTACCTAATTTAACGAAATCTATTGGTTAATAGATTAGATATATTTTTTAAATGAAAGCGAAAATTTTATTCGATTAGTAATTGATATAATTACACATGCGTAATTGTGCTAAAAATGATGTAATTACAAGTTCACATCACAAATATTTATCTTAGCGATAATGTAAATCGTTTTCTAAATAAGGTTATTGGGATAGAAATTAATAGGTGTATCGGGACATCCCAATTAGGTTGACATTTCCTTAGCACTCTCATCATTTATCTATCCCCAACATTTTATTAAAGAAAAGAAAAAAAAAATATATATATATATATATACACGTACATAACATTAGCTCTAATTCGACATAGAACAAACTATCCATAAAAGGAAAAGTAACTAAAAAGTAAATGCAGATGGAAAACAAAGCAAAACAGATTTTGATGTCAAAAGATATAACTGCACCTTTAAAAATCAAAATTTATGATAAATCTAATTAAAAACCTTGTTAGTAAAATTAAAAAAAAAAAATCGATAGTATATGTCGTTTGTTTGTAGGGAAGATATACAAAATCTTGCAACTTTAAAAGCTTTTCTTGCATTGGAAATGGCAACTAGTTATGTACATGACATGAATAAAGGGATTCATATATGAACACACGGCAACTAGCTCTCGCATTTTGTGTTATGGACAAGTGTCTCCCACGTGTTAAGTATAAGCATGGTCCATCTATTTAATTTCCTTTTGATCTTTTCCCTTATTTTATAAAAGCTTAAAAATTGCGATCAATTAATGATCACGAATATGGTATAACTCATACCTGATTTTATATTTTATAATTAGATGTAGAGTTAAAAGTCAATAGTTTAAACTTCAAGAAAAAAAAGGTGCTATTAATTATATCCCTTCACATATTAAAAAAATCAATCATATTTCTTATATCATAATAATTTAGAGTAAAATTTAGGATTTTAACGATTGTAAATATAATCTAATGATAATTTTATATTTAAGTTTATTATAAATTGTAAAGTTTGAATATTCTCATTCTAAAAAAAATAAATAAATAAATAGTTATTTTCAGAAAATAATTAAAGTAACATTAGGTTTTTAAAAGATTTGAAATAAATAATAAATTTATCATATAAATGATTTATTTAAATCATGTAAATTTGTAATTTACCATGTAAACTTATAATTTACTTACTAAATTTTTTATTTATCAATTGAATTTACTATTTACTTCAAGTATTTTCAAAAAATTATTATTTATTAATTATTTTCCTAAAAATGCTATTCACATCAATTTTATGATTTGGACCCGACTAATCGATGTATAGAATCAAACAAAATTAAACCACTGATTAAGCAAAACTTTGGATCCTTAAATTGTGAAAATTCATAGGGATAAGTCTTCTTGATATCATACCTCTTTGGATATTATCTAATCCCTAAAGACAGTTGACGTTGCAAATAAAGAGACCCATACGCTAGAATATTCCCCCACCTCTAGATATAATGATATGGGGCTTGAATATGTATTCTTTGAGATTGCTATACGAGTGAACCACAATTGCCTACTCTTGAGACTTTAGCCTTTGCACTAAAAGACGTACTATAATTATTCATATATGTATTCTCTCTTTAAATTTTTTTATTAAAGCTAGTTTCAGCCCAAGGAATAAGGGAAAATATAGAAAAGAAAACTTCAACTTCTCTTGTTGCTCCTTCTATATTTGGTTGCAATATATATACATATATATATATAGAGTATATTCATTGAATTGTGGATATTGGGTAGGTCTTGCTTGGCCGGATTTGATGATGATATTATCGTCTTAGTAGTTCATTACCCCAAAGCAACTTTGTCTTTAATTAGGTCAATGGATTAAAAAGTACATGAACTACATATATATATAATATACACACACACTAACCGGTTGCTATCTAGTTTTCACATTAAGTATATATACCTAACTCAATATTAGCGACTAAAGTTTAATCAAGACTGCATAATTAGAGATTAATCATATATAATCCAAAAAAATTGAAAAATATCTCTAAATCCCCCAAATTCCTCCAAATTTTCATGCCGACTACTACATCAACCTGCTTTCTCAAAACAATCAGAGTTCACGTTGACAACTTCATATTTGCCGTATCCCCACTTCTGTACATAGGCGATCGAGTTATTACAAATTCTTGCTTCCCAATTGATGTTGAAAGGCAAAATCATAATTATCATGTTAATTAGAAAATTTGTTTGAAATATTAGTGGTGGACTAATAAAAAGTGAATCTTATCTGTAGATTTTATACTACGAAACCAATCCTATCTATTAGTATTTGGTATTAAGGGTCTGTTTGGTAAATAAATTGAGTTTGAGTTGGGATAAATTTTTAAGTTTGTGTTGAGTTGACAATCTTAAAAAATAGTTATAAACTTTGTTGACTTTTCAGAAAAAGATAAAAATTGAGATGAAAAAGTACAGTTTAGCTGGAGTTAAACTTTGTTACTAAACAAAGCCTAAATATCATTAATATATGAAGCTTTGTTCTATTAACTTTTTTTTATTTTTTTTTTATTTTCTGATGTTACAATTAATCCCCTCTAATTTCAATTTCAAAGTGGGTGGCAGGGTCGATATTTCCGAGTGAGAACCATATCAATGTACCCACCAAGTTGAAAAAGGTCAAGGGCTTGTCAACACGCCACGTGTCTGTTCAACGTGTGGGTCCCAATAAGCACTTAGCATAATAATTTCAAAAAAAAAAAAAAAAAAAAAGTTAATAACTCGTGAGAAGTGAGAACCCAACCCTCCTCACGACCTTTATATAAAGCCCACTCCTCTCTTTTCAGCTCTCACCACAAAACTATACCTTTATCTCTAAGCTTAGCTAGCTCCATTTGCGAAAAATATTAAGCACGCCTCAGTTATATATATATAAGAAATATATAACTTAAGGCCTTTTTTTATATCATCATTTCCATATACAAATCCAGTATATATCTAGCTAGTTTAAGCATATATATAGTACATATAAATAAATACACTTAGTATTACTTGGTTTTAAAATGGTGCATGAGATGGGAAACGGAGAAAATACCTACGAGTATTGCCCTCACCGGGTGGCGATTCCTCCGGCGAAGCCGTTCTTGAAGGCGCTGAAGACGTCTCTGAAGGAGACGTTCTTTCCCGATGACCCTTTCAGGCAGTTCAAGAACCAGCCGGCTACTAGAAGGCTCATTCTTGGGCTGCAGTACTTTGTGCCGTTCCTCGAATGGGCTCCTCGCTACACTTTAAGCTTCTTCAAAGCCGACCTCATCGCCGGAATTACAATCGCCAGCCTTGCTGTTCCTCAAGGGATTAGTTATGCTAATTTGGCTAACTTGCCTCCTATTCTTGGCCTTTGTAAGTATATACATCCAAATCAGATTCCGTCTCTAATATGATTCTGACGTGATTTAACGACATAAAAAATTAAAATACATCGACAAAATCTTTTTTAGTAACAGTATGCAAATCTGATGGTTCAGTAACTATTTATTTATTTATTTATTATTTTTTTACAAGAAAAACTTGTAGTATGATACTTTGTTCTTGGAAAGTGTGAAGATAAAAATATGTTTGTGTGTGTAAATATATATTTATATATATATTAATATTAATATATGATGAAAAATGCAGATTCGAGCTTTGTCCCACCGTTGGTGTACGCCATGCTGGGAAGTTCCAGGGACTTGGCAGTGGGGACTGTGGCAGTTGGGTCGCTTCTGATAGGAACCATGTTGGGGAAGGAGATCAGCCCTACTGAGAACCCGAAGCTCTACCTTCAGTTGGCCATGACCGCCACTTTCTTCGCCGGCGTATTTCAGGCTTTGCTTGGATTCTTACGGTATATATTTATATCTATATTTATATTTATGTATTACCGACTTTTAGCTGAAAATGTTTTCAACGGCTCAGATCGTTCTTAATTCCCTTGGTTGAACAATATTAATAACTAAACTGTCTTTATTAGTCTTTTTTTTTTTTTTTTTCGTTACTTGGTTTTTTAATTTTTGTGTGTTTTTTTTTTTTGGGCGCAGACTAGGGTTTGTCGTAGACTTCTTGTCGCACGCGACAATAGTGGGATTCATGAGTGGAGCGGCGACAGTGGTGTGTCTTCAGCAGCTGAAAGGAGTACTTGGGTTGGTTCACTTCACTCACGAGACTGATATTATGTCTGTCCTTCACTCCATCTTTTCCCAATTTCACCTGGTAATATATTAATATATATATATATATTTATTTATCTGTTATAAAATATCTTTTACTTTCTTGCTTGCAAGTTTATATTTTATTTATATATATATATATGCATGTATGTATGTATATAACTTTCATGAACCTTCATAACTCTCTCTCTCTCTAACCTTTGTTATATATATAAATTGCAGTGGAAATGGGAAAGTGGTGTTTTGGGGTGCTGTTTTTGTCTTCTTTCTCATGGTCACTAAGTACCTCGTAAGTATTTAACTCTCCGTAAATACACACACACACACATATATATAAAGGTTTTATTGAAAAAAAAAAAATTTACTTGATAACATACGATTCACTTGATATGCATGTCACTGTTCGGCCAAAGCTATGATATTATGTAGTGAAGGGCTTGCATGCAATTCAATTTAAATACTTATCTAATTTACGAACCGAATTGAAAAAATTATTATAATAATAAAAGTAAAAGTAAAAGTGTTTTCTTTATTAGATATCTATTTTAGCGCATTTATTGAATTTTTTTTTTATGCAAAATAACTTGGTAGAGCAAGAGAAAGAAAGCCTTCTTTTGGATAAACGCTTTGGCCCCCCTGACTTCTGTGATTCTTGGGTCTGTTCTCGTCTACTTCACCCACGCTGAAAAACATGGCGTTCAAGTGGTAATTATCAATTCTCTCTCTCTCTTTCTCTTTCTATATACATATATATCTATATATACACTCACACATAAGTACACATATATACTGATTGATTCATTTGCACATGTATACCACCTGTCTTATAGGCTGTAGACCACCATTCCGTACGACAAATGTAACCTCGTGATCATATTTTCAATAATATGCCATGTTTATACCCAACTAATATGTGTATCAAGGTAGGCTAACAAAACAAAATCTAAAGTTTCATTAATCAAAATTAACTCATTTTGTGTGTATGTGCGTTTGTTTGTTTTGTATGCAGATTGGGCACCTGAAAAAGGGCTTGAATCCTGTGTCTGTGGGTGAGCTGGCCTTTGGTTCACCCACATATGTCTTTAGCCCTCAAGACAGGGATTGTCATCGGTATCATTGGTCTTGCGGTAAGTAAACAAATATATCTATATATATATTATTCCATAACAAATGTAGACTATATACCAATATATATTTATGTATGTGTATTACATATATTTATTAGGCATGTGTGTATTTTGTATATGCAGGAAGGAGTGGCAGTTGGAAGAAGTTTTGCCGCTTTCAAGAACTACCACATTGACGGGAACAAAGAAATGATCGCTTTCGGGATGATGAACATTGCAGGCTCTTGCACCTCTTGTTACTTAACCGCCGGTACGTAAAGAGGAAATTAAGAAAGATTCACATTTCATCTTCAATAAGGTCGTAATTGAGCCGATAGTATGGGCAATAATTTTGGTGATTGTGCTCAATTTGCAGGGCCGTTTTCGAGAAGTGCCGTGAACTTCAACGCAGGATGCAAAACCGCGGTGTCCAATATTGTCATGGCCATGGCTGTCATGATCACTCTGTTGTTCTTGACGCCGTTGTTCCATTACACCCCTCTCGTGGTACTTTCCGCGATTATCATCGTCGCCATGATTGGCCTCGTCGACTATGAATCCGCCATCCACCTGTGGAAGGTGGACAAAGTTGACTTCCTTGTGTGCATGGGAGCATACCTCGGTGTGGTCTTCGCCAGCGTTGAGATTGGCTTGATCGTTGCGGTAAGTGAGATCAGAAGCTAACTTCAAGAAACTTTTTATCACTTAAGAACTACCGAATTTATTGGAATCTGATTTGGCTTTGTTGGGCTATGCAGGTTACAATCTCCTTGTTGAGAGTTCTTCTGTTTATAGCAAGGCCTAGAACTGTTGTCCTGGGAAACATTCCTAACTCCATGATTTACAGAAGCACTGACCAATACCCAACTGCTAACAACGTCCCCGGAGTACTCATTATCCAAATTGACGCGCCAATTTACTTCGCCAATTCAAACTATTTGAGAGAAAGGTACATACACACTACACGACAATACTGACTCATTGACACAAATTGCCACCCCCGTTACAACCAAAAGCCTAATACTAAGTTTCATTGCTATTCTTATTTGCAGGATCTCTAGGTGGATCTATGAGGAAGAAGACAGACTAAAATCCGCTGGAGAAACAAGTTTGCACTATGTCATACTAGACCTTAGCTGTAAGTACTCCTAATCAGTCAAAAACAATTACTACTTAAATCCTTGAGCTAAACTGATTCATCATGGTATAGACTTGTTATCCTGATTCCTAAAACTGCAATCTGAATCACAGCTGTCGGTAGCATCGACACGAGTGGGATCAGCATGCTTGAAGAGACCAAGAAAAATGTTGACAGAAAGGGTCTCAAGGTAAGAACTTTTGTGCATAGCCAACCTACCTTCACTTCTCGTGTTTCCTATGGGGACATGTATTGACCTCGCGTTAAATGTTTGTTTTCTTGTTTGCAACTCTATAGCTTGTATTAGCAAACCCGCGAAGCGAGGTGATCAAAAAGCTCGACAAGTCAAAGTTCATCGACGCAGTCGGTCAGGAGTGGATCTACCTTACCGTGGGAGAGGCCGTGGCAGCATGTAACTTCATGATGCATACCTGCAAACCAAATGTAGCAGAGGCACAGGAATCAAATAGACAAGATGAAAATGTATGAGTAAACCCGATTATGTACAAAGATTCATGGAAACTTTTCCGGCTAGAGGCAGTTTTGCTTGAAGCCCCAAATCTGACATAAGCGAGTGAACAACTATAAGAAGGATTTTTCTTTCTCATCATTAGTGCTAAGACTTGGTAGTCCTGTGTACAAGAGTGATATTTGTTAAATGTAATTTTCTATTTGGAGGCAACTGGGTTTGATGGGAATCTAAAGTGAGTTCCCTTAAACCCCCACAATGTGTAATATCTACATCAAGAAATAAACATTTTGAATTTAATCAAACATTTGTTACCTTGCAGAAGATAGATTAACAATGAGGCTCAAGAAATTAAAATGTACAAGAATATGGGATTTTTTTTTTCTCTCAATTTTTTTGTGGAAGAAAAATAAAAGTTTTATGCCATACTAAATCTCATGTTTTTCACCATACAAAACAAGTCTAGATAAGAATTGGCCCCCACTTAATATCAAGGGGCAAAAGACTCCTCATGACCACCAAACAACAAAGGCAATCATACAAAAAAGAATGTTACAGCATAGAAAATTAAAAATAAAAATAAAAATAAAAATAAAAGAAATGTCCACGAAAAGCAACCACTCGGAAAAGTCTGAAACCTTTCCTCCAAAAAAAAGTAAAAAGGTTCAAAATTGAGTACATACATGGGAAAACTATGCAAAGCACCTTCCCACTAGTTACCAGCTCCAAATAACATGTAGGGAAAAAAGCAAGCACTTTAAGCTGTCTGTACTCTTGGGAAAATATTCTCCACCAGTTTACTCCAACAAAATGCCCACCAAGTCGAGGGACCTAAGTATTGGACCGCTTTTCTTTGTACAGGCGTGGGAGCACCTCGTGAGCACTGATGTCGAGAGCCTCCGGGTCCCTTGAAAAAGACACAGTTTTAGATGATATGGAAAAAGTATGCAGCTACCAACTACAAACTTCATGCAGATGAAGCTGAATTCCTAATCAATATAATTCACAGAAATTCTATACCAAAATAAGCTTTTAAATTTAAGAGTATAACATATTTCCAGTAGAGAGAGAGAGAGAGAGATAGAGACCTGCATAAGGTTCGGCCCTTGCTCATTGGAACTAGGAATTAACCACAGCCTTCGTAAAAAAGGCGCCTCAAACTCTACAAAGAAACCATCCTGCTGCCCGTGTCTCCACTTCCTAGGTCCTTGACCTTTCCAAACCTGAAACAAAGATCTCTTCGTCAGCGTCAACTTTTATATAGACTGCACAAGTAATTTATCTGCTAAATTTTGTTGACATGAGGTACTACAAATATAAGAGCGTATGTAGTCTGGACAATGGTTGGGGTGTAAGACGCATGTAGGAAGTGTCCATAATGGATATAACCTATCATGCCCTAACCAAAACGAAGACCCCAACCAGGTCATGCCCTGTCAACACGGGCAAAGCAAGCTTAATATAATCTAAACCAGATTAGTCAATATTCACAATGTCCAGAAGTAGAAGGTGTGCCAATTAGGTTGTGCTTAATGGATTGTTTGGAGCAAGTGAAGCACGTAGTAGGTGTGCAATTACCTACATTTACGTTATAGCTACAAATATATATAAACAACACGTACATGTGCATAGCCACAAACCAAAAATTACCTGTGGGTAAGATATGATATTTTTGGGGGTCACCAAGCAAGCCGCTCTGGAGAAAGAATCCTCCGCATACTGCCGAAGAAATGAGAAACAATTGCTGTGCTTATGGGAGATTCAAAGGCCTGGCATAACGAAGAAGATTCAAATTAGCAAATCCATCAGGGAGAGAATTCTATAAGCTGTAAATGATGGCTCCACCCAAGTATAAGTTACGTATTAAAATTTAAATGGCTGGTGAGAGATAACTCCGTTACTGTATCTAGTACTATCGTCTGAGCTTAACACTGACAAAATGGGCTCATATGACCAATTATGCAGAAAACACATACATAAAGCATACAAAGGAAAAAATGGGTAATACCTTATCGATATTCACGGCTGAAGCATATTTGTCAGTCTGCGTCTTTTCCTTATCAAGAAGAAAGTATACCCTAGGATCTACCTTAGAAGTTTCATGCCAGGATTTTACAGCTGTTTCCATTGTCTCAACAAGAAAAGAAAACATTTCTTTCGAACATTCTTCAGATTCACACTTCTCGGACTGCAAAGAGAAAGATCAATTAATTCCTTCTTATCTTATTAGGAATTGAAACAATCCTAGTGCAGGTCGTCCACTAAAAGCACTGAGCATATAAGGATTAAATCTTACCTGCAGTACACAGATCAGGAGAGTGAGAGTTGTAAATATGACATTAAAAATAAAAATAAAAACAGTAAAACAAATCATCTTTGGCGGGAGGGGAAGGGGGGTGCACAGAAAAATATGCATGCACATTGCAAACCTGAGAGCTTGGATGCAGAACATAATTCAAGAAGCTTTCTTATAAATATGGTGAATAGAATGGCAAAGAAGGTGATTAGAATATCAAGAATTTAAACTGTATATTTATCTACTAGGATTTGTTACGTTCAACATCTAATTTTTGATTTCACGCTATGTTTATCTATCTTCACAGCTACTTAGGATATACGTTAGTTTACCTACTAATTTAATTTCTCTATAAATCCCTTAGTAATTGAAATTTTAATTCATAGTTATGGTTGATGTATGAAGATAGAGTTTCATATTTCCTCCTCTTGAGTTCTTGTTTCCTCTAGAATCTTTGTTCTCTTGGTTCTACTCTTCTCTCCAGATTCTGTTAATTCTATCTTGGTTCTACATCAGAATGGTATGACAAGTCTTATGGGAACGGAAAACTAACGCAGAAAATCATAAGAGACTATTCTTGAACAGAAAAATAAAGATCATTTGCTCGCAAAATACACTTACCATTTCTGTTTTCAATTTTTCCAAGTGCTTTGCCAGATCAACGTTGGATCTCATGTTCTCCACTTCTTGGGCTCGCTTTTTATCTTTTGCCAACTGAGAAATTTTTTTTTTATCTTTTTTGATACTTCAGAACTTAGTGGATTGAATTGTAGAGCCGTTTGGAAGGCAGCTAAAGCCTAAAATACATCAGCACTAAAAAATATCAGCAGACGAAAATAAAAAATATGACCTCTTTCCAGAAGGCTGGAGACAATAACTGAGAGGATTAAAGAATTTTAGCTCCTGTCATACATCATCATATCGTTCCATGGCCTCTAATATGCATCCTTTCCTGAAATGTCCCTGGAGATGCATCATGGAAACACAGTTTAGGAGAGTTTTAAAAGTCCAAATATAATCAATATACCAAAATCAGATCAAAACAAAAACAAGTACTTGTCTTTCATTTCAAGCAAAAGATTTGTCTTAAGAACATAACTACCTTTTCCCATTGTGGGCTCAATGCAATTGTTGTCTCAGCATCAGCAAGGGATTTGTTAAGCTTCACCAACTGCAGAAATGCCGCAGCACGATTGCTGGCCAATAATGAAACGTTAAGGGGCATCAGCTCATACCAGCAAGCAAGAGAAACAAGTAAACCATGTTCACGACTCAGTTTATAGGAAGTTAAAAACTATCAGATTCAAAACTCTGCCAACAAAACATATTCCGGGATTTGTATTTTAACATGACGTTTTACACTCAAAAATAGGGAACGAAACGTGTCTTCCACCTAAAAGAGATACGTTGTCTCCTCATTTCCTAGACGTTTTAATCAGAAATTTAATACGTTACAATGCACAAGCACCGTACCAAGTAGGCAGTGAGGCACAACAGATTTAACCACCAAACAGGACATTCCCTAAACACATTCTGGTAGATTCTCTTATCAGCTTCCTAAAGCTACCGCCTAGGTGTCTCAATCTCATATTTTTCAAAGTTTGCCTTTCATCCTTTTTTGCCCTCTTTGGATGATAGTGGAAGCTGGGAGTTATCCAGTGAGACTTAAGTCCATCTATAACCTCCGCCAACTCTAAATTACAAAACAACACCACTCCTGCTCATGTCAGCCAATTACCACTGTTATGGGAGTCGTAAGGGCTACATTAACAATTTCATTTAAAAAAAAAAAAAAAAAAAAAAAAAAAAAAGGGACTTGTGACCCTCGGTCAATATTCAACTCTAACTCTATAAATAATTTAGAAAACAAAAAAAAAAAAAAAAGAAAAGAAAAGAAACTATAATTCTATTAGAGATAGAAGTCCAAGAAAGTTAGTTAGTAGTCCATATTATCTTTTCCTCTTTATCTTTTTCATTACATGCGCATATTTCAATCATGTGAACAACGTGTCTCAAGAATGCAGCAGTGCACACACTTTTAGAATTTAAAAAAAAAAAATAAGAATTTTACTGCAACGGTGCTTTTTGCCTTTAGGAATAAAATGTATATGACATTAATTGGGTCATCATGATCTTGTAATTTTTATCCAATTGAGTTAAGAAGCAATTAAGTTCCATCATCAATGGCGTCATCATCTTACGAAATCAATTGAATATGTGGTTGGTAAGTAGTTTGTTTGAGAATAAATTATAGTTAATAATGTTACATTATTGTGGTTGTAATTAGGGTTAGAATCAATATCATCATCCTTACCGGAGTATGACGATTAATTACTAGGAAAAGGAGCCTAAACTTGCACAAGAAAGGTCCATTGAGCACTTACGGCATGTTTAGGATTAATAATGGTGTTCCCGGTTCGACGATTCAATATCTAGAGAGGGATTTTGATTGTTGATACACACCAAAACCGCCCATTAAAATTTGGTTTCATTTCGGTTTGAAACCAAGGTTTTGTAACTCAAACAGGAAAAACAAACCCAAAATAAAAGGTTCCTCACAGTTCAAAAAAAAACCCCCTAAAAACCCTATGCATTGTATTTAGCTCAACTTGATTTTAATCTTAAATCTCAAACTTCGCGCAATTTCAATCGAGAAATCTCTCACACTTTATCCATAAATCAAAATCAACATCAATGTTTTTATTGTACAAAAAAATTCATTAATCCATAAGAACAATGCCTCAATGAACAGGACAAAGAGCAAGAGAGGGACAAAGAGTGAGAGAATGATCAGACAAGAAGTTATCTTAATACCGTAGTAATGCACAAGACGGCCATTGCGGCGAATCAACGGAGGGAGGGGACAAAAAGTGAGAGAGCGAGATCGGTAGAAATGAGGAAGGAAAGAAAGAAATTAAGGTTTTTTTAATACCAACCTATATAAATATGAATTACCTTTGTTTATTTATAAGTGATATATTAATTCATTGTATCGACCAATAAAGATATAACAACTTACTGTCACGTGAATCAATACTCAAAAAATTAAAATTAAATTTGGTATCCATGTCTTTATTCTTATAATAGTGCTAGCTATCTTACAAGATGTACTTTACCTATATATAAATTAAGCCATCTCTTATAAATCATTAACCAATAACGAAATGATTTTGCTTATGCTTCCACGTTAGCATATATTTCTAATATTCAACAAAATGTTGAAATTAAACAATCATAGAGACAGCTAGATATCAATATATATAAGATCCTTTTTCCTGAGCAGTTTAGGCTTATGGGGCGGGTAAGTGTATCATAAATATACATCTTTTTCCTGTAGTGAAACCAAATTATGTATTGTGAGTGTGAGCACGTGATCTCACTTAATTTTTTAAAATGTTGATAATTTTTGTCTTTCAAAATTTTCAGAAATTTTAGTCCTATCCACGTTTTACAAGAAATTAAATTTATATTTGGATCCCTATACAAAAAATTAAATATGTTCATATATATATATATATATGTCCCTATTTTACCAAATAAAAATCTCATTTCAAAATATGAGAATAAATATGTTTTTATATTTTCAATAGAATTTTTGTTTTCATACAACATTGACTTCGTCCCTATATATATGGTTATTTATTGTGCAGATATATAATGTAACATATATATATATATATGTTTGTATATGTATATTATATATAAGAAAAGCTTTCAATCAATGTTGTCATTAGATAGGTCATTATCGGAGGCTTTCCTTCAGGGGAACAAACATCACTTCAAATTATTAAGAAGTTTTATGGGAACAAACATCACTACCGCGTAGACAAACCGTTTTTCATCAACTAACAACAGGACATTTAGTTAGTGCCAAATATTGGGAGAAAATTAAATTGGGTCAATAAATGCGTATAAGGTGAAAATTAGCACTGCCTATTATTTTCTGCAAATATTATTGATATTTCTTCATGGCTATAATTATGGGTGTAGAAAAAAAATGACAGAAAAAGAAATAGTCCAGCTCCTCGTTTTATTTTCATAAAGTCAAAAAACGTCTACTATATATACTACATTCAAAAGTGGGTTCTAAGAGTACATAGTAAACACGTTCCACATGATACACACTAAATCGCAGCACTTAATATATATATATATATATATATATATATATATTTTTTTTTTTATATGTTTCTGTTTTGGACAACCTGCCATATATATAGGAACCTTCTGATTGACAGCCAATATTTCTCCTAATTATATTTAAACGTGCTTTTTAGTTTTTGTTTGGTGTTCTAATTAAAATTCAAATTTTTCATCTCAATTTTTATATTTTTTTTTAAAAGTCAATAAAAATTATAATTAGTTTTTAAAAAGTTAACCAACTCCAACTTATGCTTTGTTTGACATTTCATCTGAACTCCAACTGAACTGTACTTTTTCATCTCAGCTTTTATCTTGTTCTAAAAATTCAATAAAAATTATAACTAGTTTTTAAAAAGTCAACCAACTCCAACTTAAAATCGTCTCCAACCGGCGAACCAAACACAAGTTTAAAAATTTTATCTCCAATTAACGATCCAAATGGAGGCTTAATGTTTTTATTTCAGTTTTGCTCTCTATACATATTATTATATGACCACAATTATATACCGTTTACTAGAATTTGTGATAAGTTGTAATACTGTACTTATAAAATATACATATAGTTCAGATCATTATAATTGGACATATATATAATTTCGATATTGGTGGAATATGATTACTTCTTTTTTTTATTTTATTTTTATTTTTTTTGTATATGTAACTAGAGATTATTAGAAAAGAATACTACAAATGTATAATAAACTTTAATGAAGTTTCAAGATAATCCTTAACCATGCTCTCATTAACAAGATCTTTTGAAAATAGTAATAACAACAATAATAATAAAGAACTCTACCTAATTTAACGAAATCTATTGGTTAATAGATTATATTTTTTTTAAATGAAAGCGAAAATTTTATTAGATTAATAATTGATATAATTACACATGTGTAATTGTGCTAAAAATGATGTAATTACAAGTTCACATCACAGATATTTATCTTAGAGATAATATATATCATTTTCTAATTAAGTTAATTGAGATAGGAATCAGTAGGTACATCAAGACATCCCAATTAGGTTGACATCTCCTTAGCATCCTCATTATTTATCTATCCCCAACATTTTATTAAAGAAAAGAATATATATATATATATATATAATATTAGGTCCAATTCGACATAGTACAAACTATCTGTAAAAGGAAAAGCAACTAAAAAGTAAATGCAGACAAAACAAAGTAAAACAGATTTTGACAAAAGACATAGCCAAAATTGCATCTTTAAAAATCAGAATTTATAATAAACCTAATTAAAACCTAGCTAGTAAAATTATAAAAAAAATTCATAGTATTTGTCGTTTGTTTGTAGGGAAGATATACAACTTAAAAAGCTTTTCTTGCATTGGAAACAGCAACTAGTTATGTACATGACAAGATTAAAAGGATCCATATATGAACACACGGCAAGTCGGCAACTAGCTCTCGCATTTTGTGTCTCCAACGTGTTAAGTATAACCATGGTCCATCCATTTTAATTTCCTTTTGATCTTTTCCCTTATTTTATAAAAGGTTAAAAATTGCGATCAATTAATGATCACGAATATAGTATAAATCATACCTGATTTTATATTTTATGATTAGAAGTAGAGTTCAAACTCAATAGTTTAAACTTCACGAAAAAAAAAAAAGTGCTATTAATTATATCCTTTCACATATTAAAAAAAAAAAAACAAAGAAAATCAATTATATTTCTTGTATCATAATAATTTAGAGCAAAAATTAGGATTTTAATGATTGTAAATATAATCTAATGATAATTTTATATTTGAGTTTATTATAAATTGTAAAGTTTGAATACTCTCATTCTAGAAAAATAATAATAATAATAATAAGAGAGAAAGAAATAAATAGCAGTTTTAAGAAAATAATTAAAGTAAACATTAGGTTTTTAAAACATTTAAAATAAATAATAAATTTATCATGTAAATGATTTATTTAAGTCTTGTAAATTTGTAATTACCTTGTAAACTTATAATTTACTTAATAATTTTTTTTATTTATCAATTGAATTTACTATTTACTTCAAGTATTTTCAAAACATTATTATTTATTAATTATTTTCCTAAAAATGCTATTCACATCAATTTTATGATTTGGACCCGACTTATCGATTTATAGAATCAAACAAAATTAAACCAAAGATTAAGCAAAAGTTTGGATCATTAAATTGTGAAAATTTATAGGGATAAGTCTTCTTGAGATCATACCTCTTTGGATATTATCTAATCCCTAAAGACAGTTGTCGTTGCAAATAAAGAGACCCATACGCTAGAATATTCCCCCACCTCTAGATATAATGATATGGGGCTTGAATATGTATTCTTCGAGATTGCTATACGAGTGAACCGCAATTGCCTACTCTTGAGACTTTAGCCTTTGCGCTAAAAGACGTACTATAATTATTCATATATATATTCTCTCTTTAAATTTTATTATTAAAGCTAGTTTCAGCCCAAGGAATAAGGGAAAATATAGAAAGAAAACTTCAACTTCTCTTGTTGTTCCTTCTATATTTGGTTGCTATATATATATGTATATGTATGTGGAGTATATTCATTGAATTATGGATATTGGGTAGGTCTTGTTTGGCCGGATTTGATGATGATATTATCGTCTTAGTAGTTCATTACCCCAAAGCAACTTTGTTATTAATTAGGTCAATGGATTAAAAAGTACATGAACTACATATATACATAATACACACACAAACACACACTAACCGGTTGCTATCTAGTTTTCACATTAAGTATATATACCTAACTCAATATTAGCGACTAAAGTTTAATCAAGACTGCATAACTAGAGATTAATCATATATAATCCAAAAAATTTGAAAAATATCTCTAAATCCCCCAAATTCCCCCAAATTTTCATGCCGACTACTACATCAACTTGCTTTCTCAAACTAATCAGAGTTCACCACGTAGACAACCTCATATTTGCCGTATCCCCACTTCTGTACATAGGCGATCGAGTTATTACAAATTCTTGCTTCCCAAGTGATGTTGAAAGGCAAAATCATAATTATCATGTTAATTAAAAAATTTGTTTTGAAACATTAGCAGTGGACTGATAAAAAATGAATCTTATCTGTAGATTTTATACTACGAAACCAATCCTATCTATTAGTATTTGATATTAAATATCATTAATATATGAAGCTTTGTTCTATTAATTTTTTTTTTTTATTTTTTATTTTCTGATGTTACAATTAAGCCCCTCTAATTTGAATTTCAAAGTGGGTGGCAGGGTCGATATTGCCGAGTGAGCATATCAATGTACCCACAAAGTTGAAAATGGTCAAGGGCTTGTCAACACGCCACGTGTCTTTTCAACGTGTGGGTCCCAATAAGCACTTAGCTTTATTAATTAAAAAAAAAAAGTTAATAACTCGTGAGAAGTGCTCCTCACCACCTTTATATAAAGCCCGCTCCTCTCTTTTCAGCTCTCACCTGAAAACTACACATTTATCTCTAAGCTTAGCTAGCTCCATTTGCGAAAAATATTAAGCACACCTCAGTTTTATATATATAAGAAATATATTACTTTAGGCCTTTTTCATATCATCATTTCCATATACAAATACAGTAAATATCTAGCTAGTTAAGCATATATATATATATACACACATATAAATAAATACACTTAGTATTACTTGGTTTTAAAATGGTGCAAGAGATGGGAAACGGAGAAAATACCTACGAGTATTGCCCTCACCGGGTGGCGATTCCTCCGGCGAAGCCGTTCTTGAAGGCGCTGAAGACGTCTCTGAAGGAGACTTTCTTTCCCGATGACCCTTTCAGGCAGTTCAAGAACCAGCCGGCGACTAGAAGGCTCGTTCTTGGGTTTGCAGTACTTTGTGCCGTTCCTCGAATGGGCTCCTCGCTACACTTTAAGCTTCTTCAAAGCCGACCTCATCGCCGGAATTACAATCGCCAGCCTTGCTGTTCCTCAAGGGATTAGTTATGCTAATTTGGCTAACTTGCCTCCTATTCTTGGCCTTTGTAAGTATATACATCCAAATCAGCTTCCGTCTCTCATATGATTCTGACGTGATTTAACGACACAGAAAATTACAATACATCAACAAAATCTTTTTTAGTAATAGCATGCAAATCTGATGGTTCAAAAACTGTAACTATTTACTTATTTTTTTTTTTTTACAAGAAAATGTGAGTAAATACTTTGTTTTTGGAAAGTGTGAAGATAATAATATGTTTGTGTGTGTAAATGTATATTTATATATATATAAATATTAATATATGATGGAAAATGCAGATTCGAGCTTTGTCCCACCGTTGGTGTACGCCATGCTGGGAAGTTCCAGGGACTTGGCAGTGGGGACTGTGGCAGTTGGGTCGCTTCTGATAGGAACCATGTTGGGGAAGGAGATCAGCCCTACTGAGAACCCGAAGCTCTACCTTCAGTTGGCCATGACCGCCACTTTCTTCGCCGGCGTATTTCAGGCTTTGCTTGGATTCTTACGGTATATATATTTATATCTATATTTATATTTATGAATTATCGACTTTTAGCTGAAAATGTTTCAACGGCTCAGATCGTTCTTAGTTCCCTTGGTTGAACAATATTAATAACTAAACTGTCTTATTAGTCTCTTTTTTTATTTTTTTTTTTTGTTACATGGCTTTTAATTTTTGTGTGTTTTTTTGGGTGCAGACTAGGGTTTGTCGTGGACTTCTTGTCGCACGCGACAATAGTGGGATTCATGAGTGGAGCGGCGACAGTGGTGTGTCTTCAGCAGCTGAAAGGAGTACTTGGGTTGGTTCACTTCACTCACGAGACTGATCTTGTGTCTGTCCTTCACTCCATCTTTTCCCAATTTCACCTGGTAATATATTAATATATATATATATATATATATATATTGTTATAAAATGTCTTCTCACTTTCTTGCTTGCAAGTTTATATTTTATTTCTATATATGTATATAACTTTCATGAACCTTCATAACTCTCTCTCTCTCTCTAACCTTTGTTATATATATAAATTGCAGTGGAAATGGGAAAGTGGTGTTTTGGGGTGCTGTTTTGTCTTCTTTCTCATGGTCACTAAGTACCTCGTAAGTATTTAACTCTCTGTAAATACACACACACACATATTTATAAAGGTTTCATTGAAAAAAAAAATATTACTTGATAACATACGATTCACTTGATATGCATGTCACTGTTCGGCCAAAGCTATGATATTATGTAGTGAAGGGCTTGCATGCAATTCAATTTAAATACTTATCTAATGTACGAACCAGATTGAAAAAAATAATAATAAAAGTAAATTATAAGTGTTTTTTTTTTTTAGATATCTATTTTAGTGCATTTATTGATTTTTTTTTTTTTAATGCTAAATAACTTGGTAGAGCAAGAGAAAGAAAGCCTTCTTTTGGATAAACGCTTTGGCGCCTCTGACTTCTGTGATTCTTGGGTCTGTTCTCGTCTACGTCACCCACGCTGAAAAACATGGCGTTCAAGTGGTAATTAGCAATTCTCTCTTTCTCTCTCTCTCTCTCTCTCTCTCTCTCTCTATATATATATAATATATATATATATATAAACACACACACATAAATACACATATATACTGATTGATTCATTTGCACATGTATACCACCTGTCTTATAGGCTGTAGACCACCACTCCGTTCGACAAATGTAACCTCGTGATCATATTTTCAATATGACATGTATACCCAACTAATATGTGTATCAAGGTTGGCTAACAAAACAAAATCTAAAGTTTCACTAATCAAAATTAACTTATTTTGTTTGTATGTGTGTTTGTTTGTTTGTTTGTTTTGTATGCAGATTGGGTACTTGAAAAAGGGCTTGAATCCTGTGTCTGTGGGTGAGCTGGCTTTTGGTTCACCATATATGTCTTTAGCCCTCAAGACAGGGATTGTCGTCGGTATCATTGGTCTTGCGGTAAGTAAACAAATATATATCTATATATATTATTCCATAACAAATGTAGACTATATATATACCAACATATATTTATGTCTGTATGTGTATTACATATATTTATTATGCATGTGTGTATTTTGTATATGCAGGAAGGAGTGGCAGTTGGAAGAAGTTTTGCCACTTTCAAGAACTACCACATTGACGGGAACAAAGAAATGATCGCTTTCGGGATGATGAACATTGCAGGCTCTTGCACCTCTTGTTACTTAACCGCCGGTACGTAAAGAGGAAATTAAGAAAGATTCAGATTTCATCTTCAATTAGGTCGTAATTGAGCCGATAGTATGGGCGATAATTTTGGTGATTGTGCTCAATTTGCAGGGCCGTTTTCGAGAAGTGCGGTGAACTTCAACGCGGGATGCAAAACCGCGGTGTCCAATATTGTCATGGCCATGGCTGTCATGATCACTCTGTTGTTCTTGACGCCATTGTTCCATTACACCCCTCTCGTGGTACTTTCCGCGATTATCATCGTCGCCATGATTGGCCTCATCGACTATGAATCCGCCATCCACCTGTGGAAGGTGGACAAAGTTGACTTCCTTGTGTGCATGGGAGCATACCTCGGTGTGGTCTTCGCCAGCGTTGAGATTGGCTTGATCGTTGCGGTAAGTGGGATCAGAAGCCAACTTCAAGAAACTTTTTATCACTTAAGAACTACAGAATTTATTGGAATCTGATTCGGCTTTGTTGGGCTATGCAGGTTACAATCTCCTTGTTGAGAGTTCTTCTGTTTGTAGCAAGGCCTAGAACTGTTGTCCTGGGAAACATTCCTAACTCCATGATTTACAGAAGCACTGACCAATACCCAACTGCTAACAACGTCCCCGGAGTACTCATTATCCAAATTGACGCCCCAATTTACTTCGCCAATTCAAACTACTTGAGAGAAAGGTACAAACACACGGCACGACAATACTGACTCATTGACACGAATTGCCACCCCTGTCACAACCAAAAGCCTAGTACTAATTTTCATTGCTATTCTTATTTGCAGGATCTCTAGGTGGATCTATGAGGAAGAAGACAGACTAAAATCTGCCGGAGAAGAAACAAGTTTGCACTATGTCATACTAGACCTTAGCTGTAAGTACTCCTAATCAGTCAAAAACAATTACTACTTAAATGCTTGAGATAAACTGATTCATCATGGTATAAACTTGTTATCCTGATTCCTAAAACTGCATTCCGAATCACAGCTGTCGGTAGCATCGACACGAGTGGGATCAGCATGCTTGAAGAGACCAAGAAAAATGTTGACAGAAAGGGTCTCAAGGTAAGAACTTTTGTGCCTAGCCAACCTACCTTCACTTCTCATGTTTTCTATGGGGACATGTACTGACCTCGAGTTAAATGTTTGTTTTCTTGTTTGCAACTCTATAGCTTGTATTAGCAAACCCGCGAAGCGAGGTGATCAAAAAGCTCGACAAGTCAAAGTTCATCGACGCAGTCAGTCAGGAGTGGATCTACCTTACCGTGGGAGAGGCCGTGGCAGCATGTAACTTCATGATGCATACCTGCAAACCAAATGTAGCAGAGGCACAGGAATCAAATAGACAAGATGAAAATGTATGAGTAAACCCGATTATGCACAAAGATTCATGGAACCTTTTCCGGCTAGAGGCAATTTTGCTTGAAGCCCCAAATCTGACATAAGCGAGTGAACAACTATAAGAAGGATTTTTCTTTCTCATCATTAGTGCTAAGACTTGGTAGTATTGTGTACAAGAGTGATATATGTTAAATGTAATTTTCTATTTGGAGGCAACTGGGTTTGATGGGAATCTAAAGTGAGTTCCCTTAAACCCCCACAATGTGTAATATCTACAACAAGAAATAAAGATTTGAATTTAATCAAACATTTGTTACCTTGCTGAAGATAGATTAACAATGAGGCTCAAGAAATTAAAATGTACAAGAATATGGGATTTTTTTTCTCAATTTTTTTGTGGAAGAAAATAAAAGTGTTATGCCATACAAAATCTCATGTTTTTTCACGATACAAAAAAAGTCGAGATAAGAATTGACCCCCACTTAATATTTAAGGGGCAAAGACTCCTCATGACCACAAAACAACAAAAGCCATCATACAAAAAAGAATGTTACAGCATTGAAAATTAAAAATAAAATAAAAATAAAAAGAAGAAATGTCCACGAAAAGCAACCACTCGGAAAAGTCTGAAACCCTTTTCCTCCAAAAGAAAAAAGGTTCAAAATGAGTACATACATGGGAAAACTATGCAAAGCACCTTCCCACTGATTACCAGCTCCAAATAACATGTAGGGAAAAATGCAAGCACTTTAAGCTATCTGTACTCTTGGGAAAATATTCTCCACCAGTTCACTCCAACAAAATGCCCACCAAGTCGAGGGACCTAAGTATTGGACTGCCTTGCTTTGTACAGGCATGGGAGCACCTCGTGAGCACTGATGTCGAGAGCCTCCGGGTCCCTTGAAAAAGACACAGTTTTAGATGATATGGAAAAAGTATGCAGCTACCAACTACAAACTTCATGCAGATGAAGCTGAATTCCTAATCAATATAATCCACAGAAATTCCATACCAAAATAAGCTTTTAAATTTAAGAGTATAACGTATCTCCAGTAGAGAGAGAGAGACCTGCATAACGTTCGGCCTTGCTCATTGGAACTAGGAATAAACCACAGCCTTCGTAAAAAAGGTGCCTCAAACTGTACAAATAAACCATCCTGCTGCCCGTGTCTCCACTTCCTAGGTCCTTGACCTTTCCAAACCTGAAACAAAGACCTCTTCGTCAGCGTCAACTTTTATATAGACTGCACAAGTAATTTATCTGCTAAATTTTGTTGACATGAGGTACTACAAATATAAGAGCGTATTTAGTCTGGACAATGGTTAGGGTGTAAGACGCACATAGGAAGTGTCCATAATGGATATAACCTATCATGCCCTAACCAAAACGAAGACCCCAACCAGGTCATGCCCTGTCAACATGGGCAAAGCAAGCTTAATATAACCTAAACCAGATTAGTCAATATTCACAATGTCCAGAAGTAGAAGGTGTGCCAATTAGGTTGTGCTTAATGGATTGTTTGGAGGAAGTGAAGCACGTAGTAGGTGTGCAATTACCTACATTTACGTTATAGCTACAAATATAAACAACACGTACATGTGCATAGCCACAAACCAAAAATTACCTGTGGGTAAGATATGATATTTTTGGGGGTCACCAAGCAAGCCGCTCTGGAAAAAGAATCCTCCGCATACTGCCGAAGAAATGAGAAACAATTGCTGTGCGTATGGGGAGATTCAAAGGCCTGGCATAATGAAGAAGATTCAAATTAGCAAATCCATCAGGGAGAGAATTATATAAGCTGTAAATGATGGCTCCACCCAAGTATAAGTTACATATTACAATTTAAATGGCTGGTGAGAGATAACTCCGTTACTGTATCTAGCACTATCGTCTGAGCTTAACACTGACAAAAGGGGCTCATATGACCAATTATGCAGAAAACACATACAAAAAGCATACAAAGGAAAAAATGGGTAATACCTTATCGATATTCACGGCTGAAGCATATTTGTCAGTCTGCGTCTTTTCCTTATCAAGAAGAAAGTATACCCTAGGATCTACCTTAGAAGTTTCATGCCAGGATTTTACAGCTGTTTCCATTGTCTCAACAAGAAAAGAAAACATTTCTTTCGAACATTCTTCAGATTCACACTTCTCGGACTGCAAAGAGAAAGATCAATTAATTCCTTCTTATCTTATTAGGAGTTGAAACAATCCTAGTGCAGGTCGTCCACTAAAAGCACTGAGCATATAAGGATTAAATCTTACCTGCAGTACACAGATCAGGAGAGTGAGAGTTGTAAATATGACATTAAAAAAATAAATAAAAACAGTAAAACATATCATCTTTGGCGGGAGGGGGAGGGGGGTGCACAGAAAAATATGCATGCACATTGCAAACCTAAGAGCTTGGATGCAGAACATAATTCAAGAAGTTTTCTTATAAATATGGTGAATAGAATGGCAAAGAAGGTGATTAGAATATCAAGAATTTAAAATGTATATTTATCTACTAGGATTTGAACGTTCAACATCTAATTTTGGATTTCACGCTACGTTTATCGATCTTCACAGCTATTTAGGATATACGTTAGTTTACCTACTATTTTAATTTCTCTATAAATCCCTTAGTAATTGAAATTTTAATTCACGTTATGGTTGATGAATGAAGATAGAGTTTCATATTTCCTCCTCTTCAGTTCTTGTTTCCTCTAGAATCTTTGTTCTCTTGGTTCTACTCTTCTCTCCAGATTCTGTTAATTCTATCTTGGTTCTACATCAGAATACTATGACAAGTCCTATGGGAACAGAAAACTAATGCAGAAAATCATAAGAGACTACTCTTGAACAGAAAAATCAAGATCATTTGCTTGCAAAATACACTTACCATTTCTGTTTTCAATTTTTCCAAGTGCTTTGCCAGATCAACGTTGGATCTCATGTTCTCCACTTCTTGGGCTCGCTTTTTATCTTTTGCCAACTGAGAAATTTTTTTTATCTTTTTTGATACTTCAGAACTTAGTGGATTGAATTGTAGAGCCGTTTGGAAGGCAGCTAAAGCCTAAAATACATCAGCACTAAAAAATATCAGCAGAAGAAAATAAAAATTATGACCTCTTTTCCAGAAGGCTGGAGACAATAACTGAAAGGATTAAAGAATTTTAGCTCCTGTCATACATCATCATATCGTTCCATGGCCTCTAATATGCATCCTTTCCTGAAATGTCCCTGGAGATGCATCGTGAAAACACAGTTTAGGAAGAGTTTTAAAAGTCCAAGTATAATCAATATACCAAAATCTGATCAAAACAAAGACAAGTACGTGTCTTTCATTTCAAGCAAAAGTTGCAAAACAAAAGGTAAAAGATTTGTCTTAAGAATGTAACTACCTTTTCCCATTGTGGGCTCAATGCAATTGTTGTCTCGGCATCAGCAAGGGCTTTATTAAGCTTCACCAACTGCAGAAATGCCGCAGCACGATTGCTGGCCAATAATGAAACGTTAAGGGGCATCAGCTCATACCAGCAAGCAAGAGAAACAAGTAAACCATGTTCATGACTCAGTTTATAGGAAGTTAAAAACTATCAGATTCAAAAACTCTGCCAACAAAACGTATTCCGGGATTTGTATTTTAACATGACGTTTTACACTCAAAAAGAGGGAACGAAACGTGTCTGCCACCTAAAAGAGATATGTTGTCTCCTCATTTCCTAGACGTTTTAATTAGAAATTTAATATGTTACAATGCACAAGCACCGTACCAAGTAGGCAGTGAGGCACAACAGATTTAACCACCAAACAGGACATTCCCTAAACACGTTCTGGTCGATTCTCTTATCAGCTTCCTAAAGCTACCGCCTAGGTGTCTCAATCTCATATTTTTCAAAGTTTGCCTTTCATTCTTTTTTCCCTCTTTGGATGATAGTGGAAGCTGGGAGTTATCCAGTGAGACTTAAGTCCATCGATAACCTCCGCCAACTCTAAATTACAAAACAACACCACTTCTGCTCATGTCGGCCAATTACCACTGTTATGGGAGTCGTAAGGCTATTTGTTGCTCTCAAGTTTCAACAAGATTTTGAGTTTGAGTCAGTCCTATATGGTGGATACAATATATATATATATATATATATAGAAAATCCAAATCGTGATAGACCCATAGGTCACGCACGGATGCACCGCCTCTCCCGAGTTATCTGGGCGTGACATCCTTTGTCCCCATAACCCTTTAACTATATTTCTTATTAAAACAGCTAATTTCAATAGAATCTCAAACTATATGGCATGTTGAATAACAAACAATACACAAGTTGAAATTTAAAAAAAAAAAAAAAAAAAATCCAAGAACTACAATACACAAGATACTACATAAGAAGCAAATTTATGAATAAAGCACAAACCAAAATTACATAATTCGACAACCCCACATGGCATTTCGCTTACAAGATTACATATAAATCGATATATACAAGATTACTTACACATGTACGGAAATTATTAACAGAGCACAACCCAATATTGCATTAATCAACAAACCCACATAACTAAAAAATAAAAACAAAATAATAATAATTGAGAAGTAAAAAAGAAGTAAATAATAAAGTACCTATAAAGAGCGGAGTTTTTGGGGTCTTGCTTGATGGCCTGAGTGTAAAGCGCAGCGGCTTTGAGAAAGTTCCCCGCTTTGAAATACTCATTGCCCTTCTCTTTCAGAGACTTCTCCTCGCCTCCGCCGCCTTCCGATGCGCCCGCCGCACCCGATCCCGGCTCTGATTCCGCCATTGTTACGTTCTTCTTCTTCTTCTTCTTCTTCTTCTTCTTCAAGAAAATTCAAAGAAGAAATGGAATTAGGGTTTCTGAGAGAGAGAGTTAGCAAGTGAAACACTAGAATCGCCAGTTTCTTGGTTTGCTGCTTAGTACTCTACTGGGGGCTGATTCATTTTGTGAGGAGGATGGGAAAATTCTGAGATGTGGGAAGGACTACAATTTCTTGTTGTGCGCCTCTGCCAGATACGAATCTGGGCCTTTAGTCTACAAGACTTTGAGTCCACCTGCATCTGGAGTTGAGGAGGTCTGTCTTGGCCAGCCACGTGTCTTTTGATCACGCCACAGTTCTTTTTTTTTTTTTTTTTTTGAATAAGAATCACTTTATTAAGCAAAAGCATCAATAGAAACAGTATTAGAGACTACATTGGGAGTCTCACTAATCCATAATTAGTGCGATTAGAATTGAAACCAAATCTGGCCAAAAGATGAGCAACGTGGTTGGCACTTCGACAAATATGATGAATACCTGTACTCCGCAGTTGGACACACAACTGTTGAACATCCTCTAGAATCAAACCTTTCATGGAAAGCTCCCGATTATCCACAACAGCTGAAACGACATTGATTGTGTCAGTTTCCACCTCAAGGTTAACACACTCTATTTCCTTTGCAAATCTCAAACCTTCACGAAGAGCTATGCACTCAGCCAACAAAGGGGAAAAAGACCCCTCTACTGATTTTGCCATAGCGCCTAAAAAGAACCCCTTCTCATCACGGATGGCAGCACCTATACCAATGTGATCCGAACCCGGTAAAACCGAAGCATCGATATTTAACTTGAGGTAACCCGGTTGAGGTGGCAACCAAACATCTGAGCCTATAACTTGTGATTGGGTCGGAACCCTATACAAAGCCTGCCATTCACCATAACTGGCAAAACTCAAATCAAAAATAGCTTGCGGGTCTTCAACCCCTCCACCATGAACAACCTTATTTCTCTCACTCCATAATTTCCAAGCTAACCAACACACCAAAGCAAAATCCTCCATAGGAACTTCTGACTGCACAATTTTTAAGAAATCTGCGGGTCTTCAACCCCTCCACCATGAACAACCTTATTTCTCTCACTCCATAATTTCCAAGCTAACCAACACACCAAAGCAAAATCCTCCATAGGAACTTCTGACTGCACAATTTTAAGAAATCTGCAAATGGGAAAGCCCTCATGTTCTCAATTACCTTCCAAAACCGAGAAATCTTCCACACCGCTTGCGATATCGGGCAGTCGAGGATTGCGGGGGAAGTGGATTCCATAACATCTTTGCATCTAAGACAAACAACATCGCACTCAATACCTCTATAGCTCAAGGAAACCATCGTCGGAAGAATATCATGGAAAGCACGCCATATAAATAACCGGGCTTTGGGAGGAATTGGTAAACTCCACATTTTTCTCCACCATGAAACGTCTGAATTGACAATAGAAGAAGACCCACTACGCTTAAACTCCATAAAACAACGCATTTGTTTTATGATGCCACAGTTCTAAAACAACGCATTTGTTTGGAAACGGAGAAATTACACTCTCCGGAACTTGAAGCATTGTCACATAATGCCCTCGTGTTTCAATTTGTAACATTTTTCCCCCTTCCCCCCAACCCAAAAAAAGTTTAAATTTATGACCAAAAAATATATATATACATAACACTTATTAGAAGCATGAATTGTGAGTATTAAGTATAAAATTATGAAATGACACACATTAATAACACTTCATGCACCAATTACCCTTATTAAATGTAAAATTACGAAGTTAGCTATAAAAGAAAATTATAGAAAAAAAAAAACGACAATCAGCCCTCTATTATTTACTCTTTTAACTCAATAACAAGCATTTCTCACTTAATATATGTAGCTCATACTTCTAACAAGTATCATGTATATTTTTTTAATCAAATATTTAGTTAAAAGGGGAATTCGCAAACTTTTCTAAAGTTCAAAAGGTATTTTGTAACAAGGCTTAAAATTCAGGGGAAAAAAATAATTTATCCTTCGGAAAATATATGGTATCATAGTTTCGGAATGTATTAATTCATGGCCCAAAAATTAGAAATAAAATAAAAAATAAATAAAGGAAACCATCGAGCGGTATGGCCTAACAATAATCAATTACAGTAGTTAGTCTATTATTAATTGTTCGAGTGATCAATGACTCTTTTTGAGGTCTTAAATGACTTGCTTCTGCCAATCTTGTACTCGATTTAGAGTGTTAAGACCACACCACATATATATTAACACATTTGGTGGGGCATGATGATGCCCTCCTCGTCAAGGGTTTAGATCCAATAATAGGACTTTCAGCGAATATTTGTCGACCTTGTCAATAATTGTTGCCAACATCAAGGATTCAACTAGCCTTGTTCCCTAATTTTGAAATCACATAACAACATAATTTCAGTAGCGGCCTCTAAGATTGTCTACCATATTTCAACACTAAAACAACCTAATGAAGGAAATTGATATGTAAAAAATTAGTCATCCTAATTTTATCACTAGGAGCAATAAAAGTCACAAAATAAATTAAACGACACCTAAAATTTATACATGTTCACCTTAACGTGAAACTCTATCTTGTTTCAGTCATTAAAGTAACTCATTTTGATAATTAATAAGTTTATAAGATAAACTCGCACACACTTAAATTCTCTATGTTTCGTTCACTAAGCTCTCTCGTGATGAATCTTAATGACAACACCTTTATTTATAAAGAAAAACTTAGACAAACTAAAATTACAAGTGTGAAACCCTGAATATATCCTAAATGAAATAACTGTCAACATTGTAGACTTTTTAGGGGCTCCATCACCGATCCCCCTGGAGGGGGACTTAGCTCTCCAATTCAACCCCATGATAGCCTTACCACGAATCCGTGTATTATCTTTATGTAGGGTATTTATTAGACTCCGTAACTTAAAAAGTGAAACCCATTTGGGCAAATAGAGATGTCACAATCCACATTTTCCGCACTTATGTTTCAAAAGTTTAGATTTTACTTTTAAAGGAATTTTCAATTGTGTTTCTATTAATTTTAGTGATGCTTTTATTTTATAAGAAAAATTATTACAGTATCTCTTAATAATTGAAATATGTATTATATTTTTTTCTTCTAAAAAAAAATATAATTATATATTTCTAGTAAGTAAAAGTTATCTACAAATGTTTTCATAGTGTCCATTGAAAAAAATTTCTGGCCCCATTACCATGCACAACCGGCTAAATAAAATGGCACCAAAGCAAACGACAACGGAATATCGTTTCTTAAGGAAATACAGCTTAACAAAACAAAACAGCTCTTAAACCTCTAGTCACAAACGGCTCGTCGTATTACTCCCTTGCATCACATAGTAAGAATAAGATTACATTTCTGACTATGTTCTCTTATGACTTACTCGGTACATATTACGTATACGATTAGCTTTGTCAGCACACTACACTTGTGAGCCAAAATTCTTCCAAAAAAAAAAAAAAGATTAGAGAAGACAACTTGGTGAAGATTAGGCGTATTTCTTTGCTTTTCCTAAGACCTCAAAGCTTAACATTTAACATCAAAATGGCAGAAGTTGAATTTATCATATGTCATCAAATTATTAAGGGTATATATATATATATAAATTGAATACCCTTTCTTTTGAGCTGGTTTTTAAAAATGAGTTCTACTCATACTCATTAGACATAATCTCATAGTCAGGATTTTGAAGTAACAATTGGTTTAAATCTCGACTAATTTGCATGACACACTATGGATGATAAAGGACTTTAATTAGAAGTTTAATTTTATCTCCAATTATCAAATTATTTAGTTGTTATGATGTTTATATGTATCTCGAAGACACAATTAAATATATATATATACATATATTCCTTTTACTTATGTTAACATAATGTGTGTGTATTAACCTCTTTCATATATACACACACAATTAGAGATATATATATGTATACATATATTCCTTTTACTTATATTAACATAATGTATAAATATATGAAAGAGTTTTCATATATATGCATGCATGTGTGGGGGCAATTTATTTTGAAGAATAAATTGATTCGTTGACTATTTTGTCCATCCAACCACTCCGACATTACAAGACAACTAACAAAGCAGCTTGTTCCTCAAATACATCGATATTAGACTCAGAAAATAAGCACCAGAATGTTTCAAGTACTTTCTATCCAAAAAAAAAAAAAGAAGAATATTTCGATTTAGTACTAACCTTTACTAGTTCTTCAGTCATTTTCCCGACCAAACATCCCAGAAATATTTCAATTAAAAGTTTTAGGCATTCCTGAAAAGTCTTCCTATAAATGCTAGTTTATTATTCCTATCCAGTACCTCATTTACCAAACCTGAATTCATTGTTTTTCCACGGCATGTGTTATATTGCAAAATAGCTTTGGTGATTTGTAGAATCTTCTGTTGAAGACATAGTTGACTTCGTCTAGCTTGTTTTCTTTAGTTTATTTATTTACAATTTGTTTATTTATTTTTGCTCAGAAAAGATTTTTTTTTTTTTTTTTTAGTTTGCTTGGTCTAATGTGTTTGGTATATTGACCTTGATCAAGAGCCTAGCATTCTAGAACTCCTTCAACCGCTCTTCTCTCTCTTTCTAATTAAATATAAAAAGTAGCTAATTGGTATATGAAAATGCTTTGATAGCATCACTAAGTATTCTATCCTGTTTTGAACTGTTAAATTTTTTTTTTTTTTTAGCTAGGTTTTGTAAATTTTGGGAATATTTTATTCTAATTGCTATAAGAGATTTTTTTCTATTGCATATGAATAAATATTATACCATCGTTAGATTTTTATCTGATTTTATGCTTACTTTTCATTTTAAAAATGTTATATTGTAATAAGATATGAACAACTGTTCGACGGGTAAAAACATTGTTTTTAAGCATCAAGTACCCCATTTGGATTAAGGATTTGAATACGTATAAGTTTTAGTTCAAATCTTTTTTGTTACAATATTTTCTCTCATAAAAACTTTTATTAAACTACAATTGGAGTTTTGAAGGTTTTTTTTTTTAATTAAAAATGAGTGAATGCTGGGAAATGAATGTGGGAAAAATAACAATATGGATTTTATTTCGTTTCTCTTATCATTCTATGTATTAAAAAAATTCAGCTCATTTCAATTTAAAATAAAGTTATAAACTTTTAAAATTTGAGTTTTTTAAAATGAAAGGGAGACATTTTGATATGTGGACAGGAAATTGAGTTACGTTTGAAAAAAACACACAAAAAATTCCAAACTTCGAATTGGAGTTGGATCGCCAAACACCTTCTAAATTTGGATAAAAACTTTTGACTCCAACCACAATCGTAACAGACTATAAATTTATAGTAATTTTCAATATTTTGTAAAATTTGAATATTTATCATTTTAATTAATTTTGATCAGATTTACTACACAGTAGAAAACTCTGTTGTTATTTTAAGCACATGGTACATTGGAAAGCTTCATATTTTCTTAACCTTTATGATTTTCTTCTTCCTTATTCTTTAACGTATTTTCAAGTTTAGAAATTGCTTAATTTTATAAAGTGTCATTATGACATCTTTCTTTTTAATTTGTCTCTTTGTGCATGTTTATCCTTGTCTAGTCATAATTTCCCACTATATTTATCTCTCTAATTTGTTTGAAAGATGTATTTCTTCAAACCAAACCTCATGGCATTTGACTAAGTTTTGCTTCTGTCTTTAACAATTAATTTCCCAACTTTGCAAGTGGGTTTTAAATTAATCAAATCTCACCGCCACAAGCAAAACGAAAACCATAAGAAAAGAAGTGACCAAATCATGCATGATTGAATGGACTACGCAACCAAAAATCATATATTCTCTCCACCTCTTCAAACCATTATATTTTTATCTTATAATGATATATCAACTAAATTAGATTTAATACACTTATATTGTCTACAAAATATATAAATAGTAAACTACGTACATATATAAATCAAGAATTAAGAAGAATGCCATGATAAGAATTTATGACACATGACACAAATGGATTATTAAATCACGTTGATTTAATATCATATTAACAAAAGTATGACGATTCAATGGAATTTGAGCTGTAATATTTTATATTTATGACGATTCAATAGAATTTGAACTGTAATATATATATATATATATTTTATACTTTACCACAAAACGAAAAACTAGCATAACCAAAAAGAAGATATTGCCTTTGATGGGGTCAACTGCCGCCTTGGTGATATATATATATATATATATATATGTATATGTATATGTATATATATATAAATCTTCGTAGCTAGAACAAGTTGTTGACAAAGATGGTGACAGAGGTTATTACTTCACATCAAGCATATAAATAGGGTGTGGATTAAAAAAAATACTGCTGAAAAATATCCACCCGTCTCATCTTTGCCTTTTCCCGAAAAGAAAAGGAAATTTTATGTGGTCCCTATAGACGCATTATTCGGCTCATGAATATTGAATAAACGGATATAAATTACAATTAATCATGTAATTTCTCAAAAATCTTTTCGATTATCCATTTAATTACTTTTTCAGTGCATATCGTACTACATTACATTATATTTATGACTTTAAAAATGTTGTATAGTAATATATGATGCTATATGTAATATGACAATTTTGACTTTGTTTATACATATATTAGGCTTTTATAAATCTTGTGGATATAATTGACTAATGTAGTTTTGAAACAGATAATATCTTAATAAAATAATTAACTGTGAAGGAAAATTAGTTTTTATCTTTGAAAAATTACATATGAGAGACGAATTAATTATGAAATCTTGAACGGAATGTACTTTTGCTTTATATATAGACATAATTTCCATCGAGTTGATTAATTGGTTTTACATCATGTAGAAATTTCACTATAGATTAATATATGAGTCATATATTAAAAAACAAAAGTAGTCACAGTGTGCAGCTAGCTTGCATTATATGGTCAGAGAGCCAAAGTCTTAATTAATTAGTTTGATAAAATATTCCCCACTGTTTAAATACTATAATCCCTAGAGCCATCAATTAATACGTTATGAAACTGTTTGTTTCTGTAATTATTTATATTCTTTTGATCATACTTTGAATTAATATAATAGTTTATACCCATTGTACTAAAACCGCGTTTTTTGGTAAGGAGCAGTCACCAATTTGGTTCCAACCCCTCCACAAGAACCATGCTATCACACTGCCCTTATTATGTCTACCATTCCGGTACACATTACCACGTGAAAAATGCGAAATAATAGAACCATCGAAGGCCCCTTTGGGAGGTACTGGAACTGGAAACGGAGTTTTAAAGATATTTGTATTAAAATTAAGATGAGTTTTAAAAATATATGTTTTATTTAAAAAAAAAAAAACTGTTTAAAGTGTTTGAAATGTGTTTAAAAAAAAATCAATATGGATATTAGTTTGTTTCTCTTAAATACAGCTCATTTGGACTTGACATAATAAAGTTATGAACTTTTAAAGTTTAAGTTTACAGCAGACATTTAGAGATATAAATAGTGAAAAGTAGTTTTAAATTTAAAAAAAAGGCCAAAAAAAAAAATTTTGGAAAGGTGGTTTCCAAAACCTCCCCAAACATGGGCTAAAATTAGATACAAGGCATTGTTATATCAAATAATTGTCATATCACATTTATAAGTTAAGTTGAAAGTATATTCCTATTTTAAAGAACTCTTGCACAACCCTTTATGTATATACATATCGAAAGAAATAAAAGGCCATTCTTTCCTTGGCTACCCACTTGATTGATTAATGAAAGTCAAAATCATAATTTTAAAACACCTCTGTATCCCAATTACCATATAATTTTGGGTTTTGGCTCTTTCTTTCCCCTAAACAATAACACTAATGAAAGTGAGATTTAGTCAATAATTAAAATAGTCCCTTTAAATCACTCCTTTTCTTTCTTTCTTTCTTTCCCTTTTTTTTTAAAAAATTTTTTCGGGAGTCTAAAACAAATTAATGCTCTCAAAACCCAATATATATACATATAAATCTCCTTCTCATCTCATTTTTCAGACATCAGAAAACCGTGTCTCCAAAATGAAAAACCCATGTTTCACTTTATCCCAAATTTGTATTATCATCTTCTCTATCGTTGTACTTGTCTCCATTAAACCATCTCATGGCCAAAATAACCCTGATTTTGATCATCAAATCAACCCAAGGCTCGTAAAAGCCTACAAAGCCCTCCAAGCATGGAAACATGCAATCACCTCCGACCCCAAAAACTTCACCTCCAACTGGTGTGGACCCCACGTCTGCAACTACACCGGAGTCTACTGTGCACCTGCCCCAGACGATCCCCACACCACCACCGTCGCCGGAATCGACCTCAACCACGCCACTCTCGCCGGCTCATTGCCGGAAGAGCTCGGCCTCTTGACCGACCTAGCCCTCCTCCACATCAACTCCAACCGCTTCAAAGGAACTCTCCCAAAGAGCTTCTCTTGTCTCCGCCTCCTCTACGAGCTCGACGTTAGTAACAACCAATTCTCCGGCGACTTCCCCGCCGTCGTCCTCTCTCTCCCTTCTCTCAAATTCCTCGACATCCGCTACAACCGGTTCGAAGGCGACATCCCGCGGCGCCTTTTCGATCTCAAACTCGACGCGATTTTCGTCAACAACAACAGGTTTCAGGCCTCTCTGCCGGAAAACATCGGCGACTCGCCGGTGTCGGTCATCGTCCTGGCCAACAACAACCTCAACAGCTGCCTGCCGGTGAGTTTGGCCCGAATGAAGGACACGCTAAACCAGCTTGTCATCACAAATAGCGGGCTAAAAGGGTGTCTGCCGGCGGAGCTAGGGTTTCTGGACAAGCTCACCGTGTTCGACGTGAGCTCAAACGAGCTTGTCGGGTCGTTGCCGGAGTCTTTCGGGAAGATGAGGAGCTTGGAACAGCTTAACGTAGCGCACAACAAGCTCTCTGGGGTTATTCCGACGAGTATTTGCTCGTTGCCGAGGTTGGAGAATTTTACTTACTCCGATAACTACTTCTGCGGTGAGCCGGAGTTGTGTCTGAAGTTGAAGGACAAGGATGATCGGAAAAATTGTATTCCTTATCGGCCGTCGCAGCGGTCGCTGGAGGAATGCGCCTTGTTTTATAAGTATAAGGTTGACTGCGGCGCCTTTGGATCCGGCTGCCCGGCTAGAAGCCCGCCGCCGCCGCCTCCTCCTCCGCCGCCACCTCCACCGCCTCCGCCACCACCTCCTCCATCGCCACCACCACCTCCTCCACCGCCACCTCCACCGCCTCCGCCACCACCTCCTCCACCGCCACCACCACCTCCTCCACCGCCACCGCCTCCGCCACCTCCACCTCCACCTCCACCTCCGCCGGTGCATCGTCATCATGGAAAATATCCATGACCAACAATGAATTGACATGTTTTTTTTTTTTTTAATTTCATAATTGTGTCTTTTTTTTTTTAATTATTATTCCAATTTTAGTTTTGGACTAGGGATGTAAATCGTTGTAAAATGACGACGGATATGAATAATTACGATACCGGCTTCTTGATTAAAACTTTTTTAAAAATTGCTAAATATCAATAATCATATTTATCCAATTGTGTTAGCTTGAATTTGACAATTGTTATTAGTTTTTTTTTTTTTTTTTTTTTACTCAAACAATTTGTGATCGGTTCTTCTTATAGGAAACAAATATATATATATATATATATATATATATAGTAGTTAGTTGGAAAACAATTATGATTCATACTATTAGTACGGTCAACTTCTCAAATGAATTTTTCTTTTAAAATTATATGTGTAAACTAACGACCCATAAAGTATATTTATTTATCTTAAGTGATCAAAAGGCATGACTTGTTCAATCCGTGACACTTGTAAGAAGATTTCTAAAATTATAGAAAATTATAGAATAGTAAATGGTCTGTTTGGGTAATCATTTATTTCAAATTAAGTCATTCTATTTGAATGATCCATCCAAATAGGTGTTTGGATTTTACAAGTATGAAATGGAGCAATTGAATACCCGTTAATTTTAATATTTAGACATAAATCCAAAAGGTTTCTGGTCAAATGTATTATTGTTACTAGTTGTACGAGTGCACTTCATACGCATGGATTTAGTTCGTTATATAGATATGTATGTTAATTTTTAAGTTTTTTTATTTAAAAAGAATGTAGAAATAAAATTTATAAATACAATGAGCAAATCAAAAGTATTTTTCAAACAGTTAAGAGAAAAAGATGAAAAAAGGTAAAAATTAAATGAGTAATTGATTTAAATAGTCTATGAACTCTTTTAAAGGTAACGGTTTGATCCATGTTTTTTTTTTTAAACTATAATAGTCATTTCTGTCAAACTCCGTTAAATTTCTAACAGAATTTTACTAAAATAAACTTTTTTTTATAATAAAAATACTAAAATATTCTCAAATCTCTCAAAAAGTCCCTCTTTCTCCTCTCTCTCTCTCTCCTCTTGTTGTTTTGATTCAAAATAAAACCAGACCAAGCTTCTGATCTAGCCCGGCCATTCCGCGCCCCCCCCCCCAATTTTCAAGTCGTCAACCACCTGCCCAAGCTTTCGATCCGGTTCGCCCCCCCTCCCCCAAAGCTTCCGACTTGGTTCGCGTCCCCCCCTCCATCCCCCAAGTTTCCGATTGGCCCCCCCCTCCCCCAAGTTTCTGATCGCTCCACCCCCCTCCCCCCTGATTTTTTGATCGACCCCCCCCCCCCCCCAAGAAGCTTCTGACTTGGTTGGTCCCCCCTCCCCTCCAAGTTTCAGCCCCGCCCCGCCCCCGAAGCTTCTGACCTGGTTGGTCCCTGCCCCTTGAGTTTCCGATTGGCCCCCCCTCCCCAGAGTTTCCGATCGCCACCCCCCTCCCCCGAGCTTCCGATCTCCCTCCCCCCTTCCGAAGCCTCCAACCTGGTTGGTCCCCCCGTCAAGCTTCCGATCAGCCCCCTCTCATTCGAGTTTTCGATCGCCCCCCCCCTCCCCAAAGTTTCCTATCGCCCCCTCCCTTCCGAAGCTTCTGACCTGGTTGGTCCCCCCCCCCTTTCGAGTTCTGATCGGCCACCCCCCTCCCCAAGTTTCTGATCGCCCCACCCCCCCCCTCCCCCCTGATTTTTTGATCGACACCCCCCCCCCCCAAGAAGCTTCTGACTTGGTTGGCCCCCCCTCCCCTCCAAGTTTCAGCCCCGCCCCCGCCCCCCGAAGCTTCTGACCTGGTTGGTCCATGCCCCTTGAGTTTCCGATTGGCCCCCCCTCCCCAGAGTTTCCGATCGCCACCCCCCTCCCCCGAGCTTCCGATCTCCCTCCCCCCTTCCGAAGCCTCCAACCTGGTTGGTCCCCCCGGCAAGCTTCCGATCAGCCCCCTCTCATTCGAGTTTTCGATCGCCCCCCCCCCTCCCCAAAGTTTCCTATCGCCCCCTCCCTTCCGAAGCTTCTGACCTGGTTGGTCCCCCCCCCCCCCCTTCGAGTTTCTGATCGGCCACCCCCCTCCCCCAAGTTTCTGATCGCCCCACCCCCCCCTCCCCCCTGATTTTTTGATCGACACCCCCCCCCCCCCCAAGAAGCTTCTGACTTGGTTGGTCCCCCCTCCCCTCCAAGTTTCAGCCCCGCCCCGCCCCCGAAGCTTCTGACCTGGTAGGTCCCTGCCCCTTGAGTTTCCGATCGGCCCCCCCCTCCCCAGAGTTTCCGATCGCCACCCCCCTCCCCCGAGCTTCCGATCTCCCTCCCCCCTTCTGAAGCCTCCAACCTGGTTGGTCCCCCCGGCAAGCTTCCGATCAGCCCCCTCTCATTCGAGTTTTCGATCGCCCCCCCCCCCCCCCTCCCCAAAGTTTCCTATCGCCCCCTCCCTTCCGAAGCTTCTGACCTGGTTGGTCTCCCCCCCCCCCCTTTCGAGTTTCTGATCGGCCACCCCCCTCCCCCAAGTTTCTGATCGCCCCACCCCCCCCTCCCCCCTGATTTTTTGATCGACACCCCCCCCAAGAAGCTTCTGACTTGGTTGGTCCCCCCCTCCCCTCCAAGTTTCAGCCCGCCCCGCCCCCCGAAGCTTCTGACCTGGTTGGTCCCTGCCCCTTGAGTTTCCGATTGGCCCCCCCTCCCCAGAGTTTCCGATCGCCACCCCCCTCCCCCGAGCTTCCGATCTCCCTCCCCCCTTCCGAAGCCTCCAACCTGGTTGGTCCCCTCGGCAAGCTTCCGATCAGCCCCCTCTCATTCGAGTTTTCGATCGCCCCCCCCCCCCCCCCCTCCCCAAAGTTTCCTATCGCCCCCTCCCTTCCGAAGCTTCTGACCAACCCCCCCTTCGAGTTTCTGATCGGCCACCTCCCTCCCCCGAGTTTCCGATCGCACCACCCCCCCCCGCCCCCCAAATTTTCGATCTAGTTTACCCCTCAAACCTGATTTGGATAGGAAATTACCTATTTGACCTTAAAAAAAACAAAAAACGTGCTTCTCACATTACCAATCTATTAGTTTTTTTACGGAAAAGGACTGTAATGATCAAAAAATAAGAATTTAAGGTTATCTTGATAAAAAAATATCAGGGACCAAATCATTACTTTCAAAAGAGCTCATAGACTATTTAGGTCAATTACTCAAATTAAAAATAAAACAAGTAAAAAATTTTCAATCCAAAAGATAAAGAATAGCAATAAAAAATGATAGCACTAAAAAATAAAAAGCATCAAACGATTTTATCCATAAAAAAAATTTGAAAAAATCCCACAAAAGGACAAAATAGAAAGACCAAAGTTTTGAATAATAAAACACAAAGGAAATTTTTTTTTGAAAAAAACCCATAAAATGACAAAATAAAAAAACCAAAGTTTGAATGGTAAAACACTTAAGCTTTATATAATAGTAATAGATAAATGTTAACATCACAATGTCATTTTATATGACAATTTGTATGTTTATATTCAAGTATTTCTACATAAATGTTACAATCCGAATGATTCGTAAATAGAGGTAAACTTTTCTTAAGATAGGCTCCAATGGTTACCGAGCACTACTAAAGGATGTTTGTAGATAGCTAAAAAAGGAATACCATAGATGCATGACCTCTTTCGGCAAAACGACGAAGGGCAGCTAAAATAATCTCTCTCTCTTATTTATTTATTTATAATGGAAATGAACAGCTAAAATAAACTTGACACTCCTTCAATGGAACCCAATAGATTATTTTTTTCTTTAATGATTCATCAATGAGTTTTCTAAAATTTTTATTGATTATTATTAAAATTTTAAAATTCAAGTAAGGGTAGGAACATTAAAAGGTCAATGGGTATCATAATAATGGTATTTGTAATAAAAATATTTAAAATAATTAAGTGGGATATAGTTTTTATGTTTCACTTTTCACCACCAAAGATCAGACGCGTCCGACTTTGGTTCTTGACACATAAATGAAGCTATGCATACCTGAGGATAACTTCCATATCTAAATTTTTTTTTAAAAACCTGAGAGGTTTTTAGAGAAAAAGATGGTAAAATCATAGCTTATAATGAAACGACCCCTACTTTCATAAAGCCCTAAAAAAAAAATCTCTAAAATCTCAAATTAGTGCTGGAAATAAACATAAAGGATTGTGCTTAGGATTTCCAACATAAGGCTGGTATTCTTCGAGCTTTTTGAGGGGTTACGAGGAATAAGCGAGAAAAATGCGATAATATTTTTTGTCATCCAAAAACCAACCCTAAAAAAAAAAACTAATATTTGGAGAATTTTTAAGAATTTGCTCTTTTTTTCTTTTTGCTCAAATAATGGAGTTGTGAATTGGTATATATGGTTTTTTTCCCCTCTCTTTCCATAACATTCGCAACAAAACGGGATCAAACCACAATGGTATTGAGCATTGGTGAACATGAGAGCTTTGGTGTCATCATGCTTTTGTGGAACTCCCGTGGCTAATCTCCTCCTTCCACTCATGATATGCATAGCCTCCGATTCTAAATACCGATGCTCATCGATGGATCACCTCGTCATCTTGAAGCCCTAGCCGATCTCCACATCACCTAGGAAAGAGGCATACTCCCTTCTAACAAAGTTTCAATTCGATATTTTAGGCAAATATTTTCGTTTAAACTCCTTTAGTTTTTGTTTTTATAATGTTTATAAGCAAGTACATTGATTCATTCATAAATATTTTACCAACTTATTACGTGATCCGCACATGGTTAATTTTATGGACAAATTGATACCTCATAGATGGATCATGGAAGGACAGTTTGTGTAAAGGAAGTTATCCTCGTGTGTAAATTGCTTTTTATTTCGAGTGTCGTGGGTCAAAGTGGGACACTTACTATTCCTCATGAGCCCCAAAAAAAAAAGGTTTTGTTAGATTGCCTCTTAAAAAGTACATCTTTGAATAATTATTCAGTTATAATAGTTTCAGTTTTCTGACCTTTTATTAGATAAAAACAGAATATCAAAAATCCAAGTAAGAATTAAGCATATGATAAAAAATAAAAAAAATAAAAAAAAAACATAAACATGAATATTTAAACGGGTATTTTCGCAATTTTGTTTAAAAAAAAAAAATGAAAAGGGCCGGACCTTGATTAGGCCGACAGTTGTGTTCCCTAAAAAAAAAGGCCCAAACTAGCCCATTTCATCCAAACACAGGCCCAACCAAGCCCAATTCTGGAAACGATCATCTCCATCCAAGACCTATATAATCCGGTAGCACAAAACTTAGGGTTTTTCTGGCATCGGAAAAGGGTTTACTCTGAGGGCCGTATTCGCTCGTCTGTATCTGGGCAGCCCTAACCTCCTCACCTCCTTCGACCATGGCCGTCGGGTACATCTTCTCTTTCCCTCTCTTCCGAATATATATACACATATATGTGTGTAAATATATATATATATATCTAGAAATATATACATACATATTGGCTTCTTTTTAGGCTCAATTTACACTGACATTTTCTCTGTGAAATATTGTTTTGACACAGAAAGAACAAGCGGATTCCAAGGGAAAGAAGGGAGGCAAGAAGAAGGCGTAAGTTCAATACTCTCTCTCTCTCTCTCTCTCTCTCTCTTTTTTCCTTCTCGAGATCTGTCGGAAAAATGGAATTTTTTTTGCTTTGAAAATCGGAGTTTTGATTTAGGGTTTGTGTTTTTCTGGGTAATAATGCAGAACCGATCCCTTTGCGAAGAAGGATTGGTACGATATCAAGGCTCCTTCGGTTTTCAATGTGAGGAATGTGGGCAAAACTCTTGTTTCTCGTACTCAGGGTACTAGGGTATGTGCGAAAATTTCCAGTTTGTAAATTTCCAGTATTTTTTTTAATATCTTGGTTTATTTGCGCTAAATTGGATTTAATCTAGCTTTGAACTGTAGATTTTGAACGGAAAAACAAGTGTAATCTTCAAATTTCTCTAATATTATTGTACATTTAAGTTAAATTTACTTTGATCTCGCTTTTATGTTTCTTTTTAGTTTTTATATAGAATTTTAGCACTTTCCTAGCTTTGGTTTGAGGGCTTTCTTGAAAACGTCTGTAAGATTTCGAACCAAAATAAAATAAAATAAAATTGTGTGTGTGTAGTGCATTGGATTTTTTTTTCCTGTGTTAGGAAAATTTTGCTTCAGATGAGCTCAAACACAGTCTTTGGGACTTTTAATCTAGCTTTTGTCACCCTCTTTATTCTAGCTTTTGTTCTGTTGGATTTTGAATGAAAAAACATATGTGGGTGTGTTTGTGTATATGTAGTGTATTGAATTTGTCTGCTGTGTTTTTTAATAGATTGCTTCAGAAGGGCTCAAGCATAGAGTCTTTGAGATCTCGCTGGCTGACCTTCAGGATGATGAGGAGCACGCTTACAGGAAGATCAGATTGAGAGCTGAGGATGTTCAAGGGAAGAATGTTCTCACAAATTTCTGGGTATGGTAGAACAACCAAGAGGGTTCTCTTCATTTTTGTGGTTATTTCATTATGCGTTTTTATTTGAAAACTGACCCTTTTTGTTTTTTTTTTTTTTGGATTTTGAATTTAGGGTATGGATTTCACAACTGACAAGTTGAGATCTTTGGTGAGGAAATGGCAAACATTGATTGAAGCTCATGTGGATGTGAAGACTACTGATAACTTCACCCTCAGGTTGTTTTGCATCGGGTTCACTAGGAGACGTCCAAACCAGGTCAAGAGGACCTGTTATGCCCAATCCAGTCAGATTAGACAGGTACTTGTCTTGCTTTTAACTTGGTCGCAATAACATTCTGTATTCATAGACAGTTGTTTTAAATGTTGTTGATGTGTTCATACTGGAATATGAAACTAATGTGGCGCCTTGTTTTTTCAGATCCGTCGCAAGATGAGGGAGATCATGGTGAACCAGGCATCATCATGTGACTTGAAGGAGTTGGTCCAGAAATTCATTCCGGAGATGATTGGCAAAGAGATTGAGAAGGCAACCAAGAGTATCTTCCCATTGCAGAATGTATTCATTAGAAAAGTGAAGATCTTGAAAGCTCCAAAGTTCGACCTTGGAAAATTGATGGAGGCAAGTCTCTTTATATTGTGTTTTTGGTTTTATATTTTCAAATCTCTTTAACTATTACTGGTTTTTGGGTTTTTCTGTAACTTAGTTATTTGGTTCTGTGTATAGGTTCACGGTGACTATTCAGAAGATATCGGAACAAAGGTGGAGAGACCAGCCGACGAGACAATTGCCGAGGCCCCTGCCGAAGTTATTGGAGCTTGAATGGAAGATTTATGAGGAGTCCTTTGTTAATTTTATTCTATTTATGAGTCACTTCTCTTTTGTTTTTTTTTTTTTTTTTTTGGGTTTTTTTTTGGTTTTTTTGTTTTGTTTTTTTTGAACTTGAATAGTTTTTTACTTGCTCTTGTTTGTTTTAGGAGAGGGAGTCACATTGGTTTTGACAGTAAAATTTTGGTATTCTAATCTACTCCGAAAAAATTCTATTCTCATTTATCTCGAATTTGCATGAAGATTTTTTTTAAACAGTACTCTCAAAAGTCACCGACTCACTTGCATAGAAGTGTGGGCTAAATTGCAATGAAAAATGGGTATTAGATATTTGAATACTGATTTGCCGCACAAGTAGAAGATTCAGGGGCATTGTTGCAAATAATCTTTTTTTCATTTGCACAAAATACCCTATAATTGTTAAGGGGTGCACATAGTGACATCGACTTGCTAAGTATTTTTATAGTAATTAATTGAAGTAAATAATTTATTTTAAAAATGTTTCGAGTAAATAAATGGCAGAAGATGACAAAATTAATATGTATTCAGATTCATATTTTTTATTAAAAATAAAATAATATGTTTACACACGAAAATTCAATTATACGGTACTGTCGTAACTTGTGCGTCTGGCGCTGGAACTCCGGGAGGGAGAGAGAGGTAGACTTGCCGCTTACACTTGGCGGTGCTGACTTTGGGATGAACTGATGCAGTACTCGGATGGGCCGCGGGTGGGGCGGAGAGAAAGTTGAAGTCGACGGCGGACTTGGCGATGGTGAGAGACAGAGTCGTCCTCGGTGAACAAGACCGGTAGATAAGTGCAGACGAGGTTGGAGAGGGGTTGAGAGGAAGGGAAAGGGGAGAGGTTGAGAATGTGGAGCTCGGCCAGTGACTCTCCATCTCTTTCAGAGATGTATCGCAACCCACCCTTACACGCGCTCTCTCCCTCTAATCAGCACCCTTCATTTTTCATCCAATGGCCAAATTTGTGCTCCCTTTCGTGTTCATCAATTTTAGATTATCGTTTAATTGAGCTTTTTTATGTTTAATCAAATTTATTAATTTTAAATGTTTTAAAATCATGCTAATTTCTTCATTTAAGTTTCCAAATACTGTTATTTACTAAAAAGTTAAAAATATTAATGAGTAACATGCTATAAAATAGTAATGTGTGTGTGGGACTAAATTTAATTTTGTCGTTTGAGCTATTAACCGTTCTTCTAGACTTTTTGGTAGGTTCTATTTGGGATGTCGATGTTATTTCTATTTTTAAGTTTAATTTGAGATTGCTGTGAAGCACACAACTAAAAGTAAAAACAAATGATTAAAGAAAATTAGAAGTTACAAAGCTTAAAAAACCAACTTCTTTAGAATTTTAAAATTGTACTAATGTTAATGCAAAGTGCTTTTACGTGCTTTTATCAAATATTTTGATTGCATTACTCCTATTGTTTTTTATTTTTGTGTTGTATTTTTTTTAAAGCAAAATGCTTATGTTGATTTCAAAAGCAATTCCAGCTCTTGATGTCTTGCAGTAATTGTCGTTTCGCTTTTATTGTCGTTTCTACTTACTTGTTTGTTGTCGTTTTTTAGGTTTATATATCGTTTCTGAATCTAACGTTCACTTATGTTGAGTTTTAGGCTCCTTTCGGTCGTTCGAGAAAATAAAATATAATAGCAATAAGAGTTAATTACACTAACACCCCTGGTGTTTTGTTGAAATTACAAAGACATCCCCTTGACCAAAATAAATCACATCAACACCCCGTACGTAACTCTAACTCTGACATGCGACTCCACCCCCGCGAGTGTAGCCGCAATCTCCCCACGTGCCTGCCGCCCAAGTTCCAACCCCTCCCCCAAGGGATCCAAAAGCCTCTCTGCGAGCCCAGGTGTTCTCTTCCCTTCCTGATGCGACCGACGTCGACTTCCCCCGGCAAAGCCCACGGCGGCTACTCGCCCACATCGAACAACCATCTTTTTTATTTATTTATTTATTTATTTATAAATAGAAGGGTGTATAGAGAAGGAAAATAAGCACTTCGTTTTTAATTATTGGATTGCAACCCATGATTAGGAATGGGTAATATATTTCTTATTCTTTTTGGTAAAATCAGTGTAAAATTTTTATTTTACTACCATATAAATGCTATCAAATGAAAAGTTTTGTACTAGAGAGACAAATAAAAGGCTTGACAACTTAGTAATACAAACGGCATACAAATGAAAACGTTTAATAATATAAATATAGGGAAAGAAACAAATGAAAGGTTTGAGAATTCAAAGAAAAGAATAAAAGAAAGGTTTTATAAATCTTTTTTTAAAATTTTTATTGGAGTGTAAATTATGGTTGTAAATGTACAGGACTGAATTAAGTAATTTTTTAGGTGCTAATAAGGGAAAATAATCAATTTTTTTATTTAATATAAGTTGGAAACATTTTCCAATGAAAGGAGGGGTATTTTTAGTATTTTCAAAAATTTTAATTGTCAAACTTATCATTTCTATCACCGTCAACTAACAGAGAATGTGTTTTTATAATTTTTTTAAAAAATTAGCGGGTGTTAACGTGATTTGTTTTGATTAAGGGGATGTCTCTGTAATTTCGACAAAATACGGGGTGTTAGTTTAATTTACTCTAACAATAATAATAAACATCGGCAGTCCTTGTTCAATCTCTCAAAGTAATAGCAAAGTTTAAACTACACTTCATTTTAATACTTGTACTTATTAGAAACTTTAAAACTATTTTAATCTCATAAGCTCTTTGGTTTCAAAAGAATCACAAATTTGGTTTCACTTCCTCTACTGACTAAAAGTAAAAGTAAAAACTCGACTCAACATCCCGAAACCTCTTTGGCTAAACATAAAACTACCTCAATGTAGAGACCTTGATTCGTCTAAATAGCAAATAGCATTCCCCACAAGTTCACTAGGACCTTCTATACACACATGAATAGAACTTCTGTTTCTCCAAATACCCTTTCTGCAGTGTTCTTCTTGAGATATATAGAGAGTTCAAAGGCTGGACGAATCAGTTTATTGTTATTAGATCAAAGGCCTGACTAATACAGAAGATATACTCTAAGCTTACAAACGATGGTTTCTCATTAACTAAGGTAGATATTTCGAGAAATGAAATAAAAATAGTCCATAGAAATTATGCCTTTGTCTTTCCTTCCTTCTAACTGATGATCATCGCCGGCGCCACCTCAGTCTTCGCGAGTCGAAGGTCTTGAGCAGCCACAGAAACATCCCTTCCGCCGCCTCTGACGCCTCCTTCTACTGCTGTATATGAAGTCCCTTAGGAGAACTCCGGTTTTACTCTCGGAAAATCTAGTAGTTTTGCCTTTGCTCTTGTTCTCGTCCTCGAGCTTCAGCAAAATGTAGTGGATGTTCTGCAACTCGAACTGCAGCTGTCCGATCTTTTCTGCTCCCTTTCGCGCCTGCTCGGTCACTCTCTTTCTCCTTATGTTTCCATCCTCTTCTGACTCGGCCGGACTCTTCCCGTTAGAAGATGAGAGACCGGTCTCTTCAACGTCCTTTGTCAGTTGATCATGGACACCCACTAGCTGCACAACAGCCTCCTCGACTTCCAATAACTGTCGTTGGACCATTTCGAACTCTTCAAAATTGCACTTCTTGCTCCTCTTGTTCATCTCCATCTTCTTCTTCAAATCTTGCACACTCCTGTGTAGACTCGTCAACTTCTGAGCATCGGATGCGAGTCTCTCCAACATCTTTCCCTTGTTACCTTCTTGATTCCGTAATTTGTTAAAGGACACCTCCAGCTTGTCAATGCCAAGCTCCTTCTCGGCCTGCAGTCCTGAAGAAGAAGCCCAATTTGGTTCAGATTCCTGATTTTGTGTTTCCTCATCAGCACCTCCGGCATTCTGGGTGCGGTCCTGCTCTGCAGTTTCCCATAAGACAAGCATCTGGTCATTGATCCCACCGGTCTTCCTCCTACTTCTTCCATACAGCGAACAATCCGAGACTTGGTCCAGCTGAATGTCTTTCATCAAAATCCCATTTTCAGCTTTAGTCTTCTTAAGATCGAGATCGTCACTGTTATTCATCTCTTCATTTGCTACACCACCTTCCACTGGAAGCATTCCACTTCTCAATTTCAACTCTTCCGTCTCCGCTTCACTTTCAGCTGCTACCTCGATGTTGGTGTCTACAGATTCCCGTACTGCATGTCTTTCAGCTTCTTCTTCCATGGCCTTTTCAATTGAATCAATTTCGACCTTTTCCATTTCTTCCACCATCGCCTTCTCTACCGCTTGAATTGTGCTCTGAATCTTCTGCAAATCCACAATCCCATCTGGTACCTCGGTAGTTTGATCTTCTTCACAGCTCTTTTGAATCGTCTTTTCCGTACCCTGGAGATGCATGCATGGTAAATATCAGAATATTCATCAAACTATTGAAGTATAAAAAAAAAAGCATAGTTGTAGAGTTCAAGACTTCTGAGATAAGTTACGTGCATGTGTTATCAAATGTCCGTTTTCGACATGCAGACATTTAAGTTTACTATTAGCGGGATTTTTTTTCATCCTAGTCAATTAGATTTAGCAAATACAATCCTGTTTTACATCCACAATATCATCATGAAATCAGCAAAATCAAATTTAAAAAAAAAAAAGACACTCGTTAATAAACATTTACATATAGATCTGTGAGTGTGTGTGACTATTACATTATGGTTAGTTTTTTCTATGGGACGATATTGTTACCTTTTGTGCACAATTGGCTGCGGCAAGAAGCTTTTCTCGAAGAAGGGCACTGTTCTCAAGAGATTCAACATTCTCTCTCAAAGAAGCTATGGCAGGAACATACGCAGACAACTTGGCCTCCAGTCTTCGAATTTGGCTTTCCAAGAAGCTTACTTTGCTTTTAATCTGCTCAATCTCAGCGGTTTTTGAAGAACTTTCCTCTTCAAGATTCTGACAAACTTCAACAAGCTCGTGCACTTTATCTTCAAGTAGAACTTCACGGACAGCAGAAACCTGAAGGTCGAAATAAAATCCTGCAGCCTCGGCCTCCCAAAGTTCGAACTCGTTGCTTTTCTCTTGCAACTCTGAACTTAAATTTTCTTCTCTGATCCTGTGTTCTTCAATTTCTTTACGTAACAGTCCCACTTTAGTCTCCAAATCTTCTTTCACTTCACGGAGACTTTCAACTTCCTTGTTCTGGTTAAGCCCATCTTCAGTAAGTTCAAGAATCTTTTCCGTAATAATTTCTCTGTTTAACTTCAATTCATCACATTCCATCTTCAGCTCCTCGACCTTCGAGCATAATTCCACGTTCAAGTTCTCTGTAGCCCTCATCTTCTGTTGTGCTTCCGAGAGCTCCACCGACTTCTGTTTAAGAAAATCCTTTTCGATCAAAAGTTGAAGGCTGAGTTGATCATTTACGTCTTTGACTTCATGCAACTCCTTGCCTAACATCTCAACTGACTCATTTAGATGCACGTTTTCTTCTTCTTTGTTCACCAACTTCTCCCTTAACATTCTGCTCTCTACCTTGAGATCACTGTTAACCTCGCATAATTTGTTTAGATTTTCAGAAAGTGCTTTTAGCTCCATAGTTTTGTCAACTGCGACGCTCTCCAAAACAAAAGAGAACGTGTTAAGAGCTACTGCCTCTTCGAGTATAACATCATTCTCCTCCGCAAGGAAGTTCTTTTCCTCCTTAAGGTCCAAAAGTTTCTTAAGCAAGGACCTATTCTCTTCAAGCACCTTCGAATTTTGTTCCCGCAAAACAAGGTAAGCTCCCTGCAGATTTTCCATCTTTTCATGCAGGGTTTGTAATTCAACCTTTAATTCTTCCACGTGCTGCTCTCTATTGCTCACTTCAAGCCTCAAAATCCTGTTTATATCCAGAAGTTCTTGCTTATCTTTTTGCAACATGTGATAGAGGCCTTTCGTAATCTCAAACTCCTGCTCAAGCTTCTGTTTCTCCGATTTGAGTCCCGTGCCATCGTCTCTAAGTTGCCCCAGTAAAGTTAAAAGCACCGAGTTCTCAACTAGCAACTGTTGCTCCTCATCCTCACTTCTCAAAAGAGAACTCTTCAAGTCCTCGGCTTTATCAAGAATGTTGCGCACTGATATTTGGTCTTGTTCAAGTTTCTTTTCATGCCCATGTTCCGGATCAATTTGGAGAGCCCGGAACACAAGATGAAGCCCCAATCTCAACTTCTCTATTTCATTGACCAAGTATTCTGCTTCCACCTGCTGCTCAAGATTTTCGCTCTCCAGTTCCGAGATCAGCTTATCTGAAAATTTCGAAGCTTCGATATGTTTCTGACATTCAAGGAGCATTGTGAAATTCTTCTCCTCCAAGTCTTCAATAAACTTCTGCAGGATAAAGATCTCAATCTGGGCATTCACAGCTTTATCTAGTTCTTCTTCAAATTCCTTTTTCCCCAATCTACTCTCTTCTTGTAAAAGATGGACGTCATTTTGTAAACCTGCCAAACGAGCCTCGGTCGACTGCATGTAACCCGAACGTTCTTGCTTCTCTACAAGAAGGGAACTGCGTAATTCCTCTACCTGATGCACTGTGGAGTCTTTCTCCTTCTCCAGGTCGGAATATTTCTCTTCTAACTTTGTAAACCTCTTCTCCAGTTTCCCCAGTCTCTGTTCAACATTCTCCAACTGCAACACCAGCGTGCTTCTCTCGTTCAGAAGATTGGACTTCTCGTTGTTGAGCATCTGGCACATTTCTTCTAAGCTCTTTGATCTTGTCCTCAATTGTTCGAGCTCCAAATTTGCACCAGAGAGAGAATTCTCCAGCAATGTGTTCTTTTCCATGAGCTTTTGCATGTTTTCCGTGATCATCTGTAACTGTGAAAGTAGCGCAGCTTTTTCAGCGACAAGAGTGGACTTTTCTCCCTGAAGAAAGTTGCAGGACTCTTGCAATTTCTTGATCTTCTCTCTCAAATCTTCCACCTCAGTGTTTAATCCTGAAAGGGAACCCTGCAGAATCGTATTCTCTGCCGAAAGCTTGCCCGTGTCCTTCATCTTCTCATTAAGAACTTCCTTTTCATCTCTTTCCCTTTTGCAGGTCTCTTTCAGCTTTGAATTCTCGTCTTGCAAGTCCTTCACAGATGACTCGAGGCAATCGGGATTTAGACCAACTGAATCCACTTGCTTTATTATGGAGTGGTATCTGTTTTTCAAGCTCTCTATTTCCTCCGTTAGATGTCCAATTTCGTGCTGGAGGGTGTCACTTTGGTCCTCCTTTCGGGCAACCTCCTGTTCCAGTCTCTCCTTCATCTCCTTCAAGCTAAAGATTTCGTCTTGGAGATTCTGTAGCGAGATAGTGCTCGAAAAGTTGAGTTCAGTGAGACTCCTATTTTCTTCGTTGACCCGTTGCATTTCGTCTTCCATGTCATGTTTACATATCTCCAGATCCTTCAACATCCGGAGCCTATCTTTAAGCTCTGAAGCCAACGCTCTCTGGTCCTCTTGAGATTGAGAATGCAACTTCTGAAGAACTTGGAGAGTGGATTCAACTTGCAGAAACTTTGACTGCTCCTCTTGCATTAGGTTCTGAAATTTGTTCAACTCATCATTTTTCTCCGAAAGCTCTTGATCTTTCCTCGAAATCTTCTGCAACAGATCTTCTGCCTCTGACCGTAGAGTTTGATTTGATTTCTCTAACATGACACACTGTTCTTCGGTACTTTTTAGTTTTGCAGCCCCCATTAGAATTTCTTCATTAAGTCGCTCCGCATTCGCTTGAGCACGAGAAAGTTCAGCCTCCATCTTCGCAATTATCTCCATGCACTGCTTGTACTGGAGAGCCGCAGCTTCTTTCTCTTCATTCATCTTAGCAAGAGCCTTCCTTAGTGCTTCAATTTCAGCTTCCGCCCTTCCAATTTGCGCATTCAGAAATCTGGCATTCTCCTCGGCAATCGAGATTTTAGACTCCAAAATAGATATTTTGTCAAGACATTGTTCATAATTAGCAAGACAAGCTTCCTTCTCCGTCTCTAATCTAGAAAGTTCTTGCTTAACATTTTGGGATTCCGTTTCCGCCTTTATGGCTCGTTCCTTTTGTCCTTCTCCCTCCTCTTGGGCTTGAGATAACAGAGTCTGCAAGTCAGATATCTTCTCTAAACAATGATTGACTCGAAGAAGACCAGCATCCCTCTCGGCTTCCAACTCCAAAAGCGCTTCCTTCAACACTTTAACTTCAATTTCAGCTTTGCTTGCTCGTTCATCAAGCCGACCGGCATCCTTTTTGGCATTATGAAGATCTCTCTCCAGATTAGATAACTTCTCCACATTCCGCTGGTATTGAAAGAGGAGAGTATCCTTTTCAGCTTGCACCTTTGCCAGACTTTTCTTTAAGCTTTGAACTTCGGTTTCAGCTTTCGCTGCACGTTCAGACTCTAAAAGAGCCTGATTCTTTAGAATCTGGTTCCCACCCGATATCCGAGAGTCAACCTCTTCAAAATTTTGTCCACTCTCTTCTCCTCCTTCGTGGGAAACTAAGCCTCTTCTCATCCGCCCCTCTCCAATCTTCAGATTCTCTGGCACTACCCCGCCCGAATTAAACATATCATTAAGCTGTTTTAGACCCCGTCCCCTTCTGCTTGTTCCGGAGTCGGACATTTCTGAACTCCCCCCGTTGCTTTTCAATCCAAGCAAGTTGGTTGAAGAGAGCCCCAAAGCATCCTTGTTCAGGTCATCTGGCTCGAGTAATGCGCGAATTGGGTGTGGCATTTCTGGTGTATGAGGTTCAGCCTCGGGGCCTGAAGTGCTTGATTGTGATTCTTCAGTTAGTGCAAAAGGTACTTGGTCGGGAAATGCTTGCGCCATAGTTCGATGGGCATGCCGCAGCTCCACAGTTGCATGATCATACCTCTCCGCTAATGCGCGATAAGCTCGATAGAACTCCTCAACTAGCTTCATGAGCTCTGGACGTTTCTTGTAGTACATTTCTGCCCTCCTTGCAAAAGAATCTGCATCCTCTTCGATGAGCTTGATCATTGATTTGACTTTGGTGTCCATGTCTGCATAAAAGATTCAGGGTGAGTTCGGAAAGCCATTTATATATCCAAGCGTAGAAAATAAACAAGCCCATTTGAGGAATAGAACCCTTTTTTTTTTTTTTTTTTTTTTTTTTTTTTGTGTGTGAGTATACCCTAAATGGTCATCTGACATTATTTCTATATAATTTCCAAAGAAAGAAAAATAAAAATCTCAAAACTTTTGACAGAATTATATCATGCTGTTTATTCACATTACAAACGTGCTAGTCGGAATTCAAATAATGCTCCCATCAAATACAAATAATATCATTCGCCTGTTTGGACATGACTGATTTCTTTTGGTGGCATTTGAATCAAAATGAACTGATGTTCCTTATTTAAGAATGAGAAACAAACTGACCAAAATACAAATCGTTTCGGACTTATACAAGGAAAGTTTAACTAAAATATAGGCCAACAACTTCTATCATTTTCAGAAAATAACTTGAAGCTGATCTGCTACAAGGAATTCGAAGTTATTATATTACTTGTATGTTTACCAGCATATTCAAAAACGATTATTCACTTAAAGGAATGAGTACAAAGACCTGTAAGATTTTCTTGAAGCCATTTTGAATTCTTGGGGCTAATGTGACTATCCCACCACCAAGAGTACAAGCGCCTTGACTCGGAATGTAGTAAGGTTCCCATGACTCCAGCCAAGAACAACCACAGAACCGGTTTCGACTTGATGAAAGTCTGGTCCTTGTACCAGTAAGGTAGTCCCAGATAATGGATCCAGGCCAGAATATTGGTTTTTCAACAGATTCCCACCATCCAAATTGTTTCACGAAGTCGAGTTACTCAGGAGAGTTCCTCAGACCTGAACAACAAACGAATCATCAAGAAGAAATGAGTTCACAAAATTTCCAAGGAAAAATTCAGCACTTAATTAAGATGTTATTGTATTGGAGGATTGGAAAAGTCATATTACTGGTTGAATTGGACAGATCCAATCATTTTCAGTTAAGAGGTACTGATTCAGAGAAAAAAGGAAAGGAACGGAAATAAATATCAGATCAAAGATAACTCTTAAGCCAAAAAAGGAATAATAATAATAAATTAACAAAATAATCTGACTACTATAGTTATTTTGAGTCTATAAGCCAGGAACTAATTTAGAGTGCAATCACTAGACTGGAATGGATCTCCAATACACACACACACACACACACATATATATATATATAGAAACACACCATTTGGAAAGAATGAGACCAAATTATATATCAGCAATCCATAATTAAACAGCCTTAAAAACATAAACTCTGAACGACTAGAAGAAGAATGTGAATCCATAAATAAATAACTCGGAAGCGAAAATAAGATGATCTTTGTGTAGACTTTCTAGAGATGACTTTCTAGAGAACAGTCAAATGTGACTTTTTCTTATTCAACCAAAAAAAAAAAAAAAAGCTCACCAGAAGAAGCAGAACCCAAGTTGGATTTCCGATCAGTGGGTCAAGCTACCTGTCAAACAAACAACAAAAAGGCATTAATTATGAGCAATTGTTAAAAAAAAAAAATAGAACAAATAAAAAAAAAATGAAACTTGAAGAACAATGAGATCAAGAAACTTACCAAATGAATGGATTTCCATTAAGCAAGCATAGCTTAACATCATCGTCAACTTTAAGCAAATGGGTATTCAAAAACAGCAAAAAAAAAAAAAAGAAAAAAGGATCTTTTCTATTCACAAGGATCAAAAACAGAACAAGAATGAAAATCGGTTAATGGGTTCTTCTGATCATCAGCTGTGCAGAATACAACCCAGCTGCATTTCTTATTTTCACTCACCCCATTTTCTCTCACTACACTCAGACAGTCTCTCTCTCTCTCTCTCTATATATATATATCTTTCTCTCTCTATATTGGGTGCTTTGCAATATATCCTCCCTCTGATTCGGAATTGCGGAACTGTCACTGTTTTGATGACTCGTGAACTGTAAAGTGGACGACAGAGAATGAGCAGGGTTAAAAAGTAACTATATATATATTTTTTTTTCACATTTTAAAAATGTGGAGAAATTTATATTGTAGTCGTTGTTATATTTTGAATAATGTAATTAAAGACTTTGTAAGCTATTTAGAATCGTAGTTAAGATTAAAATTAATTGGTGCTTTTAATACAACGTTCATATTATCTTCAAACGTTTGTCGATATAACAAAAATTAAAGACTTTAAGCAATTTTTTTCTTTAAGAATTTTGTGGGTAAACGGTTCTTTTCTTTTTATTTTTTTAGTTTGACATAAATTTGATTAGTTTATCGATTGCATTCTTTTATATAATCTGACCATAAAAAACTACATATTGAGATAGTATTTTCCTCGTATCCTATCACCTTAATTCTTTCTCTAGCTGCTTTTTTTTTTTTTTTTTTTTTTTTTTTTTTTTTTTGGGTATTCTATGTTTGGTTAGGTCTAAAGTTTTGGAGTCGAGATTGAAAATGACTAATCACCCTTGATTAAGCTTTTTTTTTTTTTTTTCTCGTTAATACTATTGGTTTCACCCTTGGTTAGGATCTCAAAAATGTTTTTTTTCTTGGGTTCTGAAGAATTTTATACATTCCTAGGAAAATCTTGTGTGTTTTTTTCTTTTTCTTTCTTTTTACCCAATGCTTTAAATAAAACATGTGTCCTATCCTTTTATCTTTTTTCTATTTTTTTAACCTATTTTGTTCCGTATTATTATCTTCTTTCTTTATACATGGAGTGTGGACAAAGTGCTTTTATCTTGTTTGGATTAGCACAAATGATAAGCAATGGAAATCCAAATGCAAAAAGTCCAGCTTTCACCAACCATAATGTTTTTTTTTTTTTTTGTTTGTTTGTTTCATTTCATTCTTTCTTTTTCCTGTTCTCATTTCCAAAAGAAAATGTTGTCCAACCCAGCTCAGAATTGTGTTGTTTTTAATCTCCTAATTACATGACTAGTAATTACATATATATTCTCGTGATAATTTTATATATGATTCTAGTACAGAGTTCAAATCATCTATCTTAAAATTAAAAACAAATAAATAGATATAATTATACTATTAGAGTATTTAGATTAGTTATTTGTCAAAATAGTTAATTACTTAATTATAGGATTTCCATTGCCTAACATCTTTCATTGTTGGAATACAGCAAACCAATAATAATCTTTATAGTTTATAATTTGCTCGGAGAAAGTTTCAAAAAAAATATTTTTTATTTTTTTCGGTTGAAAAGCTTTCAAGTTTCAAATTTATTTATTCAAAAAGATTTGGACATTAGTACATTTTATGTGTTGTTCAAGGATGCCCTCAATCATAGCTACAATCAAAAGATTGATTCTGATTCCATGCATGGCCATGACATTTCTTTATTATTTTTATAACAAAATAATTCATATAATAAAAAAAAAATCCTTTCATCATACATCATGAAGCTAAAATATAGATAGTTGTAAATATAACCTAACAATAATTTTAATTTGACTCTATCATGAGATATAGAGTTCGATTCATCCATCCCAAGTTAAAAAGAAAAACTAAAATATAATATACATAAGTAAAAAGGAAAAAAAAAAAAAAAAAAAAAAAAAAAAAAGAGGGAACAAAATTGTAATTTTCATCTTAGAATATTCATAGAGTTTTACACACATGTATTAATTATATTATAACAAACTAGTTTGTTGTTATTTATCAAATTAGATAAAGCTCATGTGCAATTCTATCTTGTGAGCAATATTCATGTGATCCTATTCTACACAAAATAATAATAATAAATAAATAAATAGTAATAATCATATTGTACAAATAAGCAGTTACAACAATGTGGAACTTTTTTTTTTTTAAGCAATAATGTGGGGTGGTGGTAGGCAAAAAAAAAAAAAAAAAAAAAAAGAGAGAGAGAGAAATTGGCACAAATAGAGACTGCCTATGCTAAATCCACAAGATTTTTTCAAAAGTTTTAATGCACACCCTTTATTTGAATTCAGATTCTCTAACATATAAAAACACCAAAGAGGCACACATTGTTTGGATTTAGATTCTCACTCCAAATAATTGCAAAAATATAAGACTAGGAAAATTATTGGGATCTAGATTGTGAATGGTATTTGTCACCTTTTTTTTCTTATGGTGGACCTTACTATCAACTTTCTATGGTGGAGCCCTAAATCCCTTGTCGTCACTAATTATTAGAAAAATTCAGATCTAACATCGATCTCTTCATTAACGTTTTGGGACTAAAGTTTTTGAGACAAAACACTTTTCATGTTTTTCAAATTTCCTTTCTTAATTGGGGAAAATGCATTGATCTTAGACAAAGATCTTCAAAAGGGTTAATTAAAAAATTGAGAAAAATGTGAGGCAATTATAGTGTTTCAAGAATTAATTAGGCCACTATAATTACTCCCTTAAATAATGGTATCTCAATTGTGTAAGGTTGTGTTTTTTTAGAACAATTTTAGAAATTTTGAAATCACTACTTTTGTTTTTGTTTTTGTTAACTAATTTCGAAGATCTTCCAAAAAAAATTTGATGCCGTTTACGATACAGTTGGTAAGTTCACATGTTTATATATACATATGGTGAAGGAAGAGTTTTCAATGATTAATCACATAACACATGAATCCAGAAAGATTGCTAATACTTACCAGCATAACTATAATGAATTCACTCAAGAAAATTCAAACCACCCTCGCGAAAGCAAGACTTTTTAAATCACTTGAGTTACCTAAGAGGGTTAAAAAAATCTAGATTGTTATTCATGAAAAAAGAAGAAGAAAAATAATTTAATTATAAAAAAAAGATCTATGTCATGTCTTTGACATTACAAAGAAATTGAGTGGTGGAGAAAGAAACAGCTCACTGATTACATCATTGATATGGTGTTGTAGTGGAAGGAAGAAAAAAAGTTTCAAACATGATTGCTAACGTTTTACCAAACCCTAAAAAGAAATAGTTTTATTGCAGATCAAGATGAAGATGAAGGAAACTAATTTGAAAACAAAGAAGACTGGTAGGACAATTATTTTTTATTAATTACCTAATGTTCTACTTAAGGTCAGCAATCATGACCTAATGACTTTTTATTTGTTTTAGTTATTGCAATTTGTTGCAAAAATTTTGTCAACAACCTAGCTATGTTCTAAATAATCAAGAACTCGTTATAATTATTCAATCTTCAAACATCAATATTCAAGCTAAATGAAAACCATGTGAGCAGCAGCAGAGTTAAGAAATTTTTTCAGTTAGGACGCTATAAAAAATTAGAGATAATTTTCCTTAAATAAGGATGTTAATATATATGTATATATATATATATATATATATTATGAAGTGTGAATACAATGAAAATTTTCTTATAAAATAGGTGAATATAACTAAATTTTACTGAAATTCTAAAAGTAGAAAGTGACATATCGAAATTGAAGTAGGGGTACGGTTGAAAATTTTCTTATAAAAATAATGGTACGACTAAAATTTTATAAAAATTTCGGTTACAAATCAATTTTTAATGTGAATAGAGGCACTTGCCCCAATTCATTTACATGCGGCTCTACCACTATACTAAGTAAGACTCGTATTGATCATGAGTAACTAAAAATATGTATAATTAATTAAGCATCATTAAAAGTAATTATGATTTGTAATAAAATGATTCGATCCCATTATTGTGTTTTCTAACACGCATTATTATTTTCAGTCCTTTATTAATGTGGCTCTCAAATCACACGAAAAATCACGAAATCACGTGAGACACATACTGATCATCAAATGCTTTGATACGGAGAAGTACACATATCTATTGTTGTGCGATGCAACATTTAGTTAACCCTCTGGTAATAACAAATGGTGAATTTGCCATTTAGAGAGGTCTCTATTGTACAACATAACAACACTTTTTAATTAAATGAGCTGCACATGGAGAATGACCTGTAGAAAATTGACTTTGCAATCAGGTGGACCAATTTTTTTTTTTTTATAATCACTAATTGGCACATGAATGACTGAATTGGACCGTCAAGATCCCTCAAAAACAACGTCCTTAATAGGGCAAGAAAACAAAAACAAAAACAAACAAAAAAAAAAATCGGTGCTTGTTAGAGAGGGCAATAATATTATTTTCATATATATATATATATATATATATAGTAGTGTTAGTGGAGTAAAATCGGCGCACTAATTTGACCAACGTCGACTCCATACCGATAAGGAAAATAAGTACAATTAGGAGAAGTAAAATGATCAATAATGGAGGTGAAAAGCAGTTTTTCTTTTTAAAAAAATGAATAAATAAAAAATAGAGTGAAAAATGATTACGAGTTGAGAAAAAAGGTAAAAAAGTAAAAGTCATATGTGCCATAATTCTTACCTACTTTTTTTTTTTTTTTTTGAAAAAATAGAAATTCTAAAGACATTTGGATCAACATTAATTGAAAAATTAAAAAATGTATGGCTTTCCATATAAGTCCATAACCCTATTTATCCCATTCATTTATGCAAGCATATTAAGGGGGTGTTTGGTGTGTAAGTTTGAGTTAAGATTTGTAAGTTTAAATAGTAAATTTTTTTGAATTTTTTTGAATTTTCAAAAAAGACAAATAACTTTTTGGGGAAAAAGACAAAAAATATGATGAAAAAAGTACAGTTTAGTTTAAATTAAACTTTTTGCCAAACAAGGCCTAAGATTGGCATCCTTGACTTTCCACTAATTTCATAATTTTCTTCTAGATTTTCTTGGAAAACAAACATATAACCCAAGAAAACAAAGGTTAAACAAACGATCAAAATCAAATATCTGTTTGTTGACTTGAATACCCAAAAAAAAAATATTAAAAAAAATTTCAAACAAATAACTTCCAACCCCCAACAAGCTCATTAGATGAGATATTGCTGTAGCTTGCATTATCTGAAGACAGTGGACCTCACTACTACTTCCTTAGCCTTTTTGCCCCATAATTTATATATGCCACTCTAAGTCTCTTTGAATATCTTTATTAGACCATATATTTAAGCCTAAATGTCATACTTTGACGTTTACTACCCACCAAAGTTACAATGCTTTGAAGGCACTAGAGTTTGTAGGTCACCGACCCACCCCATCTCTATCTTTCCTTCCTCATTAATTGAGTAGCTAATTATCTTCCGCTTATGATGGTGGCGTAATAGTAAGGACTATCGTTTCACGACTCTCTTTATTATCTGTTAGAGGTTTAAATAGTTGACAAGAGCGTAAATTGATTCACTTTTCGTTTTTTTATAGATTCTTAAGGTGATGTTAGATGTGGATGTGAGGACAATACAAATTAGTGGTGGCCCTACTCAAATTTTTTCTTTTAATTTTTATCCTAAAAATTTTATAGTTTTCCTACATTGCCCCATTAAAATTAAAAACTCTTCATACAATCCTTATTGAAATTTTACTCTTTAGTTTTTTTGTGTTAGTGTTATTTATTTTTAAAAAAATTGTGTACACTTCCAATAAAATATATGTCTTGTTCCGTCACTACTATACATTCTCTTTCATCATAAAAAAAACTATTTGAGTAGTTAATTGTAGGTAGAAAATTATAAATATGTCCGTATTGTGCTAGTCTTTTTTTTTTTTTTTTAATTTGAGAGTGAGGAGATTCAAACTTTTTATTTTATTATAGAGTTAAGTGTTAAAATTATTGTTATAGTCACATACATTTAAGACCATAACTAACAGCCCTTAATTCAAACTTTTCAAAACCAACACTTCCCCACCAACCACCATAACACCAAACAATCCAAATCTTATAAAAAGAAGAGTTGAAAAAGTGGAATCAAAAGGAAAAGAGTGAGAAAATGGACCCATTTCCATATTATGTTTTCGTTTTGTAGTGAAATTGCCAGCTATGTATGTGACCCCATTAACGTTTCCCCTCAAGGACATGTTTTCTGATCACATAAAGTTAAGTTTGGATGAAAAGTATGATAAATTATATAGGGTGAGCAAAGTGAAAAAAGAGATAATGAAAAGTTGTAATATATTTTCGACCACATCTAGTCATATGCCTCAAAAGGAACAACGTCGTGTGTGTGTGTACATATATATATATATATATATATATATATATATATATATTGTTGTATGCAAAACAATGATCAAACAATTGAAAAGCCATGGCACCCCACTACTCTCCCCTTGTGTGTCAAGTCATTTTGGACCACTGGCTTACGCATTTCTGTCACCAAAACGGAAATTATATATTTATATATAATATTTATATAACACAATAAATATCATCCATAAAATCTGTTTCACTTACCTCAGTATCATTTACAATACCGTTTGTTATAACAAGTAATAATTCTTTTGTTATGTAAAATTGATAAAATGTTAAGAAGCATTGATAATAACACGAGATTATGATAATTATGATATGAGGAGAAGAACACGAGATTATGATAATTATGATATGAGGAGAAGAAGAGGAAGAAAAATAAAATAAAATAACTTGATCATTACAAAATTTTTTTGTGCTCTACGTAATTTGATAAAATATAAAGAAAAAATTTATAACATGAGAATCTGTTAATAAAAAGCACGTGAACCTTTAATTATCAATGTAATATTATCAATAATATGAGATTATGATAATGCGATTATATTTAATCTAATTGATTATCATAACAGTAAGAAAATCCACATCTTGTATATACGTGATCAATGAGTATTGTTGTGAGATCATCTTGTTCTCAAAATTTATTTTTTTTTAATTTGTTTATTATTATTATATTTTTTTTAATGAATGAGCTGTTATGTAGGGTAACTAAAATATACTAACAAATTATTACTGACATGACTATCTTCATACCAATAGTAACCAGTAGCATTGCCCCATCAAATAGCCAACGTAAGACATTCAAATAAGATCAGAAATGAAGTATTTTTATATTTATGCAAATATTCCTTATATATATCGTGAGTCTAAACTTATATATGAACAACATACTGTGTGTGTATATATATATATATATATATACACGTGACCGCATTTCAGTGCTGTTGTATAACAAATTGAGAAATCATATGAATAAAATATAGTTAGGTGATAATGTTGGTATGCCTCGTATATGATCTTAGCACTAGTAATCAATAGCATTGCTCCATCAACGAATCCTATAGCCAAAAATTGTTGTTACCGTAAGGCACTCAAAACAAACAAGATTCTGCGAGTGCTAAACCGGTCATTACTAGAGAGTCTGTATCAGACATTCTTGTCAGAATGTCTGCTAAAAACCCTAACAGTAAACTATACTCCTTGACGAGGAGCGCATCACTTCAATCTCATAGAATATATTATCGATCAGGATATCTAAAGGTGGGGGCGTGACTCCAAATACAATGAATTGAGTATTAGACTAGCACGAACAAGCCTTAACACTTAACACCCTCAACGATGTTTATTCAACTTAATACTAATGACGTTGATTGGACGTAACACCTATTGAACCAAGTCTATTACTTCACTCTTCCAGCATCAATGTTATATCAAATAAATATCCTGTTATACTTTCTAGTAAGTTAGAAAGACGGTCATTTCAGACCGTAGACACGTTTATATACATATATATATATATATTTATCGCCACGGAGGCCTCCGATCAGCCATGTAATGTTTAAGATAAATTCCTCTTCTACTCAAAAGATGCAGGCATAGTTAAACAGTGAGAAGAGTCTTCTTGAGAAGACGATACAAAATACTGTATATATTTTTTCCAGAAGTGGAGAAAATCATAGATATGAATTTTTTTATTATTTTTGTTTGAAAAAAAAAAAAAGAATAAATCATACTATCATAGATATGAAAGTTAAAATCACTAAAATATACAAGAACAAGCTTGGAGAAGAAGTGGAGAGAAGGCATAACTGTAGATTAAATGACCAAAAAAAAAAAAAAAACACCTTATTTTACAAGAAGTAAGAGACACGCGAGAAACATGCCATCTTTAATTCTACCTGGTACAGACGATCACCCTGAGAGTGTGTCATCTACAACTAAAATGACATAACATTAAACACATCGAAAGAAGTGTCTTAACTTCATCATACAAAACTCATAACCCCAATCCTCAATGCTGAGGAGTGAGGGAAGGAAACGAAGGGATGGATTGTAGTATCAATTTCCGGCCACTCCGTCGACCAGGCGATCCAAAGTGGCAATGTGGGGGAGAAATCCTCTTGCTGTTGGGAGAAACGGTCTTGATGCCGGTGCTAGGGGATCCGTCCCCTCGGAGAATCACGGGCATTTCGTCATCTGGAATTGTTTGCATGTGTTTCTCAAACTTCGGTTGAGAACGAAGGATACTCGGTTTGGCATGTTTCTGGCTGTACAATCCGGAAGAGGATGATGCCACGGTGATGAAGGAGGACCGCGGCGGTTTGCCCTTTGACGAGAATGGCAGTGGAACCAAAGCTCTGGTGCGGAAAATCAAGCTAAAGATATGACAACAATGAATATAAGTTTTTATCAGTTGAACAAACAGTTTCAAAAGTTAAAAAACCTGGACATTCGCAATGGTGTCATTGGATGAGCGGAGCCTGAATTCTGCTCTTCGTTGTTATGAATTTCGATCTTTTGTGAAGGTTTGTCTGCCAAACTCTTTTCGCATGATTCTGTTTCTTCCTCATCTGGCTCGGCTTCTGTTCCTATCAAAGCAGATGATCCTGAATTTAACAAGAAGAAATTAATGGCTAAGGAAACATGACTTTGAAATGCCAAACTATTTCAAGCTTGCTCTAACAGGAAAAGGATGTAAGTGTAAAAGTTCGGCTTACCATCCTTTCTACCAAAAGCATTCTTACACCCTTCACATCTGCAGCTAAGGGAGCATCCGACCCCGCCCTATAAAAGAAAACCATACACGAATCAGATTATTGAAGAATCAAAAACATGAAAACATTATCAATGTGCTGAGGGGGGAAAACCTGATAGCATTCGCAGTACTTCTTTAGACAACTGGATTTCTTGCAATTGCATCCTCGTTTATGCCGGGCTGAAGCCGGGGTTTTGCTGGACTCATCCTGAAAGTGAAAAAAGGAAATTCGCAACCGAGTCAAAATTTGCATTCAGACATGACAACGGAGCAGAGAGAAGTAGGACTTATGAACAGACCCCAAATTCAGGAACGGCATCAGAGCTCCTGATAACTTTAGGAGCAAAAGCAAGTGGGTTGCGAGATTCGATCTGTTTGCGAGTTGAAAGGACGGTCTCTTCGTGAATAGGCTTGTTGAAACATTCTTGACAAGAACATGGTTCTATGCAGTACACACCGGCCGCAAAGCATTCACAGTAACTGCAAGATGAATCCAAAATTTAGTTCGATTTTTATAACGGAAAGGGATTGCACCAAAAACGACTCCTTCAAAGTTCTAGAGCGGGAAATACCCGCCAATATGTCGAAATTGATCTGATATGCATATGTAAGTGTAACAAATGTTATGAACTTATCATTAAGGGCTCAATTGAAAAGAGATAAAAATTACAGGAACGTACAGTTTCAAACACTTTGACTTCTTACAGTTACAACGCTTACATCCCTCGGTTTCTCCAGATTCCAATTTACGCCTGGAAATGAAATTCAAAATGTAAGGCAATAACAAAAACTGTATTGAATTTCTATCTTGAAATAAAGAAAAAAATACATTAAAAAAAAAAAAACCATTTAAGAATATGTTGTAAAAATCACTTGCCTCTTTTTCTTAGGGCTATTCTGGTTGAAATCTTCACTAGCTAAAGCGTCAGGCACTTGAGAAGCATCTTGCAAAAGCTCGACCCCGTTTTCTGTGGCATTCGTGTCGATTTCCGAAGCAGCTGAATTTAAGGATTTATCAAGAGCTTCTAGTCCAGTTCTAGGAGAACGGATCGAAGCAGTGGACCTTATTTGTATTCCAGAAGACAAAATGTCACTCTTTATGATTTTGGTCTCCTTCGAGGTTGCTGTGAGAGCATTTAAGTGCAACCCAATTCCAGGTAAAACGCATCTCGAGGAATCACCACACTGTCTAAGAGGACCGAGTTGCTTCTCGTTTGTGGTCATCTTCTCATCAGGTTGAGATAAAACAGAACCCCGACTTGAACCCTCACCTAAGTTCTTCCTACGAACTCCTGCCATCTCAAAGTCTAGACAGCGCCTTCGCATGCCTCTGTGCAAGCTGAAAACGGTCTACAAACCAAACATAAGATAACAGTTTCAGTGTTGGAACGTCCAAAATTTTTTCCATATAAAAAATTAAAAACAGCCATATGAGAAAAGGGTAGCATTTTAGCCCCTAAATTATAGACTTTGTGTCACTTTGGGTCCCCGAACTATTTTTCTTGTTAAATTACTCTTTGAACTTTGATTTTTTGGCAGTTTTAGTCCCTCATATTAAAGTTGACGAATAACTTCTGAAATTTCAGAGAGATAATCACGTCCCAATTGTATCCGGGATTTTTATAGAAATAGTTACATTACATGCAAAATTCTAGTTTTTAGCAAAAATAGCACAGCATTTTGAATTTAACGCAAGCATTTCAGAGGGGGGGGGGGGGAATATATATATATATATCAAAGTTCAAGGAGTAATCTGCCAAGAAAAAAAGTTCAAAAGCATAGAAGTATGCAAATATCAAAATCTAAAGCTGTTTGATTTACCGCTACAGACAATGAGCATGCGCTAATTATAACAAAAACCAATTTGACTGTTGTTTTTACGAAGTTTTCTAGATCAATAAACACAAACACGTGAATAATTTATGCCCCAAAATTAGAACTGTTTCTGTAGTTGTAGAACTTATAGAGCAACAAAAAATTGACAGTACGAACCAGATTTTTATTTTTTTTATTTTTTTTACTTTTACCTTACAAGAAAATGTCACACGGGTTTCAGCTTCATGATCCATTGCCTCACTTGGATTGTTAGGCAAACCCCCGGCATCCCCGGTTTGAGAAAAAGGCCCTTCTCCGTTTTCTTGTTCAAAACTAACGGGTTCAACAATTGGCATATGATGCTCATTGTTAACTTCTGCAGCAAGAGAAGTACAAAATCTTGTTGCGGGCTCTAGAGAATTCTGAATCAATCCCCTGTAAGCCTCCGTTCTGTTCGGCGAGTTAAAAATCAATATATCAGCAGTATCGGAAATCAAACTCTCCCAATCACAAACTGTCACGTCATTTTTCCGCTCACTCAAGCACATGTCGTGGTATTGAGTTTCACCATCCGATGAATCCTTTTCGGGGGCCTCTTGAACATGAGGAACAACAGCTGATGGCGGATCCACCAACTCCAACGCAAAATCTGCCTCGACACCAGAAGGTGTTGAGACACAATCATCAGGGCTACCGCAATCGTACTTCAATGTGCGCGGCAGTTCAATCACAAATTTTGAACCTTCACCGTGTGGCTCAACCAAAACTTCTCCAACATCAACCATCGCATCGCAATTTTCATGTTCCACGACAACTTCTTCACTTGTACAAACTTTGTTTCCGTTTTCCGAAGTAAGCTCAGGCTTTGACAGATCCGAAGAGCTACACCTAAAAAACATAAGGACATTATAATTAGCACAAACAAAATAGGTAGAAAAAGCCTCAGAATAATCAACAATGAGAAGAAAAACCGATATTTTGATTTGATTACCTTCTGAGAAACCTGGATTCCTTGTGAGAACTGACGTGAGGAGAGGTGAAAACCGACGGGAGCGACGCAAAACTGAGCGAGCTGAATGCCTGAGTGATGTGCAGAGACTTAACCGGCTTGATTGGAGAAAGACTGTTGATGTAATTGAAGATTGGAGAGTCCTGCACATTTATGAACAATTTTAGAGCGTGTAATTAAACAAGAATTAACAGGGTTTTGCATTTTATTACAAATATTCTTGGAAAATATAAACGTCATGTAAAAATGTAAATCCCAAAATAATGCTTTGCATCAACACTAAGGGGTGTTTTGGAACCACGTTTCCGGATGGAATTTTGCAACCCAACTACAGAATTCCCAAATCTGCATCTTATTCTCTCTTTCTTTTACTTTCAAAAAACTCAAATCTCAAAAATCCATAACTTTCTTATTTCAAGTCGAAATGAGTTTTTTTTTTTTACCCCAGAACGATGAGAGCGATGAAACAAAATTCATATTAAATTATTTTTTCTCAAATGCATTTCAAATTTTTATACTAGTTTTTATATCACGGTTCATTTTCAATTCATATTTCAATCAAATACAAATTTCATTTCCACCTCACAAAATTCCAACTCCAACCATTATTCCAAATGGACCCTAAATCTAATTAAAATAAAATAAAATAAAAAAGATGGGGCATTTGAAAAACCTTTAGGGCCACCCAATTATGTCCCATGTTACCTTGAAAAAAAAATTCTGTGGGTAATGTGAAATTCCTTTTGTAACACAGGATGTTGAAAAAGAAAAAAGAACAAAAAAAAAAAAAAGAAAAGAAGTGGGGTATTCAACATTTTTTAAACTGAGCAAAAATTCTCAAAAAATAATTAAAAAAAAAAACACACAAATTTTTGTTCAAGAAAAAATGCATGTAATTGACACTCAAAAGCCCGAAAATTTTGTACAAAACTTGGAGATCTAAGAATTACAATATAACGATATTGTACAGAAACTGAAAATTTTTACAGAAATAAAATCCATAAAGAAAGAGAGAGAAAGTGGACAATTCACTTAGCAAAAATCATGAATTTCATCCAATTTTGAGAAAACAAACACGCTGATTCCACCGGAATCAAACATCAACCCACATGCCAAAAAAAAAAGTCAAACTTAGTGAAAAAAAAATGGACAAACTTTTCACCGGATAATCACAGAAAACAGAACCATCTCAGAGATAAACAGATAAAAAAAAAGTGAAGAAACAGAGAAATGGGTTGTCTCAGAGACTAACTTCGAATTTGGAGGAGGGAGTTCCGATCTGGTTCCTCTCGGGAGTGTCCATGGCCAGTCCCAGACTTCACCTTCTTCTCCACATAACCACACACTCTACTCCTTCTTACTAAGAACACTCGCTCACACTCTGTTTCTCTCTCTAGAATTTTCCTCACTTTCCACTCTCTCTCTCTCTCTCTCTCTCTCTAAAGCAGAACTATGGGGTCTCACTTCTTTGTGGGGAAGGATGAGATTCAAGAAAAGAAGAAGCGGGAAGGCGGGATTTTAGAGAGAGAAAGAGAGATAGATAGAGTTTGGAGAGAGAGAGAGATGATTTTTCTCGTGGGGATAACCCCGTCCCTACCACCAAAGCCCTACAGCCTCACAGCTGTAAGTATTATATATAACTATCCCTGTAAATATATATATATATATATGTGTGTATCTGTATGTGTATATGTGTCTCTCTATTATGCAAATAGTTTTTCCACTTTTTTAAAAAAGTAACGTACAAAATGCTCTTCCCTCCTTCCTCTAATCCTCTATCCCTCCCTCTCTGTCCCTCTCTCTCTCTCTCTCCTCACTTTCTCTCTCTAAAACCTCTTTCCCTTTTTTTACTGTGTTTGTTGTTGTTGTTGTTGTTGGATTTTGTTATTTTCTCTCTCTCTTTTTCTTTTTTTTTTTTCCTCCTTTATTTTATTCCATTCCAGAAACCAACCATTTTCTCTTTCTCTTTTTCTTTTTCTTTTCTTTTCTGTTCTTTTGTTAAAAAATAAAAATAAAAAATAAAAAAAACTGCCCATTTTGACTATTCTGTTTCTTCCTCTTCGGACTAAAGTGGTTATTTTATTCTCTGCTCTCTAGACCAGAGACGAACCGTGGTCCTGTCAATGGGATTCGCGTGTTCCGTTGAAGAGTGGTGTTTCCTGACACGCTGTGAGAATCTATTGGTGGATGTTGATGAAAGGTTTTTGTCTTGGAAGTAGCGAGTGAAAATTTTAACTTGTATAACTTCTCGGACTTTTTTGTTTATCCTTAGCGAAGCAAAAAATTCTCGGATTTGGTTATTAATTGACAATCTAGTACTAAGATTTTCTGTTCTGTAATCTTATTCAGATAAAATATACTCCAGATTTGGTAATATTTGATTTGTCTCTATATTTATTAATTTAATAATCTTCATTTAATTACACTTTCTTCTTCTATTTACCAAGATGATAAAATCATTTTTTTTTTCAAAACATAAAATGATAAAAATTAAAAATCAGCCGAAAACAAAATTTGAAATGAAAGTATACAAAGTTGAGTTTTCAAAAATAAAAAATAAAAAAAACAAATACCAAGATGTTTACATATTTGACAATGGGCCTTTTTTAAAGAATAATTTAATCATAATTTACTTGTAGCGTAAGTAAAATGAAAAGCAAAGACAGAACTAAAGGAGATTTATTATCCAAATTAATATGTTTGTTTTTATTTTGAGACTAATGTGGACACATATTAATAGGAATCGTTTTAGGGAAATCGTTATAATCATGACAACTAAGCAATTTTAATACCATCGTTCATATTTTAATTAACAATGATTAAATTGTTAATTAATTTCTCTAATTAGTGTACGTCAAAATAATTATCAAATTCCATCGACAAAAAAAAATCGCTAATCAGAAAATTGCACTTAAATGCCCTTTAACTTGTTTTCGTTGTTGATTAACATTGAATTTTCTCTTCTTTTTTTCCTTAAAAAAAATCCCTTTTTTTTAGGAGTAACATTTTCTTGTATATTCAGATAGTGAATATCCTGTAGACAAAAACTAGTTAATTGTCTATATTCTATTTTTAAGTTACTAAAATAGGCTACAGCTGATTACCATAGGAAATTAAATTCTCGCAGACTGTATAATATATATAGTTCATCCTAATATGCATATTGACCTGAATCTTCCTTATTTTAATGTAAATTTAAGGTTTATGATTTTGATTGTTCAAGGGAAATAATCACAAAAACAAACGGGCTAAGTATCAACTTAAAAATAGGTATTTATAACCTCTAAATATTGTTTTCCTTAATGTAAAATTTTCAAATTTTTTTTGTGAAATACATAATGCCATGTAACTCCTTTTTTCTTTCATAAACCATACGTAAATTCAATGAAAGGTGATATAAGCTATTAAACTCAATCGTTTGATTGGTTATGTGGCTAATTACTGTTATTTTTTAATTAATGGAATTAGGAAGCTTTATTTCTGCCCAAGTAAAGGAGTTATGTGGATATAGAAGGTGATATACATGTTTTCTTCTCGAGGAAAAAAGGGTTAGAACAGAGGATGATATATTTCGATAACTCAAAAAAATGAAATGTATCTTCGCATGGTATAAGTACAAGACTTATACCAACTATTACGATGAGACTGATTTAAAATTAAAACTTTATCTAGAAAAAAATCAACGTTTAGTATGTCATCGCAGTCCCTTGATGGTATTAAATGAGTACTGTAATTTTTTTTTTTTTTTTTTTGTTGAACCACCAAATTACTGTAATGGCTCTACCCTTTCTCTTTTTTCTTTTCTTTTTTTTTTTTTACGTCAATAACGCAAAAAAAAAAAAATATATATATATATATATATATATGAACTGTATATCCCATCCGGGCCCCTCGATGATACTAATGGCAGTAATTTTTTTTAATGGCTGTAATTAAATGCAGCCAAGAGTTTTACCTTTTACCTCAAACCAATGGCTATTCCTTTTTTTTTTTTTTTTTTTAATGTCAAAAGCCAAAAATGTTGGTATATAGTAAATTCTATATATCTATAAATGCATGATCACGTTGATGGTGGAACAGTGAAATTACTCCTCTCACTTTAATGAAAGGTAGATGGTTGAAACTATTAAAGTTATGCACAACCTTCTCGTGAATGCTACATCTATAGTTTTACCTACTGCTATATATGTAGTGATATCATTTTTTTGACCCTCTGAAATTGCATTAACACTGTTCCTAGTTGACTATACTAAAAAGGGTAATTCAGAGAAAACACAAATATTTTCGGTCCAAACATAATTTTATTGTTGTTTTAATAATTCTATAATAAAACTTTATAATAAAACCTCTCATCTACTCTAACCAACCGTTATATTTGTGTAGAATGACGACATAGTGGCGTAAAGACGAAATGTTAGTTTTTGGCGGGAGAGGATTTCAAAAGGAAAGTGATCCCCTGGTGTGTGGTCCACAGGATTAGGTGGAGTCTATTATAACCACCAATGAATAAAACTTCAGCTGTGAAATCTTGACCGTTGCTCAACGATTGAATTGATGATTGGATGTGTGAAGGAGGGTCTCTTTGATCAATTGTAGACCTCAAGTACAGGGAAGTGGAGGTTGACACGCGAGACATTACGTGGTGAGTTCTGTTGGCCCATTTACATCAAAGTGTTGAATCACGCTATTCAGTGGGACCCACGGAGGCAATCGACATCGATTGTCGAGCATCATGACACGTGTACGGTTAGCGGCAGTCTCCATCATGAACTTGCATGGATGTCACATATTTTCCCCAAAAAGGTCAAAAATTAGGACATTGATGATGTTGGTATCATTATTACTCGATGGGCTTTAAATTCTGTACACATATACACCATATAGGCTTCAAAAACTCCTTTTTTCTCTGATTATTTTTTTAAATGACGATGACATGAAAAAATACTTTATTAATATGAGTAAAACTGTAAATCATTCTTCCCAAATTTTAGTTTCTTTTTGTAATGGAACACTATTGTTTTATTCATCTTGAACTTAATTCTTCGAGAATTCTTTTATAGAATAGTAATTTTTAATAATTCATCGAATTTCTACTAAATTTTTTTATTTTTCATTTAATCTAATGTAATTTGATATGATCTGATGATTAATAATACTATAATATTTTCATTGAATTCTCCATGTAACATCACCAAAGACTAAAGATTGTAAATATCACTGTGTTGGGGTGTCCTTGATTAGGGTAAGTTGTCTGTGGTCCCTTAACCACCTACCCCACAAAATATGGGTCACCAAAAAATCCAAACAAAGGTAAAAAAAAGTTGGGCAAGAGAAATCATACCAAAAAAAAAAATATTTTTCCTTTTCTTTTATTTATTTATTTTAGTTTTCCTTTTTGGTTTTTGCTCTTTCCCAACTCCCCACATTCTCTGAAAGAGGAAGTTGAAGCCTTGAAGGGGAAATCATGGTGTCTACTACATGCGTACTTTGGTGCACATGCCTGCATTAATTCCTACAATTGAGATTTTAGAGCCCTTTTTCTTTTTCTTTTTCTTTTTTTAATTTTTTTTTTATCGCCTTCCGATCTGACAGACAGACAAATTTTTAAGGTTTTGATTTTCCTCAAACGGTGAATAGGATTCCTCGGTAACAAACAAAGCAAGTAAAAAAAAAAATTATGAATTTTAGATGAGTTCGTTTGTTTTATTTATTTATTGATTTTGTTTTTAAGCAAAGCTTTGGCAAGTTGTGGTTTGTTTTGTTATATGTCTTGAAATTTGGTGAGTTTAGAATTTAAGAAACGTGTAAAGTCTTCCAGGCCTTTAGTGAATGTCAGGTTGTGGATAATTAGAATAAACATTTTTAGTTTTTATTAACATTTTTCTGTAAGTAAAATATACATTTTTTAGTTGACTAAAACTGTTTAGAACCCTTTATTTATTTATTACAGATACCCTGCTAAGTTGGAACTGACCAAAAGAAAAGTCACAGAACATGTGTAAATTAATAATGAGGATAACTAGCAGATATGGAGATTTTGAGGCTAGAAATTCTTTTACATGCTGATCAGATCTTTTTGGAGTGGGCCATTCTCAGAAATTGCTTCTGAGTCATTTTGGTTTTTGGTTACTTCATAAGTTTCAAGATTTTTTTTAAAATTTTTTTTTAACACATAAACAATAACACACTTATTCCCATCTAATAAATCCGTCATAAAGATGTTCATGAGAAATTTTAGTAGATCTATAAGTAAATCGTATTAAATTACAACTTTCAGATAATTATTGATTGAAAGAGAATTCATGATACTTATAAACCACTTAAATTTCTCATTTTGTATCAGTGTGTGACTCCTCGTGGTGGCTATCTCTTTTTTGATATAGTTTCTAGATTTTTTTTTTCTTTTTAAAAAGTGGGGTTTATTTATTTATTATTTATTTGTCGGGTTTTGTTTTTCTCATTCTTATTTTGCTTAAGGAGGTTTCCTTGATTTACAAACACAAGAGGCCATTTGTTTCTTTCTTTTAGGATATAATGGAGCTTGTTGCTTGAATATATGTGTGCATATATATATATATATATATATATATATGTACACACACATATATACGATATCGTAGTTCCCTACTTCCCTAAGAATGTGTTGGCTTCATTCTTTCCAAATTGCTTGTACTGGATGAGCCTCACCTTCCAAGTTTGTAGTTTTGTTTGTGTCATTATTGTAATGTACCATAAGCAGCCACTAGCTAAATTTCATTTTGGCCATATGGTTGATTCCCTAGTCCCACCAAAGCCGAATAAGAACATACAACAACAGCTAGCTATTTAAACTTTAAAAATAAAAAAAATAAAAAAATAAAAAGACTTCGAACTTTAGATCTTAATGTTCAGATACATAGATCAAGTTTAAATAATGTTACATCTTCGAGTCTAAAATTACTAGAATGACTCTTTTTTATTATATACATTTAATTAGATCATAATATGAATATGCATGAGTCCTGCTTAACGTAATGATGCTATGAAAATCATGATTAGAGCATTGTTTGAATGTTTTTTGAACGTTTTTCTTAATTGTAAATCAAAATGTAATGGCGTAGTTATGTTTCAAATATACTTAAAGTCAACTCCCTCCCTAAAAATGAAAAAATTAGGTGGTGGCCGATTTTTTGACCATTATTTAAAAAAAAAAAAACTAAACTTTTTTTTTTAATGTAAATGGTTTTTTTTTTTTAATGATAGTCTACCATTAATGTACTAATAGTCTATCACTAATTTACCAATAGTTCATCAATAATAGGTCATACGTATATTATGGATCCGTATATTAAAATTTCATAGAAAAATACTAATAATTCATCACTGATGACCACTTATAAAAAACGGCGATTTTCCTAAATTAAAAAAATAGGACATTTATGGAAAAAAAAAAAAAAAAAAGACTTAACAAAGCTATTTCTCATAATATTTGCAAAAAAAATAGTCTGATGAGGGCACTGCAGTAAATGAATCATGAAACACAACATCAATATATATGTTAAAATTATATACTATGGAATAACATATCCCAAATAATCAGAGAGTAAAAAAAAAATACAAATCATAGAGCCTTTTCTCTGTTCATTTAAGGGACCTCCTTTTTATATTATATATATTCTTTTGCTGGCTACATAATTTCATCTTTTAAGCAGTGTATTCCATATATTTGAGTTAGTTGTATCTGTATGCTTTTTGACAGTGAGAGAAAAAAAAAATTAAAACTTACGTGATTTAAAAAAAAAAAATACTAAATTGTGGGGTTTAAACTCAAGATTCTATATTTTGAAAACAACTCATATATTTATTAAACATCAACCGAGAGGGTTTAAAAAAAAAATTGTTATCTCTTAAGACAATCTAAAACTCAATAATTAAAAATAACAAACACACTCACTAGATATCCATTGAGCTGGCCTTAATTAGTCGCTTACATAATTTTTCAGAAAGTGTTTGATTACTTTTTTAAGAAGTTACAATAAGATTAGTATTTAAATTTACTAGTGAGCAAAAAATGTCTAAATGAAGTTTGTAAATTCTTATATAAACTTGCTTAGAATTGTCAAAGTCTTTTATAAGATTTTTTTAGAATGCAGATTTTGTAGTGTTAAGTAAAAGCTTCTCTAGACGAGCATATAGTTTTTGGAAGGTCATCCAAACATTTGTATAAACAATATTTAGACTAAGAAAGCCAAAAATTGCTCTGAGAAAAATCATGTAAAACAGGAACTAAAGGGTTTGTTTTTTTGTTGGGAAAAAGGAGCTGAAAATCCTTTTTTTTTTTTTTTTTTGGGGTGGGGGGGGGGGGGGGGGTAGTTAAAGGAGTTAAAAACCTTAAGCCACCTTAAATTCAACTTAATTAAAGGTCATGAAATGTTCGAGACAACAAAGCACAAAGTGGGACTTCAAACAAGCCACTTTTCTAGCAAAAAAATTGGAGTTTTGTTTGGGGCACTAAACAATAGTGCTCCAAACATTGGAGTGTTAATTTAAAAAGAAAAACTTGATTTAAAACTGTTGAAGTAAAAATGAACTCTTAAAATATGCTTTTGCTTCAACAGTGTTAAAACATTGTCATTTACTTTTTTATGTTTTTGTATGCTATTTACTTCTTTCTCAGTTTTTTTTTTTTTTTTTTTTTTCAGAAAATTATCTAAATTACCACCTATTTTTCATCTATTGACCAATATGATACAAATACTCCACGTTTAACCAATATGACATAAATTTTAGTTAACTTTAGTTTAATTTTACGTCATATTGATCTAGTGTTAACTTTTTATATCATAATAGTATAACAGTCTCTAAATTTGTGTCAATCAAAGGTCCCCCTTTTTTTAGCCCAAGCCCAAAAAAGTTCAGGTAAAGCCAGGGAAATTTTGGGGAGTTTACATAAATATTACTATTAAAATTGATAGAATATAGTGGTTGATACATTCATGACTCTATCACAATAAGTGAAATTCAAATATTCTATCTCAGGGTTTTTTTTTTTTTTTTATTATTTTTAAATCCTTGGATAGATCTCTACTATGAATAAATAAATAAATAACTACTAAAAAATATTGAATACTAAAAACATAATTGACTAGTCTACTGACAACCTCCATATGGGTGATAGGTTATCGTGTTATGATGATATAATGTCGCAAACTCATACCGAACAAAAAAGGAATGACAAGTTCCTCTTGAAGACCCATTGTGATCAATGAGGAACGATGAGCACCTTAACATTGTGAAGACTTGTCGGAAATGATGAGGTTCGGTTGCCTTTCGCAAAGCCTCTTTCGTGTTCGAGGATTGTTGAGCCTCGATGGCTTGCCTCGTGGTGACAATAGTGACGCCTCGGCAGCCTCGCTGTTGGAGGGGAGAGAGAAAGAGAGGGGAGAAACAAAATCATACACATGAAATAGGGGGTAAAGAATTTGAAATTTTAGAAGTATAAAACAATTAATTGGCTACTAACTTAATTAGTTAAAAGAAATTAGTCCATTTACTTAAAGAGTAAGTAGTTTGTAGGCCATGGTTCACGAAACATTACTATACCTCGAACTTAAATCGCCTCATTTTAGACGTCAACATTTATTTTCTTGCGTGTTAATTTGAACAAGATTAACGGCCTTTTCTTCTCTCCTCCTTTTTCTTAGTTTCTGATTTTTTTTTTAATTTTCTAATTATTGTCTTTTCTTGGGGTTCATTTGATCACATATTGAAAAAGATGAAGCATGCCCAGAAAGATTAGTTCAACCATCTACTCAACTATAGTTTGAGTTGATTGGCATCTATTATTGTTATTCATGAAAAAGAGGTAGGACATTATAAGGCATCTATTATGCTAACGAGAATAATTCTAGCGAAAGACAACCTTTAAAAAAAAAAAAAAAAAAAAAAAAAGTCCGATAAAATAGTCGAAATAATCTCTTAAACTTACATGTTTATGTTTTTTTTTTTTGTCCTTATTTAATACTTGTTTGGATTTTTACACTCCAAAGTTATATAATTTTAGATTCAAAAAAAAAAAAGCTATTATAATTGGAGTAATAATCCATAACTACGTTTTTCTAAAATACAATTGTATAAATCACGCATTCATTTGCAATCGTCTTGGTTTGGGTATTTTTGATAGTTTGTGGAGTCAGATCCAAATAGGGACAAACATTTTAATGAGAAAATTATGAAAACAGATCTTCATATAGATATGTTTATATTTTTTTGTCCTTTTTTAATGCTTGTTTAAATTTTTGACCCTCCGTATTTATCAACTTAGAAATTTAAAAAAAAAAAACTGAACCTATTCTAATGAAGACAATAATTTGGGAGGAAAGCATCTGAATGACATAAATTTAAAAATCATTGCATCAACGTGTCACAAAAAATTAACACTAGACTAACATGATATAAAATTATATTAAAGTTAACTAATATTTGTAATATGTTGATTAAGAATAAGAAATTTGTATCATATTAATTAATATATGAAAAAATATGATCATGGTAATTCTATTGATTTTTTTAAAACCTGGACCTACATATGCGTTATCATGCAATCACTGGCTAGCTTAATAAAGTTCGGCCCAAGCCCATTTTATAATTTAAAAAGCAAAAAGAAAAAAAACTTCGGATTTTGTCACTGATAATGAAGAATTGGATTTATGCCAGACAAATAGACATGTCAAAGGTCAACAAATTTAACAAAAATTCTGTCTTACAAATAAATAGACGTATAAAAGTTATGATAAGCCACGTAATTTTTCAACCCTAAAAAAAAAAAAAAAAACTCAGAAAATTACTTAAATAACTAATTTTTTTTCATCTATCCACTAGTATGACAAAATTTTCACTCATGACCTATATGACAAAAAATTTAGTTTACTTTAATTTAATTTTGTGTTATATTAATTTAGTGCTAATTTTTTGTGTCTTATTAATGCAACAATCTCTAAATTTGTGTCATTCAGGTGTTTTTCCCTTAAATATTTAGTGATTATAAATATAGTTTAATGATTATATCACATCTGACTTTCTAAAATTTGAATTCCCATCTCACATTCAAAAAAAAAAAAAAATACATACCATTAATTCAAATACAAAGCTTTGGTTAGCAAAATAATCAATATTACATTGGTACTAATAACCTATTTGTTTTTTTTTTTCTAAAGAAATTATTATTATTTGGTTATTTCTAAATTCTTTATGATAATTCATATAATAAAGTAGCTAAACGACAAACCATATGTTGACTACTTTTTAGGTAGGAGATGCCATTCCTTCGTTTCAAAGTTGTAAATTACATGTTGACTATGAACTACGTGATGTCATTCATTTAAATATTTGGTCTTCTATATACTCAATGAATGTTGAATAACTCTTTATACGTTAGTGGAATTCTATGTTTTTTCTTGCAACCAAAAAAGAAATTCTTTGTTTTTTTTTTATATTCAAATAGTGTAATTCTATGTTTGGTTCATACTTCATTTACTAATGAGTCAAAGTTGAAAAATGCAGTAATATAAATGTTTTGATAAATAATTATTTTTATTTAAAAAAAAAAAAGGCTTTAATGGGCCATGGTCAATAAAGAGAAGGGCTTGGCCCTTAAAGTTTGCCGCTTTGACATTTATGGTCAAAGTGCCGTGTAAGTGAATGGTCAAAATATGCAAATAATGTTCACATTTCTATAAGATGAAAACAAAGTTTGCACTAAAACTTGCCCCATTTAGCACTTCTTATAAGAAGTTTATGGCAACCTATGAAAAGACGCATACAATTGGGAATAAAAGTTATAATATATTGAAGGGATAATAATAAACTTTCTTGGCATTTCATCCTGTGTTTCAAATAAATATTAACGATCCGTTTGAATTATAGGTTTAAAAAATAAATACATATTAAATTTAAATTTTTGTGAGAGACAATATTATAAGAAACTTTTTAAATAAAAATATTTTAAAAAAACAGTTTTTAAATAGTGATCTAAACTTGCCCCATTTAGCACTTCTTAAAAGATGTATTTTATTAGACAAAGTTGATGTCTATAGAATACATAATTTTATTTTATACAAGAGAGAAAAAAAAAGGAATAGTTAATTGTGTCACTAAAATCAAACAAGCACACTTGTACATATGTGTTATTTACAATTGCAGGGACATTTTCCTCTTAAGCCTGAAATAGCCAAAATACTGGTTTATTCCGTAGCTTCAAGGACAAACTTCTTGTTCCATTGCTTGTATCGCCAACTGTTCTTTTGGAAAGACTTGTGATCTTTTTTATTTGGTTTTGTTTTGTTTGTTTGTATGTTTGTTTTTAATCCCTTCCTCCAAATGATTATGACAACTATTGCTTACCCATAATTTTATATTTCTTATTACGACTTAAGAGAATTGGTCTTTACGTGTGCCTTCTTATTTATTATTATTATTTTTTTAGGTTGAAAAACTACGCCACCGTTTGATTGGTCGGTTTTAAATTGGAATTTTCAGGTTGGAGTTAGTTGACTTTTAAAAATTAATTAAAAAAAAAGTTAACTTAAAAAAAAGACAAAAAACTGGGTTGTAATTTTAATGTAAGAGTTGGTGAACCAACAAACCATACATTTATGGCTTTTTTATATTAGTACACCATAAACTTATTATAGAGTTGCAATTTACATCCTAAATTTTTAATTTTGACAATTTACACCATAAACTTACAAATCTGTAGCAATTTGCATCCCATTGATAAACAATGTTAAATTTTTAATGAAAATTGATACTTCGCTTGCATATAGATTATTAATTAGCAAAGATAAAAATAATTATTTATGTTATGAATTAACAACCTATATACTAATCACATATCAATTTTCTTCAAAATATTAATATTATTGTCAATGAGGTGTAATTTGCTACATATTTGTAAGTTCAATGTGAAAATTGTCAAAATTAAAATTTTAGGATGCAAATTGTAACTTTACGATAAATTTAGAGTATACCAATGCAAAAAAGCCTACATTTATATCACATAAAAATATGAAGATTTGTTAATGGTACATGTCAAGAGCTGTAACTTGTGAGAGTATTTCTAATGTAATACTAAATTGATATGTCAATGATAAACTTTGACATCTAGGTAAATTATTATAATTCGGTATTATTTTTGATGTCAAATTTGTCACATATTAAACTTGATGGTAGATATGCCACCAAATTTAGCTAATGACCAATTCAACATTTACTATTGATTGGTATTTTAACTTTTTCATACAATCGTTAAAATATTTTTATCTTAAATTATTTAAATATTAAAAGTTTACTTTTACGAGTTTCGAAACATAATAAAAACGGCACAAAGCAAAGTTAACATTACAAATAAATAGAGTGCAAAATATGATAATACAAGTTTTCACATTTGTTAGTGATAAATATAGCATTGAGATGAACATAAAGTCGAGATTTACTGTCTTAAATTTTCTATCCTATTGATTGTCATCCCATTAATACTATGTCATATTATATTAAAGAATTCAGTCATAAAAAAGGCTAAATATTAAAATAAATGTGCAAATTAATAAATTGTCAAAACAATATTTGAGAAACTATCATTAAGACAAGAAAATAAAATAATATATCTCAACTTCATAAACATATATATTGAAGATGCTCTAAAGATTTTAGCTAAATATATGAGCTTAATTCTTAATGATTCCTTTGTCTTGCTTTTTCTAGAATTTGATTTCTTTTACTAATAATAGATGAACCAGAGAACCTCGGATTATTCACTAATCTTTAATACAATTATGGCTGGCTCCGGCCTCTGAGAATGACCATTTTTTCATATTAAAAAAATAAAAATAAAAAATGAAAACAGAAATAGAAGTAAAAATAAAAAATACATAGAGAAAATTACAAACTTGGGAAAAATGATTCTAGAATTTCAACCTACAAAAAACATGTCATTCGTGTGCAGCTGTTTGCAGCCCACAAATACGGGCACCATTTAATAAATTAAAATTTCCACTTATATACAAAAAAAAAAAAAAAAAAAATCCATGTCATACAAAGTAGATAAGAATGGGTTTATTGACACTCCCCATTTTACTTTTCTTATCCATTTTTCAAAATCATCAACAAATTAATTTCAAAATTAAAAAATTACTTATTCCATCCTTTTTTTCGCCTAAAAAACCCTTATAGCTAAATTATTTGTCTTTCTTCTTTCTCCACATACTAAATCTCAACTCTGCATATTTTTTTAATATGTTTTCTTTTATATTTATTTTTAAATTTTCTTCAAACAAGATTTCTTTTGTCTTTTTTCCTTTTTAGATATCTCATAAAAATCTTCATCAGAGAAAAATTTATGAACTTATCTTTTGGTACATTTCTTTTTAAGACGATAAAAACTTGAGGATAATATACTGATGAAGCTAAATATTCCACAAGCATGGTTGAAAATGTTATAAATTTGGTTAATACTTTTATTAGACAATTAAAAAAAGCTCACAATTCAGAGTGAATTTCTAATTCTCTCAATTATTTATAAAATAAATAACCAATCAAATTAATTTATTTGATTATATATCCATATCATGCATACGTATTTTCCATTTGCTTGTTATTTTTTAGAAAACAAAAAACTAGTTATAATATGAAATTACAAAAAACTATTAAAAAAATATGAATAATGACAAACAAAATAAAAGAATCTTCTCTTAAAAAAAATTCTCATGGAAATAAATTAAAAAATAACAACAAAATAGAACATTTAAAAAAAAAGGAAAAAATGTATAGGAATTTAGACTTTAATGGGAGGAGAAAGAAAAAAATAAATAATATGGTAAGTGGTTTTTTGGAAAAATTAAGGGCTGAAACAAGTAATGCTTTAATCCTAAAATTAATATGGTAAGTGGTTTTAAAAAGTGGATGAGAAAAGTAAAATGGGATATCAATAAATCTACCCATTGGACAAATATATATATATTTTCTGAATAAATTGAACTAAAAAACAACCCCTAAACTTCTGAGATATTATCCACTTTACTATTTTTTCCCCTCAAGTAGTACCAACACGGTAAATGAAAATTCAAATTCCCTAAAAAAATAACTGAAATTGTAAATAGTGCATTACATTTAAATTATTATTTTTAAAAATTTTATACCAAGTGATATTACTATGTACTCGTCAAAACATAATTGACAATCGATATTTAATCAATTCTCGGTATTCTGTTTAATTAATAAATATTGATTGACAGCAATTATGGACTTGAAATATCCCATTTATTGTTTTTGATAGAAATATATCCCGTTTATTGCTAAAACCATTGAATTATTCTTTTAAAAAAGGAAAAAAGAAAAAGGAAAAAAAAAAAAAAGAAGAATATCCACCCTTAGCAGGCATTTAATTATTGAAGGTGTAATGTGATATGTTTTTGTCCATATTTTCACATTACATGTTAGGTGATTTGGTATGAGATAAAATACTCAAATCAATTTTATTAAGGGCAATAGCCTAGTGTAAGCATTTCGAGTTATTTTTCAATCGCCTAGAATTGATCTAACAAATGAATGAGAAAGTAAAGTGCAAAAAAAGAGTAAAAAGTCAAGAACATACATGTTGGTTCGCCCTCCATTTGTGGAGTTTGGACGGTTTCGCTATTAAAAAGAGAAAAAAAAAAAATACAAAATACAAAATATACCTAAGAATAGGAATGAGGAGCTAGCATTAGGAATTGAAGAGAATATTAATAAAGAGAAAAAGATCTTCTAACATGCGGGAATGGTCCCTATTTATGGGGAGTTTTTTGATTACGTGGGGATTTTGTCTTCAAATTTAAGATTCTGTTTGGATCGTTAGTTGGAGTTGGTTGACTTTTTAAAAACTAGTCATAATTTTTCTTGATTTTTTAAAAAAAGACAAAAATCTAGTAAAAAAAAAGTACAGTTTAGTTGGAGTTAAACTAATATGCCAAACAAAGTGTAAATGAAAGTTGTCTTATCTCATCTTGGTTGACTTTCTTTTTGGTGCATGTATTCTTTAAATCTGGAATGTCCTTTTATGAACTACATTTGGTCCTGATTTCTCGGCAAAGTAGGTTTGGAGATCATTCTTTTAGAAGGTACTGCTTCTACAATCGTCTTGAATTGATCCCATTTGTTCTTCAATAGATCAGTGGTCTCCTATCGATCCTTGATGGTAGTCTTTGTGTGAGTGATGTCCTGTTGCTCTATGGTCAAAGAGTGATTCAAATTGATATATTATATGGAGAAAGACGAGATATAAAATATGAATCAACAATACATAACTTAAAACACACATTATTCATAAATATTTCTATTATAGTAATATATATATATTTATTTTCTGAACTGAGATGGAAGGATTCAAACTCTGTATTTTTAGATAAAGTCATGTATGATATTACTGTTAAACTATATATGTAATCACTAGTAATATATTTATACTTTGTTTTTGGAATGTAAATCTAAATTCTTTAATAAGTTAAGAAAAATACTACAATTGCGCTGGACAACTATAAACTTAAACCATTTAGGGTTTGTTTGATGAATGAATTTGAGTTGAAATTTTTAAGTTTCAATAGTAACTTTTTTTGAATTTTTAGAAAAGATAAAAAACTTTTTTAGAGAAGACAAAAAACTTTTTCAGAAAAAGACAAAAACTGAGTTGAAAAATTTGAGTTTGAGTTAAAATGCCAAACTCCCCCTTAATATATATTTTGATTATGATGTAATTACGATGGTTTGATCAGACTTTTAAATATGTACAATTCAGAAAAAGACAAAAACTGAGTTGAAAAATTTGAGTTTGAGTTAAAATGCCAAACTCCCCCTTAATATATATTTTGATTATGATGTAATTACGATGGTTTGATCAGACTTTTAAATATGTACAGTACTAAACTTCCATTTAACACTTCATCTTAAATTCTTTTCAAAAATTTTCTCTTATAAAAATTTAAATTCTATTTAAAACCGTGTGTCTAAATCACGGATTAAAAAATCGTGATTTTTCGCGAAATATCGCGCGAAATATTGCGTTTTTCACGTGTGCGACAGCGATACCGGCGGAAAGGAAATTTCGCCAAAATATCGCGAAAATATCGCAATTTATCGCGGTTTATCGCGGTAATTTCGCTGTCGAATGAAAACAGTTAAAAACAGCCAAAATTTTCGTGAAAAATCGCGATAAATCACGATATTTTGGCGATAATTTCGCCTGCTGCCGCCGCCGGTTTTCAAAACATTTTTCCTTTTTTTGTTTTGTTTTCCCGCCTCTTTTTACGTGATTAAAGTTTAATCATTAAACTTTTGTTTTGTTTTTTTTTGTTTTCTCGCCAGCCTTTACTCTTTTTTAAGAACCTTTTTTTGGTTTTTTTTTTTTTTCTCCACTTTTGCGTGATGCCGTGATTTGGGTGCTGATGTATATAAAGGTGCTAGTGCAAATAATTGTGTTTTTTTTCTCCTCTTTATAATTGGATTTAATATGTTTTTTTTTTGGCAATTTGCTTCACGTGAAGAGCTTCAAATAATTGAGCATAAGTTTTGCATATCATTGTAACTCAGCTCATATTCTGTGTGGGTGCATCGTCAGTTTCCTATTCATGGAGTAACCGTTGGAAGAGATCGCCAGTGCTACCAATCACATGTTGATAATTTTATACAAAATTATGCAAATTCCATGTCATGGTACCAGTACTGTCTCTTACAAGATTCAGCTCCACCTAACTTTGAACCTGCGCGAACATCTTTCTGGTATTAGGATATGTATTTAGTGACTATTTATTATTTTTATTTTTGTTATATTATTTACTGTATTAGCATTTCATTGAGGGTTAAGGTTTATTATGTCCCCCCTGACTAGGTGTATCTACTTTTTTTAATTAATAAATTTTATCCTCGTACCGTCGAGGTTTCGTTGCTTGGTAAATTAGGTCATATAAGTATGTTTACTTTTTTGACGTAAAATATAATGTTTATTTTATGCATATATGGTTATTTTAGTATGTATAAAAGCCATATTTAAGTTTTATGTATTTTTAAGCTAATTTTCTAACTTTTTTTAAATTTTTCTGAAATTTCCATCGATATTTCCGTAAAATGACAGTTGTGAAATTTCCGTCATTTGCGATATTTTAATCCTGGGTCTAAATACTCTTCTGTAGAAGGAACTACCTAATTCCTCAAATTTTGTCCCAAAAAAAAAAAAAAACCAATTATTGTTTTTTTGTCAGTAAAACCTTTAAATTTTTTTATTTTCAAAGAGGGACAGAATGGTCAATTGGAAAAAAGTACAGGTAATTTCGTTAATACGACAGGGGGTACGGACCGGGGTTTTTTTTTTTTTTTTTTGGTTTCCTTACTAAAGTACTGCCTGAATGTCCGGCCTAAATTGTACATTCTTTCTTGTTCCTTTTTTTTATTCTATTTTTTATTTTAATATTTTTTCCTGCTTTTCCTTTATTTAGGATTTTCTTCCAAACACAAACTGCTTCAAAAAAAAAAAAAAAAAAAAAAAAAAAAAAACTTTCTCATATCCAATGCCTCTTATTTTATTTTATTTCATTTATTTAAAGCAAAACCCGCGAACAGAGCGCTTTCGTCGTTCGTTTTCACAGCTCTTTTTTCTCTGTTTTTTTTTTCCCCCTATTTTGTTGGCCCCTCTGTGCCTCCGATTCTTCTGGGTTTTCCTTATTTCGTCTCCATTTTTCTGATCACAGAAATTATTTTTTCCTTTTTCGTTTTTTACATGGTGAATTTATGGCTCTCCTTTGAATCTCAAAAAGCCCTTTTGATTCTCGCCGACTTTCTGCTTTTTCTTCTTCTTCATCATCTCGGTTCTATATAAAAGGTCAAACTTTTCGTCTCTTTTTTTTTAATATTAAATTTAAAATTTTTAATTTTGAGAATATTGGTATTGCACGCGTGGTTCATGTAGGCGTTGGCTCCTCTTCTGGCTTTGATTCTGCTTCAAGGGTTTATTTTTATATTTTTATTGGATTTCAACCCCTTTTTTAATTATTATTTTTTTTCAATTTCTGGGTCGTTGGTCCTTGGTAATCAAGTGGTGGGAATTGGGTCATTTTCTTAGGGTTTACTTATATTTTGTTTTTGTCAATCTATTTAATTTTAGGAAAGTAACAAAAAAGAGAAAAAGAAAAGAAAAGAAAAGAAAAGAAAATGGTTGGTGATAAGGGTACATAAGGTTTCGAGGTTCATAAATTCATGAAGAAAACTTTTTCTTGAAAATTTTCTTATTTGGTGGCTTGAAAATACAAACTTGTGTTTTTGGTTTTTGGTGTGTTTTTTAGGTCAACAAAGGAGGCGCCTAGTTTTTGATTTGGTTTAATCTGGTGTTTTCCATTTATGCAAAAAGCTTTGTGATTTGAATTACATACTGTCATTTTTTGGCCAAAAATCTTGCAATTTTAATTTTTCCGTTTCCCCTTGATTAGAAAAAGTCCACATATATATATCCTTCTAATCATGGGGTGTTAATATATCATTATCAATCAAAAGGGGGTTCTTTAATTTTCTGGGTTTTGCTATTTTTTTCCCACATATTTTTGTTTTCTGGGTCTTCTTGTTTTGGATTCTTGAAAATGGATTCCAAGACAAGTGAAGATGTTGGAGGTGTCAAAGCCGTTTCGAAGGTGAATGGCACAGGAAGTGTTAGTAGCAAAGACATGATGTTTAGAGCGGATCAGATTGATTTGAAGAATCTGGATATACAGCTAGAGAAGCATTTCAGCAAAGTTTTCTCGAGAAACAGCAACAACCAGAGGCCTAAGGAAGAGTGGGAGATTGATCTGTCCAAATTGGATATAAGATATGTTGTGGCCCAAGGGACCTACGGTACTGTGTATAGGGGTACTTATGATACACAAGATGTTGCAGGTAAAGAGAAAAACATGTTGTTTTCGATATCTTCCGTATTATAATCTTGTTGTCTTGTTTCAACTTCTTTGGATTGGCATTGACTGTTTAGAATTAGACTCTAACGAGAGCGATAAAAATCGGAGAAAAAAACAAATGAACAAACACACAAACAAGAGTGTTTTTGGTTCATCCTAACTTGGGCGATAATTAGGCTCCACACACTTGACATTGATATTGACGTGTTTGTGAATTTGTAGAATACATTATCTTTATACTTCTGGTATTGATTTGCAAGGTCGTAAAATTAGTTCACATTTTCGTTTTGATGTTGTCCAATCCTGTTTATTTTATGGTGGCACTGATATTCACACCAGGAAGAATGGGAAAGTTAATTACAGGATTTTTTTTTGGTGAAAGAAAAACTATTTGAGTCTTAAATCAGTTTTATTGGTTAACAGGGAAATATTAAGAACTGCAAAAGGCTTCACTTAGTATTATATCACGAGATAAAAAAGGTTTGGTATGTTTTTTGGCGGCAACTTGCTTTCACTTGGTGGGCTAGTTCCATTAAGGATTTGGAAATTGATGAAGAACAAGTAGGAATATATCTCGCACATGTGGTACAATATTTGAAACTGGGTTGGTTCTGTAACGATTCTACGTATTTGCTTCCTTGTTTATTGTTTACCGTTTAGATTGCACCATGGTAGACAACTAATTGAGTTGATGTTTAACTACGATGATTCACTCCTTTACTAAGTGTGACTGTTAGCTATATAAAACTGTTGATAATCACACCAAATTCTTGTTGTGATGATGTCTCAAATTCAACAGTGAAGGTGTTGGACTGGGGAGAGGACGGTCTTGCAACAACTGCTGAAACGGCAGCTATGCGGGCCTCATTTCGGCAAGAGGTTGCTGTTTGGCACAAGCTTGACCATCCTAATGTTACAAAAGTACGAACTCTTGTTCTCTAACCTTTTCATTTGGATTATTTTGACATTGTCACGAGAAAAAACATATCAATTCTAGATTTTATGGTTGCTTTTCATATGAGGGCAAAAATTTTGCAACAGCAGCTTCTAGTTAGTGAGCTTTGTAATCTCTTATGTGTTCTATTGTAAAATATAGCCATATGTTAGTGCCTCAATATGGTGTAACTCGAGTTCTTTTTTTTTTTTTCATTTTTCTGATTGGTTGAGTTTCTAACTTTTTTTTTTTCTTCCTTCCAAATTTTGGTTTTAGTTTGTTGGGGCTTCAATGGGAGCTGCAGATCTTAAGATTCCTTCCAAAAATCCTTCCGATGGTTATGGTTCGCATCCTTCAAAGGCGTGTTGCGTGGTTGTGGAGTATCTTCCTGGTGGCACACTCAAACAATTCCTAATAAGAAATAGGCGCAAGAAGCTTGCCTTTAAAGTTGTGATTCAAATTGCTCTGGACCTCTCTAGAGGGTAAGTCCCGTTCTTTACAATTTTTGCCTATGTCAGCCTACAAATACACATTCCATTAACAAAGTGTCATTACTTGTTTGAATTTTGCAGACTTAGCTATCTGCATTCGAAGAAAATCGTACATCGTGATGTCAAAACAGAGAATATGTTGCTAGATGCTCAGAGAAATCTGAAAATAGCTGATTTTGGTGTTGCTCGCGTCGAAGCTCAAAATCCCAGGGACATGACTGGTGAAACTGGGACTCTTGGCTACATGGCTCCAGAGGTATATATGCTGTGCTAAAATCTGAATTTGCCTTCATCTAAGATAAATACCATTCCATTAAAGGGGCAAAAATAATGTAATTCAGTTATGATTCTCGTTTTATACGAATCAAAAAGAGAAACATGTGCTGAGAAGCTGCATTTAGTTTTGGGTTTGAAGTGTTTTAGTTACTGAAACTCAAATGAGAAAAATGTCTTCTTTTGTGTAGGTTCTCGATGGTAAGCCTTATAATCGAAGATGTGACGTCTACAGCTTTGGAATATGCTTGTGGGAGATTTATTGTTGTGATATGCCTTACCCGGACCTTAGCTTTGCTGATATATCATCTGCAGTTGTACGACAGGTCAGTTTAAGAATAGTTGGATTGAGAGCATACCATTTGGCTTTAGTGGTGGTAGACACCACAACTTAGAAATAGTAGGTCCTGCCGTAGGCTCCACCTCCCTCCACATGCGGGTTTCAACAATTGCGAGCAGTGGGGTTGAGTACCACTGATGTGCTTTTATCTTTTTTTGATAGTTTTATAAAGTCACATTGAACCTACTGTAGCATCGGAATTTTATATATGAGAGAAGAATTATTGTCTTGATCCAAATCCGACTATGCAAACAAATCAAAGCGATGCCTAGCGGAATCAAGTGATTTTGGAATTGACATAAACATGTTCATGTCCAATGAAGTCTCGAAATTATGTTGATGAAGGATTTATTTTATTAACTTAATCAGAAAGAATGACGGACGACCAAAAATTATAAAGATTTGGATCAAGCTTAAAAGCTTTTAGAAAATTAGATCAAGTTGTTGTGTATCAACTGTTATGGTTATTTCATTTTTATCTTTCTTTGGTAACTTTGTAATGCTTTATACTTACTGTTAGGATCTGATATTGAAGCTTCGTTGCGTGGTTTTTTTTTCAATAGAATTTACGACCAGAAATTCCAAGATGCTGTCCGACTTCTTTAGCGAACATCATGCGCAAATGCTGGGACGGAAATGCAGACAAACGTCCGGAAATGGACGAGGTGGTGAGATTGTTGGAAGCAATTGATACAAGTAAAGGAGGAGGGATGATACCTGAAGACCAAGCCTCTGGTTGTTTCTGTCTTCGTCCCGCTCGTGGCCCCTAAACTTTATTTATCTATCGATGGTTATTTGTGTTGATGAATTGGAATTACGGGCTTTTTTATTGCCCGGCCGAAGGGAGTGAGAAAAATGGGGGCAGTTGATTGGGATTCATTGTTTGCAGATTTTCCTTTTGGTGATGAAAATGTGTCTCTGTAGTCCACAGACAGAGGAGGGTGGTTCATTGTTTTTACATAAAGGTATTGCATCCATTGTGCTCGTCATATACATATATATATATACACACATATATAAATATATATAGGTCTGTTCTGATCTTGGAAGAGTTGCTATATTTGCAAGGATTTTGCTTCCTTTAGCATGTATTGATGATGAAATACAAATAATATCCTATATTGCGCCACATTTTAATAAATTTTTTTTCCCTTTTTGCTTGCTGTTTTATTTTTATGTGATTTTGATAAGATTTAATAGTCAGAAACTCGTGTTACCTCGAAGAAAACCTGCCAGTGGAAAACTCCGAACTGTTTGTATTGTGACGAGTTGGGTCCCTTGCAGACCTTGGCTTGACGACTATAGATTTTAAAGCACTACATATAAAATAAAGCTGATACTATAGATTTTATTCCCCAAGATTGACTCAGCAATCTCAGGTTTCATAGGTAAAAGAAGCACTTGGCTTGACGACTTTACGAAACAAACGTTGGCAAAGCATTATAAAGAATGCTTACCAGTGGAAATTGCCTGGTGACTAACCTTCCAACGGGAGAGTATCTTTCAGAAAAATTACTGTTCTTGACGATTCCAAATCAGTAGATCAATAGCGAGTGATTAGCCACTACTTTGAAGTAGTTGTTGGAGCATAGTTTCTAAAACTGAAAGAAGCGTCCCGAATTAAGAATCAAGATTAAGCAAGTAAAGCCACCAAGTGCGGTGGTCTAGCGACAATGGGTTAGTGATCAAACATTTGAGTGTTGGATGACCGTCTAAGGGGTCTTAAATGTGAATGCTTGTTTTCTTCCAGGTTAATACTTGATGACGAGTTTCTGAGATCATACCCCCTCGTATCCTTACCATTAGAATATTTAGTGGAGTTGGGGTGACGTGTTCCTCATCAAGAAATAGGGCCCTCTTATAGGGCCTTCAACAAACATTCTTGTCAGCGTCTGGGGAGCCCCTTTGGTAATGTCCAGAGAGATATGCTAACACACGAAAAAAAAAAAAAGATTAAGCAAGTAAAGTAAAATAATCAAGAATATTAAACCAAAATCAAAGAACACAATAAAGCCTTAAAAACAACGTAATAAAAACTAGAATCCAGTGTGATTGGATGAAGATCTTGTGTTTGTGGAAATTTTTGTAGGTAATTCTTAAAATTCAAGGGAGTTTATAGTAGACTTCTAAATGAGCAAGATCTAGGTGGACTTCTATTTGAGCACTTGCTTAAGTCAACTCATTTTTCTGATTTTTACATGATAATTCAAATATCATCCAACAATAATCATAAGCTTGGATGGTAAGTTTGAATCGTGCTAAAAGAAGTAGTCCATATTTGTGGTGTGTCTCATTGATCTTTAAAAGAAAAAAAAAAATTTCAAAATTAATGTCACAATCATAGTATATATTAATTATATACATGTATGAATATATAAAAAAGATTAAAGTACACAAATCAAATCAAATCCAATCTATAATAAAATTTATCTTTTTGTTTGTGCTTTTCATTGTGGACCATTAAAGTGTGTCTAACACAACCCGATAGTTTTTTTTTTTTGCAGTAAAGAGGTATGCTCTCCATTCAAGAAACATTATATGATGAAAGTTCTGTCGTGACACCAACTGATTTCACGCGAATATGATCAGATTTCAAATCCTAGACCCAACTCCAAGTCATGTATAATCTTTTAAAACTCCCACATTAATACTAGGTGACGTTTAAGTTTAACTCTAATTAAACTGTATTTTTTCATTTAAATTTTTGTCTTTTTCTGAAAATTCAATAAAAATTATAATTAGTTTTTTAAAAGTTAGCCAACTCCAATTTAAAAATTTTATTTTCAACTGACGAACCAAACACAAGTTGAATAAAAGTCAGATAATAGTTCAAAAATTATGAGCCAAGACATTTTCTTCTACATATAAATATGCATAACCAATATCATATTCATTACAATTAGCACACAAAACATACACATAATAAATGCATGCATGACTATGGCTGATTCTATCATAAAATTTAAAACAGTGTAAATATCGTCTTCTTAAATTAAATTAAAAAAGAAAAGAAAAGAAAAGAAAAGATGTATATACATAAGATCATCTTTAATGTATATATCCATATCAATGCTATATTTTATATCACTTTTTTTAATCATAATTATTATGCTTTAAAATTTGTAAAAGTGAACTTTTAATATTTAAATAAATTAAAAATGAAAATAGTGTAATAATTATATGAAAAAGTGAAGGCAACAATAAATAAAAATCAATTGTTAAATTTGATCTTGACTATCTATTATGGTAAATTTGCAATCAAATTTGACATTAAAAAAAAAACTCTATTGGAAAGTACTTTTTTCATCAAAATATTAAAATTTACTATTATCAGATCAATTTAGACCTTCATTGAAGATGCTCTAAGACGTGCATATATCTATACATATCCAATTTTTACTGTTTAAGCTTTTTGTCCAAAACAGTTAATTTTTGGATGAAAATATTTTGTATTTAATTTTTGGTCCTTCAATTCTCTCTCTCTCTTTTAATTTAGTCCTTTCTTTTGTATTGGTCAACTTTTTTCATTTTAGTCATTTTATCTTTTTTGTAATTTTTGCATGCCTCCTTTATTTATTTATTTTTATTTTTAGGTCTTTTTTATTTTTATTTTTGTGGGTCTATTTTTTTAATTTTTCCTATTTAGATAAATTTAAAAAAAAAAAAAATTTGTCCAATATGTGGATACGATATGTTTTAGACTAGTATATATATTTGTTCACCTATATAAACCCACAAATACAAAATGTAATGTCGTTATTCAGCCCATGGTGCCCACACACACAACCATCAAATATTGTTCATCTAATGGAATATTTAGATTAACGTACGTACCCTTTTGGAAGTGGAGTGTCACAACCATTATTTTCTCCACATATATACACATATATATATATATATGTATATATATTTGTCCATATATATGCTGATAATTCACCTTCTCTCAATTCACATCTAAGAAGAAAAAGATAACAGAACCATCCGGAATTGGAAGCTCATATATACATATATATATATATGTGTATTCATATATATATATATATATATATATAACAAAAAGGGCTAGCTAGGTGTTATAGATGATAATGATCATATAAAGCAGGACCAACCAATGAACGCAGACGCTTTCATTGTCATGGTACAAAGACACACAGAAAAGAACTTTCAAAATTAGCCATCGGGCGTAATTTGTTTTCTACTATTTTCTGTACCAAACAAATTAATTTGGACGGCACTATGACTATGTGCACGCATATATACAAGTTTCTAGTAAATTTTCTTTTACCTAATTGTTCTTATCTGAGATCTGTACCTAGACAGCGATATTCACTTATATATGTTAAGGTTTGGACCAATGATTCGCGCATCAATTTCTTTCTTTGTTTTTTTGTTATTATTATTATTTTTTGTGTGGTCCGAATTGTAAATAAGTACTAAAGAAATGGGTTATATAGCGAATAAATTAAAGGAAGTTTTGCAATTATTAACAATTGTGTTTATATGTGTCGATTTACTAGAAGTTCTATGATGTTAGTGGAGTTGGTATTTTCTCAGTGGGACTAGTTTTTTCTTTTGAAGATGACAAATTTTTTTTCCCATGAAAAGACCACTTTATTAAGGAAATTAAGGAATTATTAGTATTTTGGACAATTAGTATCCATCATGAAATTAAAAGTATCCAAACAATAATCGCCAACTTCTATTTCCACCTTTCTTATTCTTTCAAAAAAAAAATAATAATAAAGATTATTAGAAATTAAAAAAACTAATCATGCACAATATTTGGATTCGTCCATATCCAACTTCTTTATTTTGAGAAGAATATATTACATATAAAAACAATACTTAATGTTTATTGATAGATATATACACCATGGAAAGCTTAATTTACACACCTCTTTTTTTTTTTTTTTTTTTTTTCCCCTTAAACATGAAAATAAGAAAATAATTTAGCTGATGATAATGGTCATGCTTTATGTATGAGAGTTTAGACTTCCCCACACGAAAAAATGTGTCTCATGATGAGTTGGAACAAATTCACGATAAGCCTAAGAAAACGATGTCTATCCAAAATATATACAGCACATATTGCATTGGTTAATTATTCAGGGAAGCGTCCTAATTACTCCATTTATTTCCCAATCTATTTGTTTTTATTTTTTTTTTAATTTTTAATTTTATTAAGGAATCTATATTGGATTTCTTCTCCTTTCTTTTGGGATAATTTTCTGATATTTTTTCTTTTTCAATTTATGAACTTCAAAATTTAGTTTGGTGAACGACTAGCATTAATGTTCATTATAATTAATTAATCATGGTAGATTTCACACTAATTTATTATTAATAGGAAGGATAAAGTCTTCCTAGTACTCGTACGTTTAGAATAATATTATTTATAAATATCACTTTTTGGCTTTAATAAAGAAAACTTCTCATTGGCTAGAAATAATAAGGAATACTATCAGTTTGATAATATATTATATCGCTAGACAACCTATAGTGGACTTCGAAAAATATGCCATTAAGTACTCTCACATGCTTTTTTTAAAAAAAAAAAAAAAAAAAAAAAAATTAATGAAAGAAATTAAAAAAAATTCCGAAATTGCTTGAAAGTATGGGGGTATTATGATAATTTCAAGAGAAGCTCTTCCCTCTATAAAAAACGGCTTCTTCAAGTGTTGCTTTCAGTTTCAGAAGAAACAACACAACAGAGTGAATACACACATAGATATATATTGATATACAATAAACACACACACACACACACACACACATATATATATATATGTATATATATGTATAGGTGAGAAAAAGCAGTTAAAAAACGCCACGGAAGCCATTCCCTTAAAGCTGATAAAATTAAGTTTCTGATCATATCATTCGAGGATATGGGGTTGGGAAACGTTGAAACGACGTCGACGTCGTCGTCGTCGTTCATGTCTGATTTTGTTGAGAAGTGCGGTGGTTATGCCGTCGTAGACGGCGGTTTCGCCACTGAGCTCGAACGACACGGCGCTGATCTAAACGACCCTCTGTGGAGCGCCAAATGCCTCGTCAGTTCTCCTCACCTTGTTAGAAGGGTACTCTCTCTCTCTCTCTCTCTATATATATATATATATTTGTTATATATAGGTTTTGAATACACGAAGGAAATGAGAATTTTTGTTGCAAACTCTAGTTGAGGTTTTTTTTTTTTTTTTTTTTTTTTTCTGTGGTAATTATTTCTTAATTTCTTGCGTTATGTTTTAAGGTGTTATAATTAATTGTTTGCACATGTTTAGAATTTCAAAGGCTACATGTCTGTTTGTTGATTTCAATGAAGTGATTTTTCACTTTAGTTTTTTTTTTTTTTTCAAATTGAAGAAACGGGTTTTTTTATATCCTTTTGCTTATTGGTTTGCGGACCTATTTTCTTCTCTTTAGTTGAATTGTTGCTCCTCTTTCTAAAAAAATAGATTAAAAAAAAAAAATCTACCAAAAGAAATTGTTGCTGATAAACATACATAAGTTTGTGTCGTTAGTCTGTCAGATTAGAGTTGTGTGTTTTTTTTTTTTTTTTTGCCTAGAAGTTTAGAGTTGTGATAATATAACTGAAAGTTTATGTCTTTAGCCCAGAAAAAAGGCCAAAAAAAAAAAAAAAAAAAAAAAAAAAACCCCTCAAATGTTATGTCAGATGTTGGGTTTGTAAGTCACTAGATCATCATCAGATGACGATGATCATCACCCGTTGATGACGTGTCAAATCATGGATAGCTCTGTGGCCCAGATAATGAAATTTGGTTTTCTTTGTCATCAGTCTTGAGGGGTTTTGCTGCCACTTGTCTCTTTGCGTGCGGTACAAGATTCGGAATATTAAGGGTTCATTTGATATTTTATCTCAACTCCTAATCTGTATTTTTTCATATTTATTTTTATTTTTTTAAAAAAAATTAATAAAAATTATAATTAATTTTTAAAAAATTAACTAATTCCAACTTAAAAATTTAATCTCCAATCAACAAATTAAATGCAAGCTAAATTAACATAAGAATCTAAAAAAAAATATACAAGTTGGGTATATTAATACCCCCATCTTACTTTCCCACCAACTTTTTAAAACTACTCACTATATTAATTTTAGAAATAAATAAGTACTTGTTCCATTCCTTAATTTTTTTCAAAAAACCCTTATAAATAAATTATTTACTTTTTTGTTTTTCTTCCCATTACAGTCTAAATCCCCATATATTTTTTTTTCCTAACTTTTTTTTAAATGTTCTATTTTGTTGTATTTTTAATTCATTTCCATGATATTTTTTTTAGAGAAGATTCTTTTATTTTATTTGTGATTATTTTTATTTTTCAATAGTTTTTATAGTTCCATGTTATAACTAGTTTTTTATTTTCTAAGAAATAACAAGCAAATGGAAAACACATATGCATGATGTGGATATATAATCGAATATATTAATTTGATTGGTTATTCATTTTATAAATAATTGAGAGAAATAAATAGGAATTCATGTAAACTCTGAATTGTGAGCTTTTTCTAATTATCTAATAACAGTATTAACCAAATTCATAATATTTTCAACCTTGGTTGTAGAATACTCAGTTTCATCAGTATATTATCCTTAAGTTTTTATCGTCTCAAGAAGAAGTATGTCAAAGAATAAGTTTATAGATTTTTATCACAACATATAAACTGATGAATAATTTTTATTGGATATCTAAAAAGAATAAAAAAAAAAAAATCTCATGAGAAAAAAATTTAAAAATAAAAATAAAACAAAATATATTTATGAAAAAAACTATGCAGTGATTTAGATTTAATATACGGAAAAAGAAGAAATAAAGAAGAAAGACAAATAATTTAATTATAAGGGTTTTTTGAGAAAATTAAGGAGTGAAACAAGTAATTTTTTTAATTTTAAAATTATTATGATAAGTGATTTTAAAAAATGGGTGAAAAAAACATACTTAGGATGTTGATAGACGTATCCAAAAATACAAAGCATAGGGAAAATAGAGATGAACATGTTCTGTTTTTTTTTTTTTTTTGACACATGAACATGTTCTTTTTGTTGTACGGAAAAACGACTATTTTTCGCCGGGGGTTTTAATAAAACAACAACAGTGTGAATATTCTCTCTTTTTTTAATAATTAAATAAAATTACAGGGATTTAAATTTTATATCTTATGATAAAATTATCAATATAAAATTATCATTAAACTATCATTTTCACTGTTGGATGTGGGGATTTACAATTCTCTCTCTCTCTCTTTTGTTTGTTTGGCATTGTCACTATTGGTAATAAACAAGGGCTATGTCCTTCATGGTTCTGCTGAGATGTCACATCTTTGTTTTTTTTTTTTTTAATTTAAATTTTTTAATTTAAAGATAAGGAGAATCGAATATTTAAATATAATAAATAATGGTATTTATTATTATTTTATTTTGAAGTTTCAATTTGTGGTAATAAATAAATTTTTTATCTTATAAAAAAATAAGATGTGAACTTATCATTTGATCATATCTGCAATCACTTTGTAAATATTGAAAAGCTAAAAATGAATTAAAAAATGATTTTTGTTACTGAGATATTAACTGTATTCATAAAATGCACTGTTTTCTATAATTATATTAAAATAATCTAGCATCACAATAACAAAAAAAAAAAAAAAATCATAAACAAAATCAGTACCATCCTTGAAATATTTTTTGATGCTTCAAAAAAAAAAAAAAAAAAAAAAACCATATGAAAAACAAATCCTAACAACCCTGGAAAATGTTTTTTAGGTGCGGTCGATGGGCACTTCCAAAAAGAACTGACATATAATATTGAGCCTAGAATACGTAAACCTTATCTTACATTAAATAACATTTTTGCTCAAAAGTCACACCACACCTTAATTTTTGTTTTTGTCATTAATTAATTAACTCAACTTATTTAACAGGTACATTTGGACTACCTTGATGCTGGTGCAAATATCATAATCAGCGGATCTTATCAGGTAATTAATTTGTATCACACCCTTATTATATCTTCTCTACTTAAAATTTGTTATTCTTAATAGTGATTAGTAGAATTAATTAGTTGTCTTTATTCTCTCTGTAACAGGCCACCATTCAGGGGTTTGAGGCCAAAGGTTTCTCAACAGAAGAAGCCGAAGCTTTGCTTAAGAAAAGTGTTGAACTCGCCTGCGAAGCGCGCGAAATTTATTACGACAGATGCACGAAAGATTCTTGGGATTTTGTTGAAAATGCGAGGTCTTCAAGGCGTCCGATTTTAGTTGCAGCCTCTGTGGGCAGCTATGGCGCTTATTTGGCTGATGGTTCTGAGTACGAGTAAGTTGCTCGGCTCTTTGGTACATTTTAGTTACATTAAGTAGCAAGACATTACAAAAATATTTTACCGATAACGAATAAATGTGTCAAAATTCTGTAGGTTCTGTAAAAATTAAAAAAAAAATAATATTGATATTGAGTTTCAAGCTTATATTAATTTTGATTTGCCATTACTATGATCTTAGACTAAAGTAACTTGACTAATTTCATTGTGTTTTTGTGGCCATTTCACAGTGGAAACTATGGCGATGCGGTTACTTTGGAAAAACTGAAAGATTTTCACAGGAGAAGGGTTCAGATTTTAGCAAATTCCGGTGCTGATCTCATTGCATTTGAAACAACTCCAAACAAATTAGAAGCAAAGGTGACTCTTTGGTGTTCACTTTTTGGTCCTTTTGTGCCTAATTGTTCTTCTGTTGAACTAATACAATTATTGCAGTTAATCAAAAACTAATTATTTCCTTGCCTATGCAGGCGTATGCAGAACTTCTTGAGGAAGAAGCAATCGACATTCCGGCTTGGTTTTCCTTCACCTCCAAGGATGGAATCAACGCGGTGAGTGGCGACTCCATTTTGGAGTGTGCATCCATCGCGGAATCATGCAAGCAAGTTGTTGCAGTCGGAATCAACTGCACCCCGCCTAGATTTATCCATAGCTTGGTTTCTTCTATTAGGAAGGTAAGGTGTGATTAATAATGTGGTTAATAACTACATTTTATGGGTATTAAATTTTTTGTTTCATTCTTGAGGTAGTTGAACATCAAATGTAGGATAAGTTTAATATACTAACACATTCACCTTTGACTATCTATAACTGTCAGGTGTCTAATAAACCAGTAGTGATATATCCCAACAGCGGTGAGACATATGATGCTGAGTACAAGCAGTGGATAGTAAGTTTCTACCTCAACAATAATTTTATAACTATTGAATTAGTATACCACAACGTTGACGAAGTCATAACTTTATTTATTTTTTCAGTACTAATAAAATCAAAAATAATTTTATACGCAATCAGCATATAATTGTATATTTTAACTATTTAGTGAGGACACAATTATAATATATGTATGCAAGAAAGACACAACGGAAATTTTATAATAATTCTGAGATAAAAAACGATTGATTTGAGTGAAAGTAAGTGTCCCCATCCACTAGTTTGTGGTGCCCAACTCTATTGGAGTTAGATAGTATCAATCTTTTTATTTTGTTCAATATTCACACCTTTTATTTTTCCAATTAACTGTTCTTATAGTAATTATTATTATTATTTTTTTTAACAAATGCAGAGATCAAATGGGGTGGTGGATGAAGACTTTGTGTCGTACGTAGGAAAGTGGCAGGAGGCCGGGGCTTCCTTGTTTGGTGGATGTTGTAGGACTACCCCAAACACAATAAGGGCCATTTCTAAGGCTCTCTCAGAAAAGTCCTCTGTAAACAATAATTAGAATTTCCAAGTTTTTGTATTTTGTATTTTGTATTTTTTTTTTGGTTTCCATGTTGTATGAACTCACTATGAGAATAAAAACACTATGTTTAGTAATATAAACTGAGAGTTATATTATTACATAACTCAATCTTATTATGTGTTTTGTAGAATTTTTATTACATGGTTAAACAAAGAAAAATATTTGAGAATACCATCACTTTTAAACACCATTATTAATAAAACAGTGGACCTTATTCTGGGTCCCACACTTAATATGTGTCCTACAAGACTATATAATATTGTTCTAAAACAAAGTATGCGGAAAAAAAAATAGATACATGAGTAGTGTTGAATAAATTCAAAGGCAGTTGTGGCTTGAATAAGTTCTAGTGAATCAGATTCTAACGTAGTGTGTTAATAAAGTTGTATGCTATTTTTGAAGCCTAGTAATTCATTTTTATCACTTCGATATAAAAGTAGGTTTAAATTTTCTACTAAATCGATACAGTCGAATTCCAAATTTTTTAAAAATTGTACTATTCTAAGCATGTGTTTGGGGTCAAAGTTCAATTCAATCTAAACCCAAAAAATTCAATTCATTTTTATCTTGTTTTTTGAAAAATCAATCACAATTTCACTATTCACAATCAGTGTAATTCAAATTTTAAAAGTTCATAACTTTGTATAAACAAATCCAAATGGGATGAATTTTTTTTTAAAAATTGCATAGAATTTCGAGACAAACGAAACAAGTTCCATAGTAATTTTTTTTGGATACATTTTAAGTTTTTATACATTTTAGTTCGACAGTTCAGACGCCCCACTAAATGCACATTTAATTCAACTCAATTCCAACTTAAAAAATTTAGTTTTAACCCATGCACCAAACGCATGCTAAATATGTGTTTGGTGTACTGGTTTGAAATATAATTTTTAGATTGAAGTTAGTTGATTTTTCAAAAACTAGTTATAATTTTAGTTAACTTTTTAGAAAAAACAAAAACTAAGATGAAAAACTTGGGTCCAAATTAGTTGGCCAAACGCAAATTATCCCAAAAATGTAGTGCCAATTTGGTCAAATGACAAATTGATTCCTGTGATATAATGTTGACTAATTGAATCTTGAGTAATTAGTCCAAATAGTTCCTAAACTTTTTTAAAGGTGATGATTTAATACATGTTTTTTTTTTTTAGATGAGATAATCCTAAACTCCTATTTTTTAGCAATTTCAGTCATTTCCGTCTGGTTCTATTAAAAAACTCACGGAATGATCATGTGAGAAGCACGTTTTGTGTTTTTTTGAAGGAAAATACCCTTATTCATATAATAACATTAAAAAAAAAAAAGAGAGGAGAAACCTCTCTCTCTCCCTTCCTTCTCCTACCCCCCTCCCCCTTCACAGATCTGACACCAATGTCAGAGCCGGAGTCAGAGGCCGTCTCCCTTCCTCCGCCCCCACGCTATCTAGGTTTTGCCCCCCCGCCGGCACTACGATATGGGTTCAGCTTCCCCACCGGAGCCGCGAGCTCCGTCTCCCTCTCTTCCCCTCCTTCCCCGTGTGAACCTCCTCCCCCTGCAAGATCTGGGTTTTGCAACAGCCACCCCTCCCCCTCGGCGCCGCGATTTGGGTTTCAGACCCCCTCTCCCCTGCACGATCTCAGTTTTGCCCCCCCCTCCCGGAGTTCGCTGATTTAGGTCCCCCCCCTCCCCCCGTGGTGTCATCGATCTTGAAGAGAGAGAGAGGGGAGAGAGAAAAAGGAATTTTGTTTTTTTTTAAATGATTTTTTAAATTTTTATTAAATGAAATATTATTGAATTACTAAAATACATTCACCAATTAGATCATATGCATTGTACGTGACATATTCCGTTAGAAATTTAATAGATTTTGACGGAAATGACTATAATGACCAACATTTTAAGAGTTTAGGGTCTTCTCGGTCAAAAAAAAAAAAAAAAACAGAAATCAAACTGTCACATTTTAAAGAGTTAAGGGACTATTTGGGTAAATTACTCTTGAGTCTGTCTGTCCTATTTCTAATGTCGTCGTTTCTTGTAATGTTGTTAGTCGTTTTCGGTAGTGCTGTTCAATATATTTCAACGTCGTTTCTTTTTATGTCGTATTCACACTTTATTGTCGTTTCCCAACCACATCGTTTTCTTTCATATACTTCTCTTTCTGTTCGTCGTGCAAGAGTGCAACAATGGCCGCGACTCTGCTTCTCTCTCCTCCGGTCTCGGCCTCTCCAATCTCCATAACTCCCAACACAAACAAACACAAATCCATTTCCAAAGACACTTCTCCAGATGGGTCATTAGCAAACTGCAGAACCATAACCGAACTCAAGCAATTACACTGCAACATCACGAAGAAAGGCCTCAGCCACAAAGTCTCCGGCATGACCGACCTTCTCGCCAAATGTGCCGAAATGGGCACCCCAGAATGTCTGGATTACGCGCGAAAGGCTTTCGAGTTCTTTAAAGAAGAAGGACAAACCAACGGCACTCTGTTCATGTATAATTCTCTTATGCGAGGCTACTCTGCTGCTGGGCTTGGTTGTGAAGCTGTTTCGGTTTATGTTAAGGTTGTGGAGATGGGAATTTCGCCTGATAAGTACTCGTTTCCGTTTGTGCTGAGTGGCTGCACCAAGGCGGAGGCGTTCCGAGAGGGGATTCAGCTCCATGGGGCGGTTGTTAAGCTGGGTTTTGAGGGAGATTTGTTTGTACGGAATTCTCTGATTCATCTTTATGCCGAATGTGGGGAGTTGGATGATGCCCGGAAGGTGTTTGATAAAATGCCTGATAGGAATGTTGTGTCGTGGACTAGCTTGATTTGCGGTTACGCGAGGAGGGGGTTGCCGAAGGAGGCTGTTTCGTTGTTTTTTGAGATGGTGGCGGCGGATGTTAAGCCCAATGCGGTTACGATGGTGTGTGTTATATCAGCTTGTACGAAGTTGAATGACGTCGAATTGGGTGAGAAGATACGTGCTTATGTTGAGGAGTCGGGAGTGAAGCTTAATGCCTTTATGGTGAATGCGCTTGTCGATATGTACCTGAAATGCGGGGCTATTGACAATGCCAAGAGGCTTTTTGACGAACATTTGTACAAGAATTTGGTTCTTTGTAATACAATGATGTCAAACTATGTGCATCAAGGGTTGGCTAGAGAAGCTCTTGCTGTTTTTGATGAAATGCTGCAGCAGGGCCTGCAACCTGACAGGGTGACATTGTTGTCCGCAATCTCAGCGTGTTCGCATTTAGGTGATAGTCTTTCTGGAAGGTGCTGCCATGGTTATGCTTTAAGGAACGGAATAGAAGGTTTCGATAATATTTCTAATGCCATGATTGACATGTATATGAGGTTTGGCAAACAAGAGATGGCCGGCAAAATTTTCGACTGCCTGCCAAAGAAGACTGTAGTGTCATGGAATTCCATGATTGCCGGATTTGTTAGAAATGGGGATGTGGAATCAGCTTGGAGGATGTTCAAAGAGATGCCAGAGAGTGATCTCGTCTCTTGGAACACCATGATTGGTGCTCTCGTAGAAGAAAGTAAGTTTGAGGAAGCAATTGAACTATTTCGAGATATGCAAAGTAAGGGAATGAAAGCAGATAAGGTGACAATGGTGGAGGTGGCATCTGCATGCGGTTATCTAGGAGCTCTTGATCTTGCTAAATGGATCCATGCTTATATCGAAAAGAATGAAATTCCCTGTGATATGCGGCTAGGGACAACTTTAGTCGACATGTTTGCCAGGTGCGGTGATCCTCAGAGTGCGATGCGAGTTTTCAATAACATGCCAAAAAGAGATGTTTCTGCTTGGACTGCAGCCATTGGAGCAACGGCAATGGAAGGAAACGGGGAACGAGCTATGGAGCTCTTTGATGAGATGGTTAGCCAAGGGGTGAAACCGGATGGAGTGGTCTTTGTGGCACTACTAACAGCATTCAGTCATGGTGGCTCTGTGGAACAAGGCCATAAACTTTTCAAGTCGATGAAGGTGGTCCATGGAATCTCACCAGAGATTGTTCATTATGGTTGCATGGTTGATCTACTAAGCAGAGCCGGGATGTTAAAGGAAGCTAGTGATCTGATAAAGAGCATGCCAATGGAACCCAATGACGTGATCTGGGGGTCTTTCTTGGCAGCTTGCCGGACCCTTAAAAATGTTGAAATGGCGGCATATGCAGCTGAAAGGGTAAAAGAGTTGGCTTCTGAGAAGAGTGGGGTTCATGTTCTTTTATCGAACATTTACGCATCGGCTGGGAAATGGAGTGATGTTGCAAAAGTGAGGCTGCATTTGAAAGAGAAAGGGATAAGCAAAGTGCCAGGGACAAGCTTAATAGAGGTTGATGGGATGATTAATGAGTTCACATGTAGTGATGATAGTCACCTGAAACAGAGTCAAATCTCGTCGATGCTAGAAGAAATAAACTGCAGGCTCAGAGATGCTGGTCATGTTCCTGATTTGGCCAATGTTCTGCTTGATGTGGATGAGCATGAGAAAGAGTACATTCTCAGCCGGCATAGCGAGAAACTGGCTATTGCTTTTGGGCTCATCAGCACAGGTCAAGGAATGCCAATTCGTGTTGTGAAGAACCTAAGAATATGCTCTGATTGCCATTCATTTGCCAAACTAGTTTCGCGCATATATGACCGGGAAATAGTTGTTCGAGACAATCACAGGTTCCATTTTTTCAGGCAGGGGTTATGCTCTTGCGGTGACTATTGGTAATACAAGTTTTTTCCTCTAGAAAGAACATAGAATTTCGGTTTGTAAATAACTCGCCCCATTGGAGAGTGTTTTTAGTCCCAAATCGTTTGTTGCCTCTAACAGCATAAAAAAGTACACAAAGAAGAACAATAGTAAGAGACAGCACTCCAATCACAAACTTTACTCCTTTACTTCCGTAATTCCATTACTTATTTGCAATTATGCGCGAAGAAAATACCAACAATCTTCGGCCTAGGTTAATTGATCTGCAAATCTCGACTAATGCCGAGATAAACATGAAAAGCTTGCGAGAAGCACTAAAGAAAAGATAAGAGAATGACTGAAGAACATTCACTTGTTTTTCATTCAAAACTTCATAAAGCAGATTCAAGCCAAATCTGTAAACTAAAGGGGTAACTAGAACAACATTGTACTAAAAGAGGCCCTTCAAAGGGTTATGCTTTTTCACAGTTGCGGGAAAATAGAGTCAACAAATGCATGGTGCATTGGATCCGATAGCCAGAGTTTAGCTATATGGTAATTTGATGCTGTTCGCCGGTGGACTTCTTCAAGGAGCCAGATCGTTGCTTCGGCTTTAGAAGGGTGAACTATGGTATCTAACGGCCTATCCTCGTCCTCACTACCGATCCTCAATTGATCCCACTGCTTTAACTGAACATTGGTGAGGTAATGCAGAGGTTGCCCGTACATCTGCTTGATGGATTTGCCTAATCCCATCCATGAGGTGAACGGAATGAGAGAGCCACGATGAGTTGGTATCGGGATTTGCTTCATGTATTCTTGATACAACTCCGCCCTTTTGATCAATGCACCTGAAGCACAAAGTAAACTTATGCTTAGAACCGAAAGTTAACAAAAAGTACTAAATATAACTAGCATTCAGAGTCAGCTAAAAACTAGCAGCTTGTTTCAACATCCGAGGCAATTTGAGTACCGGAGCTCGCAGCAGAGCCTGTGGCAAAGGCATACTTTTTGGTTACATTTCCAGTTTCAAACAACATTCATAGCTTCTATATTTTCTTCTCAAAGATTCGTCTCAACTAAAAACCGATACTTCTAGACGGCAGTCTCCAGATGCTTATTCCATGAAAATCAGAGATACAAAGAAGTTTATAGCACAATTCAGTTGTTCAGAAAAAGTAGGTTTTTTTTTTTTATTCTGCTTCATATATAGTAACTATCTCTATCAGAAAGCCTTCACCAACATTAGTAAAACATGGTCCCAACTCTCAAAGTCAAATGAGCAAAAATACCTTCAGATGTCATGTCTTGAAGAGATTGATCAACCACATTGTTGGTTGACAACTGCTTGCCAGGATGCGAACCGCAGACTTCAATCTCCGAGTCGGAGGGAGACGATTCGTCCGACGATATGACATCAACCTGCTCACTCCATTGCATTGCATTACTCATGGTGTCCAGATATAGTAGAGCTGGGAAGGATGATCACATCAATCTAACTATCAAGAGAGCTTAAAAAAAACAAAAAGGAACAGAAAAGAAATAACTGTGAACAAGAAGTTCCATTGCTAATTGACATTTCAATTTTCACACATATCTACATACACGTTAAGAGCAACAACTAAAGAGGAAAATGTCCTAAAAATCATAAATAAATAAATAAAAATAGTGGTTTTGATTATAAGGAAGCATTTTCCCCACAAGGACAAGCAAAAACATGAAAAATAAACATGCATGACAATACCCACAAAGGAATTTGGATAACATACAAATTTTGTTGCTCTTTGGCATTTAAAAAAACAAAAAAAAAAAAAAAAAAAGAGGGTCAAGTGAAGACATTTCTTGCTCTTCTTTTCTAGATTTTCTCTGTTAAAAACAAAATCAGATAATCTGAAACCGCATTGTTCAAAATTCGAAGAGCAAAAATGAGAAATTAAAGAATATGAAAAAAGTTAAAAAAAAAAAAAAAACACCTGTAAGAGGGAAACTTTTTGGCCAAACCCCAATTTAGTTCTTCGCCCAAATCATCTCGTAGTCTGTTGGAAATGTGGATTTGTGAAGATTAATTCGGAGATAAATTTTCTTCTACAAAAACCGTAATTCTAAAAATTCCCAAAGTTCGTGACGAAATGAATTTCTCAGGGATTTGCTTTGGAGTGTGTTAGTCCAGACGGAGCTTCTGCTGAGTTTTTAGAGAGAGAAAAATTCTACGGATTGAAATGGACCGTTGGATTGTGAAAAAAGACAAACCAACCAACGGTCAAGATGAAATCTTGGATTTACATAAGTAAATTAAAGAAAAGCTGAAAGAAAGAGAAAGAAATGGCGGCATTTATTGATTTCCTTTCTCGGCAGAAAAGAAAATGAAAAACCCTAAAAAAAAAGCCTAACTTTCTCTTAGTTGCGCCTTCTCTCGTAGTCGAAGGTAAATCAAAACCCCATTTCTTCTTCTTCTTGTCTTTTTTTTTTCCTTCTTTTTTTTAAAGCTTGTAATTATATTTTGATCAGTTATTTGAACCTTACTGTTTGCTGGGCTGAATCCAACATCTGGGTGGTTGTTGTTGTTGTTTTTTTTTTTTTGGTGTTAAATTTGGATCAATTTTCGCCTGCTTTTATTGATTATATGGCCTATGGAGATGAATAAATTTGATATTCAAATGAATAATATGGTCTGAAATTATCAAGAACTGGACTTTTGCATTGTGTCATTTGCTTTCATCTCTTTATGAGGAAGTATTGTGATTTTCTGAAGCTAATTGCAGAGAAGCACAAGACCAGAACTAAAAATTACCCGGTGTTTGACTTGAATTCTTGGTTCACTATAACAACCTAATCAATCCATCCTGACCCTGTTGGATAACCAAGCCAAACCCCTACAAACGTTAAGCATCAAAAGCTCAAGGGCGAATCCGAAATGCTCGCGAGATTGCAGACTGCTACGCTTTTTCCCATTTTCAAAACCAATGTCAATGGTTTGTGCCACCTCTTGTTTAACCAGCTATGCACCAAGATTGAGTCAACCCAAGTTACGGAATCACCCGAGGTCCTGAGTTGGGCCAAAGTCAATCCGGCAAGCGTGTATGAAGATGATGATTCTGTTAGCCCTACCGTCACTAGTTGGATTGAGGGTCGGAGGCTTGATGACCCCCGTAAAGTTGCTCAACGGTTTCTTGGCGAAACTACCGAGTCTGATGTTGTTACGATCAGTAAAATTTTAAAGAAGAGGTACTCATCTCCAGAAGAAGTAGCTCAAGCTCTTGACGGGTGTGATTTAAGTATATCAGAAAATAAAGTGGAACGGCTCATGAAGAGATATAGCCATGATTGGGTTGTAGCTTTCGGTGTTTTCAAATGGGCAAAAGAGCAGGCATGGTACACACATTCCCCCAAGTTATATAACTTTATGGTTGATATCTTAGGCAAAGCCAAGCAGTTCCACCTTATGTGGGAGCTGATTGAGGAAATGAACAATTTGGGAGGGTACATTTCGTGGTTTACAATGGCTAAGGCCATGAGGAGACTTGCAAGAGCTGGTAAGTATAAGGAGGCAATAGATGTATTCCGGGGAATTGAGAGATTTGGTCTAAGGAAGGATGTCACCACGTTGAACAATCTTATGGAAGCATTGATCAAGGAGAACAGTGTTGAGTATGCGAATGAAATTTTCTCGGAGTCCAAGAAATCAGTACAGGTGAATGATCTAAGTTTTAACATTTTGATAAACGGGTGGTGCAAAGCTAGGCGATTGGACGATGCCAGGAAGAGTATGGAGGACATGGAGAAACATGGATTTCTACCCGATGAGTTTTCGTATTCTTGTTTCCTTAATGTGTACTGCCATGACAAGGACTTTCAGAAAGTTTATGCCCTTCTAGATGAAATGAGAGACAAAGGATGTAGGCCGAGGGTCGTCACGTACACCACTGTAATGCATGCTTTGGGGAAGGCAAAGAAAACAAATGAAGCTTTGGGATTTTATGAGAAAATGAAAGAAAGTAGTTGTGTTCCTGATGCACCTTTCTACAACTCTCTGATTTTCATCCTTGGCAAAGCAGGACGGTTGAAGGATGCTCGTGAAGTGTTTTACAGTATGCCGAAGCAAGGAGTGACTCCGAGCGCGATCACATATACTACCATGATTTCTTGTGCTTGTGACTATTCACGAGAAGAGGAAGCTCTGAAGTTGCTCAAGAAAATGGAAAGAGCATCATGCAAACCAGATATCAAAACTTACACTCCCTTATTGAAGTTGTTCTGCAAGAAGAAGAGGATGGAGGTGCTATACTTTCTGCTAAACCATATGATAAACAACAACGTGAGAATCGATGTCGAGGCATATTCGCTTCTGATAACCAGGCTCTGCAAGAGCGAGGAAGTTGAACATGCTTGCTCTTTCTTTGAGGAGATGGTTTCCAAAGGAATGGTTCCTCGGGACAGCCCTTACAAGAGGTTGATAACAGAACTCGAGGCCAGGAATATGGTAGAAACTAAGGAATATATCAAGAAGTTGATGCTAAATGCAAAGGGGATTATTTGTTAGAATATCTTCAGACTAATGACATTTTAAATTGGCAATTGTTGGAGCAAAATTTCGTCCAACACAGGAAACGAGCGTTCTCTAAGTGAAAATAGTATTAAACTAATGGTTTAATCAAAACCTTTCTTCTCCTTGATAAATTTACAAGAACCTTGAATTCTGTTGGGTTGAATCCAACATTTGGGGGTTTTTTCTTTCCGTAATATTTTGTTTTTTTTTTTTGTTTTTGTTTTTTTTTTCCAGGTTCTTGTTGCATGTTGAGTTGAATCGGTTTTATTCATTATCATTTTAATTGTTCGGGATATATTGTCCGAATGAAATTTTCATGGTCTGAATAAGCAGACCAAATGCTGTACTTGGACTGAATTTAATAAAGTTTATCACTCTACCATACGAACCTTTTTTTTCCCTCTCCAAAATGTGAGAATAAGCTTTACATGCCCTTTTGTTTGAAGTTATTTTTTCTGTTTTAATCCACACGAAATTCACATGTCAATAACTCGACTTTTGTATTGTGTCATTTGTTTTCATCTCCTTGTCAGTAACTGTTGTGATTTTCTGAAGCTAATTGCAGGGTAGCACCAGAAGTATCAGCAGGTTCTATGTTCGACTCATTAGTCTTGAAGCCGACCTTTAAAGAAGCTTGGTATTTGAGTCATTACCAGAGTTCCTAGCAAAAAACATAGAACCAAAACCAAAAATTACCCGTGTATGACTTGAATTCTTGTTCACTATAAAACCAAAACATCCCGTTTTGACCCAGTATAACAAGCCAAACCCAAACTTCAGAAGCTTGAGGCTCATCCGGAATGCTCGCAAGATTGCAGAGGGCTAGGCCATTTTCTGTTTCAAAAACCGATGTCAATCCTTTCCGCTACCTCTTGTTTAACCAGCTATGCACCAAGATTGAGTCAACCCAAGTTCCAGAATCACCCGAGCTTCCGAGTTGGGCCAAAGCTGATCCTGCAAGTGCATGTGAAGATGATGATTTTGTAATCCCTTCTCTTGCTAATTGGATTGAGACTAGGAGCTTTGATGACCCTGGTAAAGTTGTTCAACAGTTTCTCTATGAAGCGACTGAGTTGGATGTCGATAAGATGAGTAAAATTCTAAAGAACAGGTATTCATCACCGGAAGAAGTAGCTCAAGCCCTTGATGGATGTGGTTTAAGTGTATCAGAAAATACAGTGGAACAGCTTTTAAAGAGATTTAGCCATGAGTGGGTCCCAGCATTCGGTGTTTTCGAATGGGCAAAAGCGCAGGCAGGTTACCAGCATTCCCCTGAGTTGTATAACCTTATGGTTGATATCTTAGGCAAAGCAAAGCAGTTCCACCTTATGTGGGAGCTGATTGAGGAAATGAACAATTTGGGAGGGTACATTTCGTCGTTAACGATGGCCAAGGCAATGAGGAGACTTGCAAGAGCTCGTAAGTATACGGAAGCTATCGATGTATTACGGGGAATTGAGAGATACAGTTTAAGGAAGGATGTCACCGCATTGAACTATCTTATGGAAGCATTGGTCAAGGAGAACAGTGTTGAGCATGCCTACGAAGCTTTCTTGGAGTTCAAGAAATCAATACCTGTGAATGATCAAAGTTTCAACATTTTGATAAACGGGTGGTGCAAAGCTAGGCAATTGGACACTGCAAGAAAGAGTATGGAGGCCATGGAGAACAATGGGTTTCAACCCGACACGTTTTCTTATACTTGTTTCATCAACGCATATTGCCACGACAAGGATTTTCGGAAAGTTTACGCGCTTCTAGATGAAATGAAAGAAAAAGGCTGCACGCCAAGCGTCGTCACGTACACTATTGTGATGCACGCTTTGGGGAAGGCCAAACAAATCAATGAAGCTTTGGAGATTTATGAGAAAATGAAAGAGAGTGGTTGCGTTCCCGATACATCATTCTATAACTCGCTGATTTTCATACTTGGCAAAGCAGGAAGGTTGAAGGATGCCCGGGAATTGTTTGACGATATGCCGAAGCAAGGAGTTACTCCGAACGTGCTGACATATACTACAATGATTTCTTGTGCTTGTGACCATTTGCTAGAAGAGGAAGCGCTGAAGTTGCTCAAGAAAATGGAAGAAGAGTCGTGCAAACCAGATATCGAAACTTACGCTCCCTTGTTGAAGATGTGCTGCAAGAAGAAGAGGATGAAGGTACTCTACTTTCTGCTAAACCATATGTTTAACAACAACGTGAGCATCGATATCGGGACGTATTCGCTTCTGATTACCGGGCTTTGCAAGAGCGGGAAAATCGAACATGCTTGCTCTTTCTTTGAGGAAATGGTTTCCAAGGGAATGGTTCCTCGGGACAGCCCATACAACAGGTTGGTAAAGGAACTCGAGGCCAGGAATATGGTAGAAGCTAAGGAAAATATTGAGAAGCTGATGTTAAATGCAAAGGAAATTACTGCTTAGTATATCTTAAGATTTATGATGATATTTGAAATTGGCAATGCTTAAGGTTTCTTTTGGTTCTCGAGGAATATTTGCAGTTTTTAAATTTGCTTTGGATTGATTTGTTTGGATTATTCTCCTTTGGATTGTCTAGAACTGCAGATTTTCTCCCATTAAAAAAAAAAAAATGAAGTGCAGATTTTCCAAAAATATAAGATTGCCAATTAATATGTAAACTAGTATTTTTACTTCTTTCAAATTGGTCAAAGAATACAAAGAATATTTGATTTGATACATCAGCTTGGTGGGCTATAAACGAGTAGAACCAACTTAGAGCCTCTACTAATGCTCTGTACTGTACAGAAATTTCCCTTTTTTGTAAAAACTACATGAATCTAAAAGAATGATGAGGCGAAAAACTCGACTCACAAATATTCTCTAGCCTTCGGGATAACAAGGAAGTGGTTTTTATGGACTTGAACGTTGCCTCGATCGTCTTACCCTTTCGGATAGAGACTGCAATTTTTGTATGTTGAACTTTGGCTTCTCCAACCCAAATCTTTCCAGGAACTCCTCGATCAACCTGCAAGTTGTATATGGAACAAATTAGATACCGAAGTCTATAGCCGACGTCTAAAAAGTCATGCCAAACAGGCCTGATATGACAGGGCACATTTCTACTTACGAGCTGCAGATGCTTTTCTGTGCTGAAGCCACCTCATGGTCCGGGAAAGAGCTCTCCAATCGGAAACTCAACCAAACATAGAGATCCAACACCTTTGGTACATGTACCGAAAAGAGAAATTTAGCAGAACTTAATCCATCGAGGAAAAACATGTTTTCTTATGGAACAAGTTTGATAAACATTGATCTCTACTTTTCTATATTACCTTGTGAATTGATTCAAGTTCCTTGAGCTCATTTTGTGATTTTGGAACCTCAAGCATCCCCGGTCTAAATATCTCTCGAAGCCGAACAATACCCTTTTTTGCATAATTTTCCGCAAACTGAACATGATAGATGGGCCATATAAGTTTCTACATTAAAAACTAACGTTGATAAAGAAAGTCACTGACTCGTCATTACCTGCGTAAGACCCTGAGCTGAAATGTCATCATCCATGTCAACTGGGCTGCCCGTTACAAACATTAGTGAGTCTTAACCCCGACTACATAATTAAATAAAACAAAAGAAAAAAAGTACTCATTGAATTTCATTTACCAACAAAACTTCTATACGCCAACAACATAAAGTAGAAACCTAACAAATGTAAAACTAAAAGAAATCGGAAAGAGTCTGCTAACTTAGTTGGTAAAATCTTTTGCTTGTCGAATCAAGATGCACAGAATCAAATGTTGTTTTCATCAAGATTAAAGGGGGGTATCTAAGAAGAAAGGAATAAATTCTAAGTCGTTGTTTCCTCGTTCAATGTGATTAATATATAAAGTGAAAGACGTTTTTAATTACCTGTTACAGAAAAGGTACTTATCCTCCAAACTAAGAGGTAGCTGATCAATAACAGCAGCAACTTTCTGAAACAAGGTGAAATGAAAGTTTGAGTACAAATAAGGAAAAGTGACAGTAACAAAAGATCACATTTGGACATGATTCCCCTTGATCGCCAGAAAAAGGAGTGTGGAAGACAATCGTACCATCATTTCTTCAGAATCAGCGATGAAATAAGTTGCAGAAAGTTTGGCGTTCTCTACAAAATGCTCCTGCCAAGCAAGTAGAAACAACACATGCATAAACATACGGACATATATACCAAAGAGCAGAAAGGCTTAATTCTCATTGAGTTCATGTAGTACAATGATTTAGAAGTAAACTTACGATTTCAAAATATGGTAAGAGGGGAATTTGAATTCAACTCCCTCCAAGTTACCATTTTGACAAACAAAACAAGGAGGCATACAGAAATAGAAATCAAGATATGAACCTACCAATATCTCAAAGAAGCCACTTCTTGGGTGTAAGCGCGAATACATATTCATGAGATCAAAGGTTGGAAACAATCCAGCTCTCTGCATTAATAGTCCACACCAGTTTAGAGAGAGTTTCAAAAAACTGAACACCTCAATGACGTACCAAATCTAGACGAGAATATTGCCCGTTCTCAATGACAAATGAAAGTTCCATGGAGAGGCCATCTGAGTTGAAACTTTACCTCTAAAGTTGGTGATGGGGATTTCAGTGATGAATGAAGCAAAGGTAGATAGTGGGCATCCATACAAGTCACTTCACCGATGGGAAATTTTGATCCGTACCTGCCAGCTCTCCCTATAAGCAAAACTGTAAGCGTTGTCAAGCAGTTACACTGGGTAAAAATAAGATATATGAATGTAGCTATATTAAGTAATAACAAGGAAAAATTTCCGAGTAACCGTAATAGATTACAGTGTTACTATTTTCTACAAAGACACTTTGTGGCACCAAATAAACAATTACAACATATGTATATGTCGGTAGTCTTTCTAGGATTCTAACCAAATCTGAGTCTTGATGGAATCTTCGATGATTTTTAAACTAGTGATGCTAATGATAGAAAGTTCAACATAGGATGTCAAATGTTCTCAAAGCAGCAAGTTGGCATTCAAGGCACCTGCAATTTGCTTGATCTCTGGTACAGTGAGCTCCCGCTCTTCGATACCATCAAATTTCTTCATTGTTGAGAATATGATCCTTGAGATATTCAGGTTAAGGCCCATCCCAACGGCATCACTAGCCACAAGAACATCGAACTCGCTGCTTTCATCGTTGAACCTCGAAGCCTGCAGTCCTAGAAAAAAAATTATTTTGTGAACGGCTTACAGGCCAAGAAAGATGGCAACGCATAAATCCCGGGAATGCTGTGCAGTAGTACTTAGCACTTGCAATTTCAAATAGATAACGAAAAAGCATACTTACGGTGAGGTTCTATTACCTGTCTTGTCCGAGTTTCTGGAGGAAGTGAGCCATAAACTACTGAACAAAGATGCTTCCTTCCCTTTTCAATTTGTTTCTAGAGAATAAAAAAAAGGAAAAAGGAAAAAAACCAACAAAGCAACAAAAATTAGTCAACGAGTAGAATAAGATAAATCATGATAAACAAGCGAAGAAATCAGAAAAGATTACAAAAATTCAAAAGCAAAACAATAAAATAGTAAAGAAATGTGTTCTTTCAGAACAGACTCATGGGCGAAAAAGTTGAAAGAATCTTGGAAACCAAACCAATTGAGACTAAAACCTCATCCGCACGATAAGAAAATCATCAAACTTTGAGGATTGAAATGAAGAGAAAAAGAAAAACGAACACTAACCTTTAATTCATATATTTTCTTGCGTGAAAAGGACACAATGCAATCGCCTGTTCGAATATTTTTGTAGGATCCAAGAGGGACCTTCAGTGGAACCAATGGTGAAAGTCTGTCATAATATTGAACCTGACATAGAACAGAAAATGGTTATAGTTTGGTGGGAAAGAAACTACATCAAAAATGTGAAATGAAACCAACAACTTAGCATTACATTAATGACCTCGAAGTGACGGTGTTATATGTACAAGTATAATCAGTGTAATGACATAAAAAAACTTGGGTCATTAGATTCTCGTTTATTAAAGTTGATAGGCATTTCTTTGATTATCAGAAGAATATTCATACAAGGAATCAAAATCTTAGCCAGCTAATAATTTTGACAGTAAAGAATGTTGCTGGATAATTCAAAAGAAAATGCTTTTTGGAAAACAAAGATCTCATGTGATTTGAAAATATTGTATTAAAAGAAACTTTGATATACCATAAAGCTTATCATCAAGATTTATTCTAAAATGGGATGGTTGACTGCTTCCACTATTCCTCTTCGTGTAACAAACATCACAACGTGCACTGTGATTATGAGGGACCGATAAAATACGCATCTTTAGGAAATAGAAACAATAAGCGAATATAAGTTTACTTTATGGACGGTCATCTAGAATAATATCACAAACCTAGCAAGAAAAATATTAGTCTAAGCCAACCAAAAAATTTACCTCAAAATTTTTTTGATAAGAAAAAAAAAATTACCTCTAAATGATCACCAGTGACACTGAGCATATCCTGAATTAAGGGAACAGCAGCTGCATCCCCACAAACATGGATTTCATCGGCAGATATTCCTAATAGAGCACGTGTAAAAGAACAGCCCCTTGTTCTACAACCCAACATCTGAAAAATAATCGAAGGTAAAACATAAACAAAGAGTCCAATAATTCCTTTTGTGCCTGAAAGGGTCACATTTTCGGCTATACTACAAATTATTTGATGTTAAAAAGGAACTCCTATCATTATGACAGTAATTTTGGTAGAACAGTGTCATTTAGAGCTTGACAAAATATGAGAAGCATACAATCTGATTCGTTAATACTAGACGCTTAATCCATTAATTTTGAGCAAATTTATGTGGCTTTTAGTCACACTTTACATATTACCCAATAGTCTCCTTTTTATATGGAATAGACTGAATTATACTCCTTTAAATATATGCACTTCTACTGAAACTCGTCCCTCTTATGAAGAAACGGAAATTATTGTAACTTGTTTGATGGAAGGTGAATATCTAGAGTCTACATAGTACATAGACATTCTACATGCCTGAATCTCATCAATAACCGCACAATCATAGTTAGAGGTCACATCAGCCATTTCAACCGTAACAGCCTTGTGCTTCGCACCCTCAATCTCCTCTCTCTCTTGTCCAGTAATTAGATCACAAGGAACTTTTGCCTTGTTCAATCGTTTTGCCACCTCCCAAGCCAACAATCTCAAAGGAGCACAATACATTCCTGCAAAGAAACAAAACAAATAAACAAACTTTCTAGTTTATTTCACATAATTATACTCCCTCACTTTTACCAGGACCAACTCCAAAGTCCGTGTTCAAACATACCAGACGCACTTGACTCGAGTCTCTTCAGAGCATGACGAGTCTTGCCACTATTTGTGGGACCCATGTGCAAGAAAATCTTGCGCTTCTTCCTTCGAGCATTAGGGTACCATGTATGAGGACGTCTGGAATTAGCAGAAACCTTGTATTAGGATAGTTTTAGAAGATAGCATCTAGTAGATGCTTTGTAAAGTAAACATGATCACCGCTTAGCAGTTATAGGAAGCACAGAGAAAAATGGCACATCGGAGAAAAGGGAGAAGTGCTTGTCAAAATGTAGAATGTATTATGGAGAACGAGATTAGGGTACGAATTTGACTTGTACATTTGCATCCCAGAAGATGTCAAACAATAATGTCAAACTCATCTGGCAGAACTCGTGAAATTATAGAGATTTTCTTGGTTCCAAGCATGTTGATATTTAGTTCTCTTTTTATCTATTTAAAATAAAGAGCTACACAATCAAACTTACGTCAGGTCCAAACAATCAAACTTTGAGGAGCCACTGGAGCTTGTAAAATCAAGATTCGTGTAACGGCTGGAGGCACTGAACTGCCTTATCGCATTCGAAACACTAACTAAAGCTTCGTTTTTCGATTCCAAGGGCAGAGGAAAAGGCTGTGTAATACCTGCTAAACCAGTAAGATGGTAAAATTCAGAAAAGCTTAAAAACCAATTAAGTTTCTAAAAGTTCATTCCAGAAATTAATTGGTTCTACAAACATATGAAAAATTTAATTTAACAAAAAGCGTTAGTTAATAAAAAAATCTATCATTCTTGCTCAACAATACAACATATCATCTTTGCTATTATTCCACTGGTCAAAATAATAATGTATATATACTTGTATACTCGACCTGTATATATACTTATTTATTTGTTAACATTTACACAAGTCAAGCTCATTGAGACAAACAGCTGATTATGAGCATTAACACGTAGTTTCCCACACAAAAAAAAATTCGTTTAAATTTTATAAACACCAAAACAATCTTTATTTTCTCAGTTCTGGGTCTCTTAAGAAATAGATTGTGAACAAAAAAAAATCCAAACTTTCACATTGCAATGCCCACTATCAGCAAATTCCTTAAAAGGGTCGACTCTTATGATCCTTAAAAAACATAATCTGGAATCAAAACGACAACCCAAGAGCTTGTTCCCTATTTCCCAGCTACCAAACAAAGAAATTCTATTAAAAAAAAAAAACTGATAGATGAATAAAGAACAAACCGTGGACAAGACGAGAAACTCCCAAGGTTGAAACTTTTCGGCGTAGTAACGACGATGCCATTCCTTTATGCAAATAATTGGAGGGAAAAATTTTACGGAAGTATAATCTCAGACAACAGGGTAAAACTCAATATATGTTTATAAATATATTTATATACATATATAGATATAGATATATTCGAAACGTTTGGTTCTCCACTTTTGGAGAACTTTTGTCGCCGAATTTCCCTGTGCCTTGCCCGCCCTTGCTGCTCTCACACGCCGACTTCAACTTTTATTTTTTAATTTTTTAATTTTTGTTATTATTTTTAACTCCATTTTTGGTAACTTTTACCATCTCTGGTTTTTTTAGGAGCCAACGGAACTCTTTCCTCTGCTCGTATTGGCTCGTACTTGTAAGTTCGATGTCGTTCATAGAGTTAACGACATATTGTTTGAGTTAAAGTTTGATGTCGCTCCTAGAAGATGATGAATTTTTTAGGAAAAAATACTGAAAACGCCCCTGTGTTTAGTTTAAATCCCACTTTTACCCGTTTTATTATGCCAATGCCTAAAACACGCCATGTGTTTGTAAAATTAGTCACAAAACATTCTCTGAATCAATTAAAAAATTTAAAATATTAAGATTATCCTTACCAAACTATCTTAAATGTTATTTCAAAGATGACTTAATTAAAAAATTGATTAAAAGAATTTTAAAAGATCACATAATATTTAGTTCAAACAAATGTTTCAATTATTTAGATAATTTTTTAAGTTTCTTGATTGATTTTATTTGATGGTTTACTTCAGTAAAATTATTAGAGGTCGGAAGGATAAACTTAGTATTTTCAAAAAAAAAAATTAATTGCTTCATATAATATGTTGTGACTAATTTTGCAAAAATAGGGGTTTTTTGGGCGTTTGACTAATAATACGAGCAAATTTAGGCTAAATACATGGATGTTTTTGGGTGTTTTTCTAAATATTTAAGAGTTTGATGTCGTTTCTAAGGATAATTAGCTTTAGAGGTTAAGTTCTTTTGTCGTTTAGTTTTGTTATACTTTAATGTCGCTCTTTAAGAAACATTTGTAAACTAAACGATGCATAATTTGTCACCTTAAAGAGGGAAAACAAGAAGAAATAAAAACCTCTGTTAAACCACGTCTGTTTGTTATAGAATATTTATTCTCAAGTAGAAAACGATTGATGGATGGTAATTTGCTGCCTTTGTGTCCAAAAAACGACACACCGTTTACTTTGCAGAAAAAACACGACCCGTCGTTTTCTGTTCAATGTTCACTCTCTTGAATCAGAATGCCTTGAAACGACATATGGTTTGATTTGTAGCTAAAGCGATATTATTGTTTAGAAGGATTGACGTTTTTTGCTGTCTTTTAAGTCGATAAAACGACACGTATTTAAATTGAAATAAAAATGTTGCATGCCATTTTCCATTCAAATTCACTGTCGTTCATGCCAAGAAACGATATGTGAGTAGTGGCTAAAGGTTTTGTTGTCGTTTTGACCTCAACGGCATGTTGATTAGATCTTCAAACTATCATTCTTAAATGTCAGACCTACATGTAGATAAACATGTAGGTAAACAAAAATATTAATAACACTCATGATGACGATATAACAATAGTGAATGTCTTTTATAAATCTCTTATGATCTTAATATCAAAGTTCAAATCCATCATATTTTCATTTTGAGGTCTAATCTTAAAAGTTTACTCTTACTTTCACTAGTGGTTCTAATAGATTTTCAAATGAATAGTATATAGAGATGTGAGGACAACACTTATTTTCTTTTTTAGTTCAACAAAAAAATAACAATAAATAAAGTTGTTAGTACTAGAGGGAAGATTTTGATGCATAAAATAAATTTATGTCAAAAGCCAATAAAAATTTTATCTAATTTTTGAAAAGTCAAACAACTGTAATCTATACATGAAATGCATGATTGGTTTCTAGATGGAGACTCATCATGCTTGGATAAATCTTAGTGGATGATTATGATACGCTGTGAAGTGTGAGTGGATCCATTGCCATCATTTCGAATGAATTTGGACCCCCCTTTAAAGGGTTTAAGGTCTAGTGACCTTTTTCTAAATACCTTAAGATTCATGCTTATTCTTTCTCCTTTTAAAATCAAATTAAGAGAGATGCAATTCTAAGAAAGAAACATTAGGAACATAATTTTTTTTTTCTAAAGAGAGAAAATTAAAGGGAAATCTAGAGAAATACGCCTCCTTTGGAGTGTTAAAGATTTATGACCTTTCCTAAATTTTGTAAGGTTTCTTTTCTCGTTTTATCTCTTCATATTTAAAGAAACTATACTACATAACATGTTTATAAAAGTATAATTGAAATATAACATTTTTTCAACTTTTCTAAAAATAACATTATTACATAGATCAAAATGATTTTCAGGTTTTATGCTAGAGAATTAGGAAATAACATAAAACTAAGAAAAATAAAAACTAAAGATGCGATTCTGTGTTAGACATATAGCATGATATGTTCAAATATAGCCAAAAAAAATATTTTATAACTGACAAAAATTCATATTATTGTAATAACTACTAGATAATTTTGTGATATAAAACGTTATAATCATATACTTTTTTTTTTGAAAAATTATAATCATATAATAAGTACAACGTAATTATGTTATTGTAAAATATTTCTAAAAAAAAAAAAACCATATTTCAATTTCACTTCCACTCTAATTAATATGTCATAAATTATATTTTCTCATTTTTCTCATTCGACTATCCAAGCCCAATGGTAAACTCTAGTGACTCATTGGGCTGGCCCAAGTCAAGTCAACAAACACAAAACTCATCCACCTTGATTTTGCTGAGTCTGTGACAAATGGACAAATATTCCACTAATACTCTTTTAATACTCTTTTAAGATCGAGTAATCTTGATTTTCCTAAAAACAAAACAATGATAATAATAATTAAACGATGAATAGCTGCATCAATTTAACTCAAATTTTCGCAAAAGGTTCATTGGGAGACAAAGATTTCATATACTATGCCTCATGAAGTGCACAATGAGAATTAAACATCTCTTCCTCAAGAATAATCATCATAATGCTTCCGTTTGATGTACAAATTTGATATAAAATTTTTAGGTTAAAGTTGGTTGACCTTTCAAAAGTAGTTATATATATTTTTTTGACTTTTTCAAAAAAAAGAAAGGATAAAAACTGATATGAGAACTTTAGATTCAAACCTAAAAGCAAAATGAAAACTAAGATTAATTACATACAATTTTCTCTAAACTGAGCTTATACATATATATATATATAAATGTAAATATATATATTTAACGAGACAAGTTTTGTCCACATACAACCATGGTGTGGAAATTGGAACCTCAAACATATATACCCCGGTGGGTGACATTGAAAGCACACGAGAGAAGAAGGTTCATGGAGGACAAAGACATTAAAATTAGACACAACCTCATGATTTTGATGGGCAATAATATTATATATACATATATACATATATATTATTAAATGGGTTGATGTAATGCGTTGACAAGCAAGCTAAGGTAAGACAATGACCACCACAAATATCAAATAATGCAATGAAAGCATAGTGGCCCTTTTGGCCATTTTAGCAGCCTACGTTTTTGTGAACTGATTATCTTTTCACATCCACGTCCATATTTATACATGAATACATGATTTTGATGGGGTCGTCTTATCATAAATACATACATGTACATATATATATATATATATATATATTTTGTAGTCTTTTTGTTAAAAGTGTGAAAATGAGCAATTGGTCATGATAATAATAATTATTATTATTATAATTATTATTATTTTGTGTGTTGAGAGATAAAAAAAATGCCTTACATGTTGAGAAATGTCTATATTTGAATTACAGTAATTTGTAATATGAGATGAAACCCGTGATCTTAAATTTAATAAGAGTTAACGGTTATCGACTCAATTGTCTGAAAATAATTCTTAAGTGCTTGTAAATTGATTTAAATTAAAGGGTGTGATCTCTAGAAATTCAACTTTGTCCCCCAAGCCCTTAAATATGAAGTCCACTCAATAAAGAGCAACTCACATTCGTGGGTTACACATTGCAAAGACTCTTCTGGCACATCATTAGCCCTACATAGTGTGTGTATATTCTTTTTCCTCGTGTATTTGGTGTGGGGTTTTACATAAATATGATATGATTATATACATAAATATATATATTTTTTGATTTTTTGTTCTTATATATTGGTTGAAATATGATACACACACACACATATATGGATCAATGCTTCACTTGCTCTTGAAATCATTCAATTGCTTAAAGGTGTTTTTTTTTAAAAAAATTTCTTTTTGTTAATTTAGTCCGAAAAAGGAATTGATATCAAATATCAATATTTCTAGAGCTATATGGGGTAGATTTGGCTATATATAGGACACTAGGAAATCATGTATCATCATAATTCAGGCTAAAACTTTATTTTCTATGGGTAGTTTTTTTTTTGTTTTGGTCAAAAAATAACATTAAACTTATAAAATTTTTGGTATTAATTAAGCTATGGTTGACATGCATTTATTTTAATGGCACATTAAAGTATCAATTTATACAAAGTGAAAATTTTCTTATTCCTCCTTTCGCTCTCTCTCTCTCTCTCTCTTTTAGTTTTTTATATAACATTTACGACGTGGGATATTATGATTAATGCTGGTACATAATTATTTTAGAATCTCTGTTGCACTTATTTTAGGAGTTTGAGGAAAGATTTTTTGTTTTTTGTTTTTTTTTTTGGTTCCTGTTATTTTAGGTCCTTCTTTACAGGGAAGCATTTAGTCAAGGACTCTTTCTGATCACCAGATTTAGAACAGTGGTCCTAATATCCAAACACACTTTTTTGAGTCATGACCATAGCCATTAGATTTTGTTGACCTCCTTTCTTGTGAGAGGAATAGAGATATTCTTACAGCTAGCAGACAGAAAACAACCTTGAAAATATTTCACTTCAAAAAAGGAAAAACAAATAAATAAATAAATAAATAAAAACAAGACAAAAGATTGATGGGAACGGATTTTTACCCAACGACGTCCTAAAAAGAAGCAATGAAAGATGAGAAAACAAAATGGTCCTTCATGTTCATTATCCATTTATTAATGACAAATTACTCTAAGCGATGGCCACCAAAAAAAAAAAAAAAAGGAACATTTAGATTTTAATGTCATAAAAAAGTAGGAGACATACGACAATTTAGGATTTTTGATATTTTTGTTTTTCTAAATTTTTCGATAACTCATCTTTTGATCTTTTTAATTTGCTAACCATTGCAATATGTCTCATATTATCAATATTGTTCTGAATTTTGTTTACTTCGGAGAATTGAGAGATTTATGCTAGAGTTTGAATTAGATTTTGAATTTTTTTCCATCACTGATTGAAGGGGTAAATTAGTTTAAGGTGGCTAGTGCCATAGCCATAAAGCTTAAGGGAAAATGTGTAAAATACCTATAATTTAATCGAATTTGATCTTGATGAAAAATTTAACAGTCTAACATTATGTTATATTGCCATACAACATTTATTGTTCCACTAATAATAATAATAATAATAATAACAATAACAATAACAACATAGAACGATATCAAAAAATATGGATGACATTTAACAGTACCATATATTAATAGAGAGTGAGCCTCACAATACGAAACTCATATATGAAACCCATCTTTTATTAATTATAATGTTTAATATTATTGATGTTCTAAAGTATTTTTAAATATGTATGATCACTAATACAGTTGGAGATTTGGATTACGACATGAAAACACAACACGACATGAAACTCACACGAAGTTAGAGGGTTTGATCAGTTTTCTTTGAATGAGTTTGGGTTAAAAGGACACGATTAAATAAAGAGTTGCTAACTCGCAATCAATTCTTTTAATAAACGGGTCCCATACTAGTTGACATGAACATAATCTATTAATAACCCATCTACAACCCTTATCATTAATATATATATCATCATCCTGCCTGCAGGTATAAATCCACAGTACTATCTTTTTACAGTACTTTGAACATGTAAATATATATATTTTTTTGTTTGCTGAAACAAGAGTAATAGTACACTATTACAATTCAGAAATAGTACTGTAAAATATATTGCTTACACAATCAATAAGCGTGCCTTAGATTAGATACGGTACTATATTTGTAGTTTAGTGTCCAAACTCTTATGTCTTGTTTGGTAAAAAACTCTGTTTAAATTAAATTGTATTTTTTTCATCATGTTTTTTATTTTTTTTTCCTAAAAATTGTTTGTCTTTTCTGAAAATTCAAAAAAATTCAAAAAAAATTTACTATTTAAACTTACAAATCTTAACTCAAACTTACACACCAAACACCTCCTTATTCACAGGAAAAAACCAATAATAATTATATATTAGTTCCTTTGTTATGGGATATACATATATATGTATATGTATGATAGAGAGGTGTACATCAAAGGGTATTTTGTCCAGTACTAAAATACACAGTGGAATGAACTTTGTTGGCTGTGTGGGAGATGCCAAAGATAATGACATGTGAGAAAAGCTTTGTCCCATTTTGAAAATCTAAAGGGGAACCAACCAAAATCCCTCCTTGCCCTTGAATAATCAGATACACAACACCTCAGGGAAAGAGAGAAGAAAAAAGAAAAAGAGGAGAGAGAAAGTGAAAAGAAATAGAGGAGAGAGAAAGAGAATGTTGATGGGTCTCAAAGCTAAGTAAAGAAAAGGAAAGAAAAGAAAGAAAGAAAAAAAAAAAAAGAAAGAATCTGTAAGAGAATTGGGTTTAAAAATGTAAAAATAATATATATAAAAAAAATTGTGTTGGGGCTACCTTTGACTGCCTCGTAAATGTGTCAAAGAATTTTAAGGGCTTGGATTCACTAAAGGAATAAGGAGGGGTGGTGGTTGTGTTTGGGAGGCAAAAAGCAAAAGCACCAACCAAATCTTCTTTGAATTCTTTATGTTTGTTATAAATTTATTGACCTTATTGATTTAGAATTATTTGCATTATAATATATACATATATATAGTTGTATATAATGAGGATGATGAGTTGTGATATCTCTAATCGTTATAATGGTTAAATAATGGTCGGTTGTCATCTTTAGAAGACAAGATATCTCTTTTTAATCTTACGTACAAAATTCACGAGGATAATTCCTATGTTAACTTTTGCTTTTGACTAGAGGAGTTTAGTACATATTTTCATTTAATTGGATAATTATAGTTAAAGTGATCATGAGTTTTGTTTACAAGTCCTCAAATGAAACCGTTTCTTCTTTTTTTTTTTTTTTTTTTTTTCTTTCTTTTTGTATGATTAAAAAAAAAACAATTCAGAATTTAACTGGTTACGGATCTAGAATTTTATTTCAGTATGACTTAATTAGGTTAAAAATTTTATATTATAATAATTATTATTGTTATTTATGTTGAGCTAAACCTAATCTCGTACTCTGAAAACATTGCGTGCATTTTTTTTAAACTTAATTTCAAATGTTAGGATAATAATTCGAAATGAAAATATTTAATTAGGTCATGACCTTGTTGAAGGTATGTAAATTTGAATTTCACTCTACGTGACTTTGCATATTATTGTTATTTTTATTTTAATAAAAGACATACATTAACGTTGTAATATTTTTACTGGGGACTTCATGTCATGTTCTGGAGTAATATAATCAAATTTCCTTAAAAACCTAGCAAATAAATTTAGACGTGAGTTATTATAGTCTTTTTTAATAAATGACGAGAGTAATAATTACCATTAAGATAGAGGACAAACATCTTAATTAGGTTAACACCTACTCCTTCCCCATCCGGTTTTAAACCCCACACTCGAATATTATTAATAAAATAATTAGGATAATTTAGTTATTATTGTAGTTATCATCCATAATCCTTCCTCATCAGTTATTTTAGTTAACTTTTTTTAGAACTTTAATATAAAGAAGGAAAAAAGAAATAAGGGACAAAATATGAGAAGACAAACTGAAAAGACCCCCTATAATAGACGTGGAATGTTATGAACCAAGCCAAAGCAAAGAATCGAAACCCACCCTATATTAAACAAGTTGTGTTTCAATGGAAGATATTGGCGTGCGATATAGCCCACTCTATATGTCCTCATAGTCAACGAGCAAAGCAACAGACTTATAAGATGCTAGATACCCATGGAATATATATACATATATATATATATATATATTCAGAATCATCTATTAATCATGCAACATTTGAACCCATGAACGTGGTGTTCCCTTAGATACCACCACTTGATAGGAAATTGGATTATTTCCACACTAAATGGATCCAAGTGTTGATTTTTCTAATGGGTGCAATATTGTAGGACCCTTTTATTTATTTCTATATATTTTTTGAAATCTACCGAGACCACAGATATAACGGGAAGAATATCAATTTACGCTCTTGTCAATATCCGAGAGGTTTATGAATGCCAGACACACAACCTCGTTATTTCAGAAGACTTAATACGGATGTAAAGAATCAAATTACTAACGAAAGAAAGAGAGTAATGAAATGATCGACCTATTATCGTCATGCCACCACCACCACCGGTAGTGTATGACATTTTTTGTCCATATGATAATTTGGGAATGTGGTTGTCGTTTTCATGAATCACCAAAGGGATTGGACCCAATCTTTCTTCAGATTTGCAAAGTCGGTTTCCAAATTCCACTCCTGCAAGGATTATTATGTTACATATGACTGGAGAAGCAGTCACTCAAATTGTCAAAACCAAATTTGATTGTATCATTCTTGTCTTGTAACAATGAACTCATTTTTATACATTTAGAAAGTATCATGCACTCGCTTATTTCTGCTTGTTTTTTTATTAGTAGGGAAAGAAAAAAATAATATGGGTAAGTTCAAGGGTAACAAAGCCGTTTGTTTTTATTTTTGGAAAATATGTACCTTTTTCATTTCTATGGCAAACCTGTCTATATATATATATATATATGTATGTATGTATGTATGTATATTTATCTTTATGTTTCATGATCACCTAATTGTCATGTGCTACACACCATGAATTCATAAATATTTTTGTCTCTCATGAAAAACAGCCATGTTTAATTAGCAATCAATCCTTTGAAGGCAGTATGAAATTAAGCTCTTCTTACATATCTAATCTTCTAAGATCCGAAAGGTATGATTTTTTAATCAAGAACTCAATATCTGAACTATAATTATCAAAAAAAAAAAAAAAAAAAAACCTCAATATCTGAATCACTTTGTAAATGGGTTTGTACTACACAAATTCAAACTTTTTACTACATATTTTCTCTCACAAAAATTTTAAAAAATTATGTTTAAAACCCATACCAAATGGGTTATTTTCATGTTTATTTTCTAAAACCGCACAATTTATTTATTTGTTTATTGAAATAGGAGATTTGAGTTGAAGACCTGAATCTTAAAGAGGTGTAAAATTAGACCAAGCAATATTACCACAAAAACTGCCGGTTCATTTAGGTTATAAATGTGATCATTATATATAACTACCAATATTGGAGGCCTTTTAGATTTAAAAAGACAAGCTTGTGGTTTATATTTTGGCCAAAAATTGGTTGTCAATTGCAAATTCATATACATGTGTAAAACGTACAAAATCTATGGATAAGGACACATTCTATAGTTATAATATACTCTATTTCCCCCCCTTGCTATTTTATGAAAATAAAACTCGCATCCGAACTTCCCTTTTCCATCATGCCCACATAGAATCCAAAACACTTTAATTTCTCCATGAGATAGATACCATACTTGAAAAATACTTTCATCAACGTTGCCCAAGTGGGGGAAAGATGAATAATATTTCAAATTGTGGGTCCTTTTCTTTTGCACTTTGGATATCTAATTACCAAAAATATGGCCCCATTGCTCTCTCTTTGATACAATTCTTCACTTTACAAGTTCCTTTGATTATTAAATGCCAACTTTTTTCCCCCTATTGCTTTAAATCATTCCCAAAGTCCCACACTAGCCGAAGCAAATATATATATATATATATATATATATATTTAATATATATGTCCATGTTCTTCTAAAATTCATACAAAAGAAAGCTCATCATCGCCACCTACCACTTCATGAAAGTGGCATAATTTAATGCTGATTAGATATTATATACATGATTTTGTTAGAAGATTGGATAATCCTTGATAAAGGAAATGGAAGTCCACCCAATATTACATTTTAGAAAAATAGACTAGGCCTTTTCTCTATGGTCTGCCATATTTGAGCTTATTTTGAACCATATACATCACAACTCCAATATCACATTAATTGCATAGGCCAAAATGTCAAACATCCTTTTCATGATTTAGTTGCCTGTCAAATTACTTCCTTAATCATTTTTCTTTCCTTTCCCTTTGCTCTATCTTAATACTAATATCCATAGAGAAAGGTTCTATGATTTTGGCTCAAATTCTTGAATACAATAATTACCCAAAACTATGCTTATCCTTAGCCTAAGCTCAAGAGAGCGACCCAAATAGAATAGTAAGGCTGATTGTTCTACATAATAGGGTCTTAGATTACTCAAATCATGAGTACAACTACGTTGGTAGTAGTACATATACCTGTTCATATACCAGACAAGTATTTACCCCATTGTCATATACTCCGTGACCCTATTCCACTCCAATTAAAGTTTTTCAAAATTTCTGTCTTTTTCTCCAAAAATAGACCAATTTTACTATTCACATATATAAATCTCTATTAAAAAACTCAACTTTAAAAGTCTATAACTTTCTTATTTAAGTCGAAATGAGATGTTTTTTTTAGAAAATTATCCGAATAACTACATTTTTTCATCTATTAACCAATATGACACAAATTTATTCATTCTTAACCAACATGATGCAAATTTTATTTTAACTTTAGTTTAATTTTGTGTCATATTAGTTTAATTTTGTGTCATATTGGTCTAGTATTAATTTTTGTGTTATGTTGGTGCAATATTCTTAAAATTTATGTCATTAAGGTGCGCTCCTCCCTCCCCCTCCCCATTTTTTTTTTTAAATTACATAAAATGATGAGGGGAAAGAAACAAGATCCATAATGTTTTCTAAATATATTTCAAGGTTTTTTTTTAAACACTTTTAACTCCAAGCAATTTACTTTTTACAGGGGGGGTATGCTCGTTTTCAATTAAAATATTTTCAAAAACATTTACTCATTTTTAATCAAAATATTTTCAAAAACTCTAATATTGGGGGGTGGATGCTCCTAAGGTGAAGTCATGATAATCATACTCTAAAAATAAATTAAAAAAAAGAGAAGAAAAATTCAAGAACATTCATGGGACAACAAGACCTCATACCAATGTGTAGTTGGGACCAAGTTATTATTATGCCAATTAAAATCACACTTGGTTAGTGGAGGAGGGGCTAATGAAATTGTTAAGGAATCCCATTAAGGATTTGTGGGAAGGCTTTTGATAATTTTCCCAACTTGGGAAAGTACCGCCGTCAGCTGTATTAATATAAGCCCTTAAAAGCATATAAAATTTGACTCTCAATAATGACTTTTTAAAGCTCAACAATCATTAGGGGAAAATATGAACAGTCCAAAATAGAACAAGGGTTTTATCAGCCCCTTGTTGCCAAGTAAAGACTAGTCAATCAAAGGATTTCCAACTTGGAGGAGCCTAAACCAAAAGGCAAATTGTCTTTCAAACAGTTGTCTTGGTCTTTGATTAGGGGAATTTGTTGAAGGCCCGAGGAGGCCAGAGCCGGCGTGGGCGGCTAGGCACACCAAACTAGAAATACATACAATTTTTTTTTTTTTTTTTTTTTTAAGAGCAAAGCAAGAGTAGACATTTTCATTTTTTGTGATAAATTAACGTGCATCACAAATCTTATGCTCCGTTTGACGTTTGAGTTTATCTCAAATTAAACTGTATTTTTTCATCTTAATTTTTATCTTTTTATGAAAAGTCAACAAAATTTATAACTCATTTTTGAAAAGTCAACCAACTTCAACTTAAAAAATTTCATCTTTAACTAACTTACCAAACAGAGACTTAGCCGTTTAATAACGGTTTTCTTCATTGAAAATGTTTAGCTTTTATCATTTGAAAAATAAGTAAATCAAAATCCTATTGGCAAAGCAAATAAGATTTGGCTCACCGACCAAAAAATGAAAAGAAGGAAAATGTAGGTAGAAATCAAGGAAGAAGCACTTTGATGTAGAAAATTCACAATTAATGAATATAGGTACCCACACCCCTCAAGAGTTTGGTAGCTTTTAAGGACAATAGCCGTCAAAAGAAAGAAGGGGGACCCCAACGCACAAAAGTAGGACAAGTGCCCTTGTTTTGAAGGACACCAATAGCCTAGTTAACTTGCTTTATTAACCAGCCCCCCCTAATTCCTAAGTCATGTCACTTCTGGTCAGTTGCAAGAAAATACAAAAACACACATTGCTTCACAAAATCTAGAATGGGCAAAACCTTAAAAAAGTATAATTAAGGCCATCTCCAACCCAAATACTCTATTTTAGAGTACAGAAACTCTAAAATAGAATATATATCACTTCAAATAACTATTTTATCACCAATCCATTTACTCTATATCATACTCTAAAAGGAAGATTCTATTTATATTCTAGCTTAATACTCTAAAAAGTAGTTTAGAGTATGAACAGTGATACTTCAAATATGAAGTATACTGTTCATACTCTATATTTGAAGTATGATATAGAGTATGGATTGGAGATACTTTATACTCTAAATTGAAGTAAAACTCTAAAATGAAGTGTGGGTTGGAGATGCCCTAAGCGTATGTTTGGAACTCACAATCCAATCGAATTTTTTCAAATTTTTAAAAAAAAAATCTTTTCTCTAAAAATAATTCAACTTCATTATTTACATTTCTAAATCTCTATTAAATACTCAAATTATAAAAAATTATAATATTCCTATTAGAGTTGAAATTGCATAAAATGAAAAGAAAAATAAAATAAAATTCAAATTTCTATTTTTTTTCCTAACATATTTCAAGTTTTTAAATTATTTAAATAGCACCAAAATATAGCTGAGATCTTTTCATACGTACGGCATATCGAAAGGCACTCACAACTTGTGACGGGGGTGATCGTGGATTAACTAAGAATATTAAATAGCTATTAAAAAAAATGGATTGAATGGCTTTTTTTTAAAACCTGTGTATCGCTAAACGAACACTTCGATTAGAGCTCATTCGTGTTTTTCATAAAAAACATGTGTATTGCTAAACGGTAGTTGGAATCACACTACGGGCAGAAGCAATCCCCAATCATCATTTTAGAGCTCATTTGTGTAAAACCTAAGATAACGGGGTAGTTGTTTTTTTATTCGCAATTTCAAGTATTATTATTTTAAAATCAAATACACATTTTTAAATATTAACTAAATTCCAATCAAAACATTTTTAAAATTCTAATAGGAGTAAATGCTCTAAACACTATACAAGTTTTCCTTGGAGGGACTTAATTTTTTAAATTTTAAATTTTTATTTTGGGGATAAAAGGGGAATCCTCCACACAAAACCCCAAAAAATACCCAATAATTTTCACAAACCCCAAAAATTGCACACAAGATGAGAAGCATACATGTTTTCTTTTTGTCAATACACTAATGAATAATGCCTTCTCCTCCAAACATTCCTTTTCCCCGCCTCTCAACCCAAAAAAAATAAAAATAAAAATAAATAAATACAATTACAACGACTACAACACACATTCCCTTTATCTTTTTTTTCTGCTTTCTTTAATATGCTTTTACTTTGATGGATTGGCTTGTCCAAAATGGGCAGAGAGAAAGAGAGGAGAGAGAGAGAGAGGAGAGAGATAAATGCATGAATAGATCTCCAAAGCAAAGCCCTTCTCTTCTCTTTCACTTTGCTGACCGGGGCAGGCTTTGTTCAGCTCACTCAGTCGTTTTGTGCCGTGCTCTTAAAGCTAAACGACATGCCCGTTGCCCACTTCATGTTTTGCCTCCGTCTTGAGCTTTGCGTTAAAATTTTTTTAAATTTTATTATTTTCCTTTACTATTTAATCCAAATAAAGCTAGTCTTCAAGACTCCCTCACTCACTCACTCCTTAGTCAGTCCTTTCTCTCTCTCTCTCTCCTCTCTCTATCTCTCGCGCTTTGGACTGTTCAAAAATCAATACTTTTATTTTCTTTTTTTCATTTTTTTTTTTCATTTTCTCTCTGTTTTCTTTCTGGTTTGCTTGCCACTCGAGCACTACTTTGCCGTTTATTGTTTGTGTTGTGTTTCTGTTGTTACTGAGAACGAGGATTTCGTGTTTTTTTTAAGAGAGAGAAAAGAATGAGTAGAAGAAGAAGTTGAAAGCCAAAGCCTCTCTCTTTCTCTCTCCTCTCTCTCTCTCTCTCCTCTCTTTCTGTTTCTGTTTCTCTCTCTCTATGTCTGCCGCATTGTCTTGTTCTATTTAGAATCTAATCAATCTCACTTCCCACGCATTAAAGTGTTTGTCTTTCTCTCTCCTTCTTTCCCATTCTCTCTCTAGTCGTCTTTCGTGGCTTCATATTTTCTGGTTTTTGCGTCTCTACGCCCTACACTTTAACAAGAGGCAATCACAAGAATAGCAACACACAGAGCAGAAGAAAACAGAAAACCCCATTTCTCAGTTTTTTTTTTTCAAGTTTTTGGAGCTGCTTCTTTTTGCCAGTGTTTGGGAGCCAAGAAAATTGGGAAAGAAGGGATTTTTGTGTTTTTCATGATATGAATGAAAGTCTACTTTGTCATTTGATTATCTGACAAACATAAAACTGTTTTGGCGGGTTTTAAGCAAAAAACCCAGTGGCCAAAAAATAGCAAAGATTTCCTAGGAGTGACTGTATATGAAGTAAAAGTGGAACAATGAGAGATGGGAGTTCCAAGAACAGCAAGGTTATTTATTTATTTTATTTTTTTAAAATTTGGAAATAAAATTCTGTTATATGGGAAAATTTCCCAGTTTGTGTTTTGTTTTAAATGCTTTGGATTTTTTTTTTTTTTGGGGAAAGTGTGAATTGATTGTTTTTGTGTTGTTTGGTTATTTTAGCTCTCCTGGTCAAAGAAAATGGTCAGAAAGTTGTTCAACATCAAGAGCAAAACGGAAGACTTTCAGGCAGATGATGTTTATGAAGGTATTTATTTATTTATTTATTAAAATTTCTGTTAACTTATTATGCTCTTTTTTTTTTGGTTGTCTCTGTCTTCCTACTATTGGTTTGTTTAATAATTTATATAACTATTTTAAGAAGCAATCTAATTTTTGTCTTTCTTGTACCAAAATTCTGAGTCCCTTTGTTCTGATTTTGCCACTATTGTGCAATACTTATTATCATTTATTTTTATTTAATTTTCACTCTTTGGCTACTAATTAATCAAATTTAAACGTTAATTTTTTATAATGTTTTATTTTTTGACGTTTTCTGTAGTGATTTCCTAGGCAGAATTAGTACATTAACTATAATTTTGCTTGTTCAGGAGGTGATGTTGAATACAGGACTAGTTTCTCAGAAAGAGAGCCATGTACTATCAAAAAGAGCAAAACAGGTTTAGTAACTATAACCTCTTCCAAGAATCACCAAAATCTTACAAATGATATCTTAAATATTTATTCTTATTAATAGTTATATGTCTTTTTTTTTTGCTTATGTCCATTTCTTTGTCCAATGCGCAGAGAAATTTAGCAGGAACACCGAGCAGGGTCGCCGTAGAATGAATCTCGAGCATCCTCGAATTATTGATGTCCAAAACTATAGGTATTTCCTTAATGATTGTTCTTCATGCTCGTAAGTGTTTGGTCTCTTTTAGTTGTTAGTCATGTGTTGATCTTGTCCTTTCAATTTTTGCTATCAGCGTTTTCGTTGCGTCATGGAATGTGGCTGGAAGATCTCCGCCGAGTAACTTAAATCTCGACGAATGGCTTCACGCCGCACCTCCTGCAGACATTTATGTTCTCGGGTATGAGTTTGAGAAAACTTTTGTGCAGACACATTAGTCTGAGGTTCACATGTTTTTAGGTGTTAATATATGCTGTTTCTCTCCTTCAGATTTCAGGAGATAGTCCCACTGAATGCTGGCAATGTTCTCGGAGCAGAAGACAACGGCCCCCGCCAAGAAATGGCTGGCGCTCATTCGGAGGACGCTGAACAACCTCCCCGGGACTAGTGGGGGTGGTGGCTGCTACACACCATCTCCAATTCCACAGCCTGTTGTGGAATTGGATGCAGATTTCGAGGGATCAGTGAGGCAGAAGAACTCATCATTCTTTCAACCGCCGATCTTTCAGACTACTCACAGTTGGAGAATGGAAAACGATTCTTCAATCCCGCAGCCAAGACTTGATCGCCGGTTCAGTGTCTGTGACAGGGTGATCTTTGGCAACAGGCCTAGCGACTACGGTCACAGGCCTAGTGATTACGGACACAGGCCTAGCGATTACGGTCACAGGCCTAGCGACTACGGTCACAGGCCTAGTGACTATGGACACAGACCGAGTACTGATTACAGCCACAGGCCAAGTGATTACAGCCACAGACCAAGTGATTACAGTCACAGGCCAAGTGACTTCGATTCGAGTCACCGGTGGGGTCACAGGCCGAGCGACTACTCCAGGCCAAGCGACTACTCCAGATGGGGTTCTTCTGATGATGATAACGGACCCGGTGATTCACCAAGTACTGTGTTATTCTCCCCTATATCCTATGGCTATGGTGGATCTGCATCCAATGACGACGGGAATCGGAAAAGAGGGCAGTCGAGATATTGCTTGGTTGCAAGCAAGCAAATGGTCGGCATATTCCTCACCATTTGGGTCAGGAGTGAGTTGAGGGACCATGTTAGAAACATGAAAGTGTCATGTGTTGGAAGAGGATTAATGGGTTACCTCGGAAACAAGGTTTTTTCGTTAACTCAATTCGATTATTTTAAAGTTCTAATCTTTTCATAGAATAGGTCCTGAAAATTAGTACTCTTACTATTTTGCAGGGATCGATTTCGGTCAGCATGTCTTTGCACCAAACCACCTTTTGCTTTGTTTGTAGTCATTTAACTTCAGGACAGAAGGAAGGAGATGAGCTAAGAAGGAACTCCGATGTCATGGAGATTCTTAAAAAGACAAGGTTTCCGAGGGTTCATAGCTCGGGTGACGAGAAGTCCCCCGAGACTATCCTTGAGCACGAGTAAGATCCTTGCCCCTCAAACCATCAATGAAGTACTATTTTTACGGCCAAGACTGAAAATAGAGGCTTAACGTTATTTTAATGACATTCTTTTCCTTTTTAATCCAGTCGAGTTATTTGGCTCGGAGATTTGAACTATCGAATCGCCCTCTCTTACCGCACTGCCAAGGCCCTCGTCGAGATGCAAAACTGGCGGGCATTGTTGGAGAAGGACCAGGCATGTTTCTAAACCCTCAAAATACTTCTCTGTTTTTCCATTTCCTCTGCTTCCAATCAGCTCATTGCTAACCTTTTGGTCCTAACTTGTTGATGACTCTTCTTGCAGCTACGAATAGAGCAGAGACAAGGCCGCGTTTTCATTGGATGGAACGAGGGGAAAATTTACTTCCCCCCGACATACAAGTATTCGACTAACTCAGACAGATACGCCGGAGATGACATGCACCCTAAAGAGAAACGCCGAACACCGGCTTGGTAACATTTTCTCCTTTACTATAGGAAAATTTTTGAATAAACATGTCACACATTATAACAAGAAACTAAATTTTTTGTTTGTTTGTTTTCTGTTGATGAAGGTGTGATCGAATTCTGTGGTACGGAGAAGGGCTCCACCAACTATCATACGTCCGTGGCGAGTCTAGATTCTCGGATCATAGGCCGGTTTACGGGCTGTTTTGGGCGGAGGTGGTGTCTAGCCATAGCCGGTTGAAGAAAAGCATGAGTTATTCAAGTTCACGGATTGAGGTGGAGGAGCTTCTCCCATATTCACATGGATATACTGAGTTGAGCTTTTTCTGAAAGATGGCAGAACAATTTTGACCCCTCATTTTAACCACATCCAAAAGTATGTATCTTTTCTCTCTCTTATGCCCACATAAAAAAAAAGTTGAATTTATATAGAAGATTTTTGTTTCTCTTTTTGTAGAATCTGTGTGAAAACCTCCTTCTAAAGGCAGAATATGTGGCTGGCGTGGTAATATAATAATCTGAAAAGTCTCTTGGATTTTTTCACTCTCTCTGAAGAAATAAATTAAAATAAAAATAAAAAATGAAATAAAAAAATAACCATTGCAGAATCATAATATTTAGATTTGTTGCTTGTTGCAAGTTCTAACCTGGATTTTGGTCCCCATTTGCAGGCTGGGGAATATAACTTTGTGGAATTTTCTCATCAACCCCATATGGTGGCGATGGAGACATTCCGTTGCCCACAAACCGAAAAAGGTAAAATTCTTCTTCTTTTTTTTTTTTTCTCTTTGTTTTGTTCTTTTTTCTTTCTTTCTTTTTACCTTTCTCGGTTCTGATGTCTGTCTTTGGTTTCTTTGTCTAATTCTTATCTCTTTTTTTTCCCCCTTTGCTTTGTCTTGTGCAGGCACTAATTTTGTGTTTTGGTCGGTTTTACTCAGCTCACTCACACCCCAAAAAAATAAAATAAAAAAATAAAAATCAAAATGAGAATGTACATTTTAATCATCATAACTAGTTAGCATTCAAAGAAAACAGATTTTTAAGTACGGAGAGGATAATTTGGTAACCCATTTGACAGACATCTGCCTTTCTTGCCATCTCATGCTGTCCTGTAAATCATTGTTAGGTACTTTCTTTTCGTTAACTATTTATTATGATTACTATTTAATTTTCAGTTTACTTTGTTTACCCTTGTCCGAAATTTTTTCGACTGAGAAGACTCTTTTTTGCCACTGATAGTAAAGGCTTTTTTTAACTGCTAGATGAATTTTGTGACAGTTTGATCAGATTGTTAGAAAATTAATCCAATACGAGTAGCTCATAAGCTTATGTGTTTATCTTGCAGGATGGAAGTTAAACCAATCACGAACTGCCTGGTTGGGGAGATTGAAGATTTTTTTTTTGTTTCGTTTTTTTTTTTTTTTTTTTTTTTGGTGATTCAAGATTCTTTCATTTGTTCATGGAATATGTGTGACATGACCCAAACAAAGGTGAAAGATGGTCAAAATAATCATTTGTATACTTTTGTTTTGTTTTTGTTTGTTTGTTTTTGTTTTTGTGTTAATACAAAGCCAAAGATTTGATGGATACTCAATTACCAAAGTAAATGAAAGTGAAAAAAAAAAAATCGTAAAAAAAAAAAAGAATTGAAAAATTTATGAATCATGATAGAGAATCTGAACCACCTCTCACTCTCTCCAGTTGTGTCAAATGATTGTACCTGACCAAAGGTCGTTTTCTTGATAAGCCCCCATCTTCTAATTGCTTGTTGCTTTTTTTTTTTTTTTTTTTTTTTTTTTTTTTTTTAATTTTTACTATTTTGAGGAGAAGAACAAAACGTGAAGGCAAGACACAGTTTTACAGGTTTGGCAGGCTTTAAAAATAAAAAAAAAATGTGGGAGAGAAGATATGATTTTGAGAGAGACTGGTCTTTGAACGAAGAGAGGTACAACTCTCTGAATTTGTCTTTTGCTGTTTGCACTTAGATGATCACAATTGCTTTTGTTCTTGGAGGACCACTTTGGTATGACAAAAGGAAAAATACATTGTAACTTAATGCAGAGTGACTAATTATTACACACACATCTATATATATATATATATATATATATATCAAAAAAGCGATTAGGAAAAAGTTACCAGAGTTTGTATTTTTATCTTATTCATAAGTAACCTTATTTTAACTGTTAAATTAATATTTAAATGATAATGATTGGAAATAGTTTTATGTTGTGTAGACTGTTAAAAATTAAACTAATGATTGAAATAATAATAAATTAATATTTAAATGATAATGATTAGAAGTAATCTTATGTCGCGTAAACTGTTAAAAAGTTAAACTAATGATTGAAATAATAATATCAAACGATTATAGTTGCAACCTTTATCTAGTTGTGTACCTTCCAAATACTTGAATGTGCATGACATATATATTATAATCGCTATGTGGAGTTATGTACAAATAAAGAGTGAAACCCCACGCCTCAAAGACAACACATGCATTTTCCACTGCCAAGTTAATTACAAAGTTGCACTCAAACTCTATTGAAACTAGCGTTGTACAATAAAATAAGTTATAACAAAGGAATATAAAAATCCCACATCTCTCAGGAACAAATTCCTCAGCTTTGCTAATAACCCAAGGACCAAGAAACAAAATGAATATTATACCAAAATAAAAAACTAAAGTGTACAATGTACTAACAAGTTGACGTACAATCCCCATTCATATTGAATCCTTTAAATATATATGTGTGTGTATATATAAATATATATTCATATGCTGCAATCTCAACCGACCTTTTTTTCCCCCCCTCTCTTTCTCTCTCTCCTTTTGTGGTTCGTGGGGTTGAGCCAGAGCTAGAGTAGAAGCAGTATTAGTCAAAGCCATGACAAGCTCTCCATAACATCATCACTGTAAAACGGAACAAGATTTTGAGCAAGCTTAATATCTTTACACAATTAAAAAAAAAAAAAAAAGAAACTTGATTATTTAATCAACCGCTAATCCGGGTCATATTTTGGTTAGAACTTCAAATCCCATCTCAAAGGAAACCACAGGCCTTTCCTTCTTCCAAGTTACACTTTTTTTTTGGTTGAAATTAGTGTTCATAGTATAGTCTAAGTGAGCACGTCTTGTATGAAGCCTTCACTTCTATCCGCCCAAGATCCGACTTATATTACATATAAGAATATGTCCATTGGTGTAGGTGGGTGTGTCAAGATCTCTTACGTGCCGAGGAGGTCTCTGATGGTTAGCACTATGTGATACTGATGATGCTTCCTTGGACCAGCATTGACGATGCTTTACTTAGTCGACGTTCGGGCCTTCAAGACTCGGTTTATTGAAATATTTTTTCAGTTAGGACTGTGGTGGCTAAGGTAGAAGAAGAATTTTTGAAACTAATGGTTTACTCACAAAATCGTGATTTAACATGCCAATTAGTAATTTGTTTATCTGTTTGACATTGGTAAATCACTGAAATAGATTTTAGTTCAATGAATGATTCACTGATAAATCACTGAAATAGATTCAGTTAGGACAGTTTTTACTTTTTCTTAAAAGGTTGGGATATTCATTAAAATAAAATAGATTGTTTTGCACCATGAAAAGCTCAAGGGAATTTTAGTCTTCTTATTCACTCTTTTAAACATATAATCTTCAAATTATGAAACGGTTCATTTATTCAAATATCCGAAGAAAAATGAACTGTTAAAGTTTAGTCATTAAAAAATAAGAGATGTAGAGGAAAAAAGAAATGAAGAAGAATAATCAAAGACTTCATGGGAAAGAGCACCAGAACGAATTAATAAGTCCTGGTTCTAGGTCCTTCTTCTCCTTGAAGATCCTCAGCCAGTTCTGGACCTCCTCCTCTTTCGCCGCAACAATTTTACGCAAATGTTCGACATCTTCCAACGCTGATCTCTGATCATCATGATCATCAGAGTTCTTGGAAGCCTCCATTCTCAAAGCAAGCATTTGCCTCATATTCGTAACATCATCGGAGCACACCCGCCACGCTCTCACAGCCTCTTCGATGCCTTTGCTAGCTTCGAACCACGGCGTGGGCTTCTGGGACGCGGCCACTAGTCTCTCTAACGCAGGCGGTCTGATTCCCAAACGACACATACTTTCCCATGAAAAATTGACCAAGTTGCGGAGAGTAGGCGTCACACGGCGGCTCGGGGTTCGAGTGACGGCGCCGACGATGATGGCCACCAATTGAAGAATGTAGGCTCGCTCAAATGGCATGAGACGTTCGGTTTGGAGGTCTAGAGTTGGATCTTGTTCGCGGTAAAGCTCGATATACGGCAGCAGTTCATCTGGAACGACGCAATGCCAGTCCATACGTTCTTCCCAGTCACTAAATTCTTGCATGGAAAATTCATCTGGAGTGTAATTAGGAGTGGCGTAATTTTGCCCACCAACCTGCTCTACGTACTGCACAAAAAACATACATTAACAGACAAGTCAGTTCAAAGGTGAGTTAATTATTTGTTGGCTTGCATGGGCAATGCTTATCTAATTTGTATCAAATTAATTTTTATAAATTTGACTGTAGGATAACCTAATAGTAATTCTTCATCTTGTCTCCACCATAACATAATGTGTTAAATTTCCACATCCAAATTTAAAAGAAAAAACAAACAAACAAACAAACAAACTGTTTGCAAGAGTTTTTATTTTTATTTTGTAAATGGCACTAAAAATTCTTTGTTCACTATTTCTCACTAATCCAAGACCAATATTCAGAAAGCTAATAATTGGGATGCAAAATATACATCCATAAACATATATATATATATATATATATATATCACAGCAAAAGGTTCCTTGTTCTAGATCATATGCTTCATAGCATAAAATCAATTCAGAAATAATAGAAGTGAGCTGCTGCAATCGGTTAAGTTAAAAGGATTCTAAATATGGTCTCCTACTTGTTATTTATTACTATAATTAGCCTGGAAAGCATAAAATAGCTTAGCACAAGTCGTGCATATTGAACAAGCTCTCAAAGTTGTAGAGCGTTTAGAATTAATAGTAGAACAGGAAGTTAAAAAAAAAAACAAAAACAAAAACAAAAACAAAACAAAACAAAACAAAAACAAACCTTGTCAACTGGTGAATGAACATGAAGATTTCGTGACTGATCAAGTGAAGTGCCAACAGCTTCTTGCTGGTTCTCCATCTTCCTTAGTTTTTGTTGTATGTTCGAAGAAAGAATAATCCCAAACAAAACAAAAACAGCACAGTAATCTTTTAATAGTACCTTTATTTATTTATTGTGTGTGTGTGTGTGGAAACAAAACAAAAACGGCACTGTTATTTTTCAATAAAATAGAAATCCTAGATCAATCCTAATCCTAATTGAAATAAAAACATTGACGGAGCCAGTCGTAGCTACATTTAATATTTAGAAGATTCAACGAATTTGGCCACGATAAGAAGTTTGGATAAACTGTGAAAAAAAATAAGATAACTTTCAATTTTTGAAATTGGATAATTTTTAACTACTCTTTTTTTATTTTATATATATATATATATATATATATATATATATAGATTTTCCGTTAATACGCAATAATTTGGTATATTCAAATTAAAAATGACAGCAGTCATAATCTTGAAGGTAGAAATAAATTTTGGACAAATTACACTTTTTCCCTCATGAACTTTAGGTATTGTCCCAAAATGCCCTAGAACTTCAATTTGTAACATTATTTTCCCTTGAACTTTAGAAAAGTTTGAGAATTTTCCCCCTCAATTAAATTTTTAACGAAAAAAATATATCTAACACTCGTTGGAAGCATCAATTTGGGATATTAAGTATGGAATTATGAAATCACAAACATTGGTAGCACTCTTAGCATCTGTTATCCGTATTAAATGTGAAATAACGAAATTACTTATAAGAGAGAAATATGAGAAAAAAATGACAATCAACCCTAAATATCTGCAATTCATGCTTCAAACAAGTGTTATGTGTATTATACTAATAATCATGTATTTAATAAATGTGCATAGGTTTGTAAAAGTAAAGTAGATAGTATTGTAATTATACTATTAAAAACAAAAACTATTGGTTTGAGGTGGGAGAGGAAAACAAAGTCATGCGTGTAAGAGTAACCATTAGATTAAAATTAAATGAAAAAAAGTTTAAATTTAAACCATTAGATTGCTTCAACCCAATGGTGAAGTGCAAAAGTCATTATCCTTTCTATATAATTAGTAGATATATATTATAGATAAACACACAAACAAAAGATTAAAAAAATAATTTTAAAAAAACCTGTAAGTTGGAACAAATTTTTTTGTCTTTTCCTACCTCATTCTCCTTTCTATATATATTATAGATATTCTTTTTCCTGATTTTCACTTGCTTTGGTTCTTGATCAAATAAAATTTGAAAAGAGAAAGAAGCAAATAACCCAGATGTGGGATGTGTATTAAAATAATAATAATAATAACAAAAATTAAAAAAAAAAGATATGTTAATTTATAATTTTTTGGCCGGAAAAGTGTTTTGGATTAAAAGAATGGCAACAACATAATTATAAGAGTGCTTTTTATAAAAAACGTCAAAATTGTAATCGTAACTCATGTTGGACCATGATATTGTTGATGCCAAGAACCATTGACATAACATCCGATGGGATCACTTGACATGGTCAGTCTTGTGCTGTCATTTTCCGCCTAATTGCCTACAAAAGGGAAGCACCTCGAAGTGAGGAGGATACCGGTGGGGTGTCTGCTAAGGGCACTCCGATGCTTAATTCAGTAAGTAGCACTGATGAGCAAGCAGAGAAGCAGAGTTTTGGCAAGGAAAATAGTTCATACCTGAGTGAGTGATGCACTTATTTATTTATAGGTGTTCCCCATGGGTTTGGGTGCTCGGGTGACCATGGTGGGTCGTACTCTGAGTGGTCCCAGTGGGTTGACATGCTCTAGGTGTACGGGCACTGGACCTCTACTAGGTGAGTGCCACGTGCCCTTCCAGTCGGGTGATGTGGGGACACGAGTACAAATATTAGTACTGACTCAAGAGGCACGTACTGTGTCAATTTGGTCAGGCAGCGGAGGCTGGCACCATGGTAGGAGCAAGGACAAGTATAGTAACAGGCACCGGATGGAGGGTGTCAGGTAGTGCAAAGTGGTGGGTGTGGCGTGATATGTCACAGTACTGTTGTTAGCTGGTACGGGACGACGTGGCAGGGACAGCGCATGGCCGACCACCTAGGCAGGGGTTTAGTCGTGGTCCGGGAAGTGTTGCCTGGGCCGGTACCATGGGTCCCCACAGTGATCTGCTCAAGATCCTCAAAAGAGAGCTACTTCGAGAATCAGCAGTACAATAGAGGTGGTAGTACACAAACACAATGCCCGGAGAAGGGTCCTCAACAACTGACTTATCTGATCTGGTCAGGTATATAAAGGGTCATCGGATCTTCTCCTTTGAGCGTGAAAATTAGTCTACTCGTTCTCACGAACCCCGTTCACCGATGAAAAGGTGGTCTTCTGACGTCAGAGATATTACACTATCAACAATGATTTTTATTTTACCTATCACTCTCTTGAACTTTTCTATTATTATGCCATCATTCAAGATGTCAAAATTCTTTATAAATAAAATAGACAGAAATTGAATATATTCTGACAATATAAATATATTTATAGGTAAAGTCGTAATTATACATTTTTTTAAGATAAATTAAACCTCTATCAAAAATATTTTGAAAGTAAATTATACTTTCACCAAATTTTGTAGTGTCATATATAAATGTGTGTTTATATATTTTAGAGGTAAAACTTCTCTTTAAAAAACATTTAATTATGATTTGTCTTAAAAAGATCACGTGATTTGTATGTATTCATTTTTTGTTTAGTTTTTAACAGAATACTAATTTAGGGGCTGTTTGCAGATAATATGAGATAATGTAATTTTATAAAACTTAAAATTTAAACTTAAGAACTAACATGAAACTGCGTGTGTGATTTATGAGTCATTTGGTAAAACAATCCTAATTATAACCGAATATGGTGGCTTATTTTCATGCAATTGATTGGAGGTCTAAGGGAAAGCAGAACTGACTGGTGGTTTAATAAGAAGTGTTCTAGCAAGAGAGCTAGAAACTCAGCTAGCACTATACCTGACCATGCTTCTGATAGTTTGATAATATAAGGACGGATTTCTTATGATCTATTTTCCAAAAGAACTATAATCTTTTTCTCTCCCTTTGCTTTGGAACAGAAGTTATATATTCTAGAAAAAAACGACAAATACCAAAAATATTTTACTGAGAGAATAAATTATAAAAACTCTTTTAAACAGAAGGAACTAAAATCGAATCAAATACACACTGAGATAAATCAAGAAATGAAAAAAAAAAAAAAAAAGAGAAATATATGTAAATGATTTAAGTGGAAAAAGGAAGGTGGAAGAGAATCCTAGAGAACAAAAATAATAAAAATACAAACTACTTGTATTGCTTATTTACCACTCGTAATGTAATGGACCAAACAAAAATTACATACAGTGATAGGGCACCAAAAAAAGAAGAAGTGATACGGCTGTGATTATAGTTTATTCTCATTCAACTTAGCTAATGTCGTTATAGTTTGAGAACCTCCTTAAAAAAAAAAAAGATTTTTGTTTGGAGTACCTCCTTATAATTTTACTCACTTTAGCATTAAAGTTACATAATTTTAATGTGATGAAATGATAAGAATTATCAACTTTATAAATGTTATATAGTGGCATAAATATAACGATGTCTCAAAATTTTGACATTCTTATATATAACCCAAGATATAGTTGTTATGAGGGGAAAAAAAAACAATATATAAACTTAGTTTAACAGAAAAAATAAAATTCAATCTTATACCGTGGATAAATCAAGAAACAAAAAACTAAATGCATGTAAAGGGATTTCAGTGGAAAAAGAAACAAGGAAGAAACAGAAATCTCCACGATAGAACTCTACTGAAAAAGATTAAGAATATTGACTTTTAAGGGAAAGAACACCAAAAAGAATTAGTCAAGGCTAATTCTAGCCTTTTCCTCTCATGAAAGACCTTCTGATCATTTTCGACCTCCTTTACTTTCACGCCAACAAGTTTACTCACACGATTAACCTCATCAAGCGCTCTCTGATCGTGAGAGTTCTTGAGGGCCTCCTCTACTTTCAATACAAGAGTCTCCCTTAGGCGTCCAAGGTCATCGGAACTCGCTTGCCACAAACGCATTGCCTCTTCAACCCGACAACGAGCTTCGAACAAAGCTGTCGGCTTCTGGGAAGTGAGTACTAATTTCTCTAAGACAGGCAATTTGATTCCCAAACGACATAGACTTTTCCATGACATATCGACTAAGGCGCGGAGCGTGGGGGTGATCATTCTTGCACGTGTTTTAGTGAGTGTGCCCAGAATAATGGCCACCAACTGAAGAATGTAGTCTCGCTCAAATGGCATCAAACAATGGGTTTGAAGATCCAGAGACGGGTCATGGGAACGATAGCGGTCGACATAATTCCAATCAATGTGATGTGGAATTAAAGACTCATAGAATAACTCCATGCGTTGTATCCAGTAATTGTAGTCAGCTGAGGAAAATTCACTAGTAATGAAGAGATTAGGAGCAACTCCGGGTGTGGTAGAGGCTACAAGAGGCATTGGATTTGAAGGACCAATCTGCTCTAGCTGTAGAAAAATACACCGGGTAATTTGAGGAAATCGCTGATCATTAGACGGAATGATTAAAACAAATCCAAATATTTTAGGATGCAAAAAATGACTTTTTTGTGACTACAATTTGAACGTTCAGAATTTGAAATCCCTCAACCCTAAATGAAAACACATAATAAAATTATTTATAAATCTAAAATAGATCACCAGTGGGTAAACAAATTTAGAGAAGTCAATTCAATGATTCTACTCTCTTTTTTTTTAAAAACCCTTTTAAAGTAGATTACAATTCGCTGTGTGCGCGTGCGTATATAAGACTAACGATTGAGATGGCAGATATTAGTACAATTCCAATTAGCCGAAGACTAACAATCTTTTTTTTTTCTTGTAATTTTTTGGAGTCAAAATAGGGTTGACATTGAAACGTGATCGCAAAGATACAGAGGAGTACTACTAGAGTTCCAAAATAGATTTATGGACAAGAGGAATATATAGAACCTTTCCAACCGAAGTAGATGAATGAACATGATCAAAATCCTCGCTTTGCGAACCATCTTTCTTCATCTTCGTTTGTTGCAGAGGGTTGATTTGATTTTGGATACTTCTTGTATTTAAAGACCCACGCCCTAATGATAGAGAGAGAGCAATCCTAATTCAAACAAACATTAGATTCTTCAAATTTTGAATTATTCTAACAATGAAACAAATATATATCCAAAATTGAATATATTAATTTTTTTTTTTTGCTCTTATAAGGTATTTATCACTAATACTTCCTCAACTTATTATGATCCTTCAACAACTTACCACCACATTTTTTATTTGGACAATTTGCCCCTTGAACTTACAAAATTTTTACCATGTACCCATTTTCGTTAATTTTATGTTAAATTGAAAATTTGAAATTGGAAGACTTGTTTTAGGGTTTGTAGTAAATTTAAATTTTTTTTTTATTGGAATGGGGTTTTTTTTGTCTTCACATGAGATGTATGTGGACTTTTCAAGATAATTTAATGAAAAATTAATTCATAGATGTACATTGTAACAATTTAGCAAGTTCAGAGACATTGTCAATATTTAAAATTTAGGAGATAAGTTGTCAAAAGGTGCAAATTTGGAGGGCATTAGTGCTAAATATTCATTTTATTCAATAATTCTTTAATATATTCAAAGATTAAAAAAAAAAAACATGAAAGATCCCTAACCCAAAAAAAAAAAAAAGATATGAAAGATGGGTTGCAATGTTAAATTTTGAGTCTTCATGAAGTATTTTTTGAGTTTTGAATTTCGAACAAGCATTGGTCGTCCGTTTGGTTTTTATGTTTGCTTTTGAATTAAAAGATTTTCTTATTTGAAAAGAGAAGTCATTTTATTTAAAAAATGAAATAGCATTTGGATGTGTTCAAAAATTTTTCCTCTTGAAAACTTGAAATAGAAGAGATAAATTTCTTATTTTGAAATGTTACCGCAGAAAATATATTTGAATGAAAAAGATTCTCAAATCATGTTATTCGAAATTATGAAAACTTTTTAAATTTTGAACTTAATTTCAAAACACATGAGCCAAACAGGTCTGAACATCTGTTAACTAATCAAGCACTTTCCTTTTTATACATGATATATAGAGATTGAAAAGTGCCCTTAAAGAATCCAAATGAATCTAGGATACTAATAATTCTCATCTATAGAAATGTATATGGATATATACATATGCAAACGTAGAAAAGCATAAAATAATTTTTTAGAAAAAAAAACCCCATAAAATAGTAAAAAAAAAGAAAAAAAAAGAAAAAGAAATCAAAGAAAGTTCATTATATTACTCCCAAGAAGCAACTGTTTTGTTAGCTGAACCGAATACAATTGGAGTCATCTGTGTACAAGACCCATCAAATACATCTAAAGCTACAAAAAAATATTTCGTGCAAAAATTAAGAATGAATCAGTTTCTTGCAGCCAACTGAAGTATTGTGTCAAGAACTGCTAAAAAATCTATACTAGCAAAGCCATATTCGGGGTTTTCGAGTCTTAGCAAGAACCCGTCAAGCTCAATTGATTCACCGAGGAGCCTAAACCCTAATCCGATTTTCACGCAAAAATTTGACGAATTCCGCTTCAACTTGTTTGTCAAACCCATCTAACTCTTTTTGATAGTCTCGGCATTCAGGAGAGCAAAATGCACGTAGGCAACTGCAACATTAAGAAATATATATTTGCAGGCATATTAGACTAATTTGTGTCGAATAGCAAATACATATGTGGTACTTCGTAAAAGAGAAGACAAGTCTACGTATGTTCATGACATGGTCAATGTGTGTTACACACACACACACTTATAATATATATATATATATATATATATAATTAGGGGAAGAATATTTTATTTTGATGGATCAATGATATGAAATCATCTACAATTATTGTTGACAATAATGCTTTTCTTTATATAAAGAAATTTGCAATGACTAAATGAATATTAACAAATATATGCTTCTCTTTCCTATTTATTAGCAACTGCATTTTTTTTTTTTTTTTGAGAGAAAGCAACTTTCATCTTTTTAGTACAACTTCTTCACTTTCAACATATAAGGCTTTTTTAAGTCTTTTTTTTTTTTTTTTTTTTGATGAGTCAAACCATCTATAACCCCTATTCAAACTCATCCCAAAAATTTTGACGATATACAATAAAAATTCCAAAGCTATATTTAGGGCCTGAAATTGATGATATAGTCGCAAGAAACTAAATATTTGTAAATACTAATAAAGATTAGTGAACATAGAAGAGAAAAAAGACTAATTTCTAATTGGTACTCACCCGTACATATAGATGTGCCCGTCTATGAACTTGCTGCACAAGGCACATCTCTGAAGAAATGCTCCGAACCCTTCATCAGCCCGGTTCTTCTTCTTTGTCTTCTTTGAAATCCAATGATCTACCTCCCGAGACGACGAAGCCAACTCGAAGGTGCACCTCCGAGAGCGCGGTTGCTCCTGGCCATGATCATGGCCTAATTCCTGTCGTCGTCTTTCTCCAATGTGATCATGATCGATGGGAGACGACACCGCCGCATTTTTAACAATATCGTTGCCATTGTTAGACGGATGTTTGATAGCGGCGGACGGGTTCTTGGGTGGCAGCAGCGACAGAACGTACCTCAGGAGCGCCAAGCGCCTTTGGTTCAAAGCGACATTCTGAGGACCGAGCTGATCTCGCCGGCTTGACGACCTTGTGATCTTGGACGGCTGTCTTGACGACATTAACTGAATTTTATCACCCTTTACTCAGGATCTGTGTTTTGGTCAGCTTCTAATTGACATTGGGAGTCTTGGCCGTTTTCAGTGGAGTCTTTAAAAAAGAAGAGAGTAGAAGAGGGAGCTAAGATTATTAGGGTTTTTTTTATTAGAATATTATAGGGCGATTATTAGGGGTTTTTTTGGTGTGTGTGTGTGTGTGTGTTTTTTTTATTTTTTTTAATGCTTTGAAAAAAGATTAAAAAATTAAAACTAAAGATTCGTATATTGAACAAGCTTTTTAAAACAACAATAGTCAAGAGGCTAGTATAAATAGAACCTTATCAGCCGAATCTTTCTTCATCTTCCTTTTTGTTTGCAGGGCTTGGTTCAAATCTAAACATTCTTTTGGATCGTTAGTTGGAGTTGATTGACCTTTTAAAAATTAGTTATAATTTTTATTGATTTTTTAGAGAAAGACAAAAATTCAACTAAAGAAGTACAATTTAGTTGGAGTTAAACTAATGTTATCAAACAAAGCCTAAGTTTATTTATTGATTTAATGCTTTTGTTCCTTGCCCACATTCCTTAATGAAATAAGAAACCTCTCTGTTAGTTCTAATTGTCATCGAAAGGATATACCTAAACGGAGCCCGACTTAGACGTTAAAATTTTCAAAATTCAAACTAACGTAATCAGCAAAATAAATTTTGAAAAAAAAATTAAGAAAAAATTTCAGTTATCCGATTTGACGTTGGATAATCTTCTCGTCTTTTATTTTTGTGTTTTATTATTATTATTATTTTTTTGTAATTGGATAATTTGATAAATTCACATGTTAAAATTTGAAAGATAATCGGTAACAGATCCAAGTATCCAACTGAATTTGGGGGGGGGGGGAAGGCAGTCATAAATAATAGAAAATAAATTATCGTAGGTAAAAATAAATAAATAAATCTCTTCATTAATTTTTTTAATTAAATATTATATTATGTGACAAAGGAGTTGTCATTTAAAATTTTTTTGTGTGTGTGTGTGTGGTTGTGTCCATCATTAGAATGATAACAATTCATTTAGATGTGATTTGATATTTAAAAGTTTTTTTCCCTCATAGTATAGGTTTTATAGCTCCCATTTACATTAAAGAAAAACAAAAATATTATCAGATTGTGAACCAATGAACTCTTTTGCAAACCCTTGTTTTATAACTTAAATTTTTTTATTACTGAAAATTTAAAATTATTTTTTTACAAAAAAAAGTTGTTTTAAAAAATAATTTTAGATTAATTTCATAAATTCCCTACCTTGCGTCCACTTGCACCTGATTTCATATAACGCGACACCCCCTCTATATTATCGACCAGGTAAATTCCCCACAAATAAGGTGTAGAAAATGTTACTATTTAAATGGCTCAACCAAACAACCTTTGAACTTTTGAACTTGAAAAGTGTTTGTCATACCTATTTTGTAGACGGGATGGAAGACCCGGCCCTCGATATTGTGGTCAATATCTTTTTTTTTTCTGTTTTCTTTTGAATGAAAAAAAAAAAAAAAAAAACCCAATTTGATTTTAGTGAACATACTACATATTTTCTGCAGATAGAGCAGATTGCTCCGCGACAATATCCAATAACATTGCCTCCTGTAGCCCCGCCCCGCCCCCCCCCCCCCCCCCCCCCCCCCCCCCCACGCCCGGAGCTTCTCCTAATCTCATTACTTGTGAATTTTCTGCGGTTGACTATAGTGATTGGCTAGAACGCATGGGGTTTCTCCGAGAGTCCTTAGTTCCATCCGACATTATGATTTACGTCGATCTCTATCCCAACCATGATCCATTTCTGAATCTTCAAAGCCATTGTCTGATGCCATTCGAGCGAGACTACATTCTCTAGTTAGGTGGCCGTTATTCTGGTCACACTCACTAAAACCCGCGCAACCATGATCACCCCCCCACGCTCCGTGCCTTAGTCAAAATGTCATGGCAAAGTTTATGTCGTTTGGGAATCAAATTATCCTTCCCAGAGAAATTAGTGGCCATTTTCCAGAAGCCGACAGCGCTGTTTGAAGCTCGCTGCAGCGTCGAAGAGGCCCTGAAGTTGTGGGAAAAGCTCTGATGACCTTCGACGCTTGAGAATAATTCTTGAGTTGAAAGTAGAGGAGGCGCTCAAGAACTCTAGTAATGATATCAAGAGAGCGCTTGATGAGGTTGAATGTGTCAGTAAACTTGTTGCTGCGAAATTGAAGGAGGTCGAAAATGGTTAGAAGGCCTTCTATGAGAGGCAAAAGCGAGAACAGAAGTTTATGGATTTGTACTGGTGTTCCTTCCCATGATTTATTTATTTTTTTCTTTTTGAGAATTTAAATGGTGGGGATTCCGTATTGATATTGCGTTTTTAAAGTGTCAAATTATCTAAGAATCATATGGAATCAATTAATTAATAAATGTGCAGTTTAATGACATTTGATGAATGTCTAACAATTTAACTTGGTATTGGATTAAAGTAAACAAAAAATAATATTTACGCGAATAATTAACAACTCATGTGCAATAGTGCAAGTCATCAATTCATATCAACAAATAAATATAGTTATCCATTGAGCGTGTTGATCATACATTTTTTATTTAATGTATGACAAATAATTTTTAAAAGTTCAGATGATAAATTATAATTGTGGGATAAATAATACTATAATTTCAAACAGACTCCATCTTATAGTAGAATTAGATATGAAATTATCACTAATTAGCCTATACCTGCCATCATTATTTTTATCAAGTTTTAGGTTTTCTTAATCTCCCAATAGAAAAATGTCTACATACATATACGTAATAATAACATGAGCCAAAAAAAAAAAAAACAAAAAAACAAAGAGAACGGACAAAACAATTCAATTTTTTACAAATCAAAACTTTTCATTGCAATTTTATAAATCAAGATTCATTATCCTCATTAGATTAGTTCGATATATAACAGAAAGAAATTTAAATATTTACTCCCCAATGACTAAGTTCCCATTCAAATGCCTATAAAGGAGCCACGCTTATCTCGATTCCTACGGGTATTTAGGATAAGGGACCTTCCTATATTTAAGGGAAGACTTACTATCTAATGAATCATGTATTTTAGGTTTTAGCAGGAATATATATAAACGTGGTTTCAATGGTTTTTTTTTTTTTTTTTTTTTTTGTAATAATTTTTTTTTATAATCATGGATGATTACTGATAAAATTATAAAAAGAAATGTATTTTTTAATTATGTTTGATGATGTGGTATTTTATGTAATTTGCTATTTCTCCCTTTGTTTTAATCATTTTTTTTTTGTAATCATGGATGTTACAGATAAAATTAAGCAACATGCTAACTTTTTGATAAAATTTTTAATTATAGAAATACATCTTGTAGTTTATTTTTTTTATATTCATAAACTACAATAATATATTTTGAATTTATAGAAATAACGAGAAAAAAAAATTCACCTTTTTCATCTCTTTATATGTTTGGTTAAAATTTTACATGCCCTTCCTCCTGCCAAGTTACACTTAAATTTTTTTTTTTTTTTGGAAATTAGTGTTCATAGTACAATCCAAGTGAGTACGTCTATATTTAGAGCATTCAATTCTATCAGTTCAAGATTCGAGTCACAAATAAGAATATGTCCATTGCAATAGACTAGATGCTGGTTTGATTCTTTAAACCTTTGACTAATAGCTATTGAAGGACCAGAGCAGGGATTCCTCTCATAGCAATGCATGGGGAGAGTACAAAAGTTACCCATCACTTTGAACGAACAATTGCTCCTCATCTTAGTCCGAAACCGAAGGATCAAGAAGCAATAACAACAAAGTTATTGCGCAACAATGTGTTCATTATAAAAGCATAGATTTGCAACAAAGTTAGGACTTTGGTGGCCAAGATAAAAGAACTTTTGGAATATATGGTTTACTCACGAAATTGTGATTTTTCATGTCAAGTAGTAATTTTTCAATGTTATTCTGTGGTTAATTGCGGTTGGACATTGGTAAATCATTGATGTGATGCAGTTTAATACATGATTTACCTGTATATCACTGATTGATTCAATGTTAATCATGAATATACCAATATTTCTTGACATTTGAGTTAACTTTTAAAAAGGGCATTTTTATTCTTTTTTAGAAAGTTGAGACATGATTTATTAAAATGAAATAGATTGTCTTGCACTATTAAAAGCTCAAGGGAATTTGTCTTCTTATTCACTCTTAGAAACACGCATTTTCAAAATACGAAATGGTTCATTTATTCAAATATCCGAAGAAAAATGAATTGTTATAGTTTAGTCATTCAAAAATAAGAGACGTAAAGGTTTAAAAAAAATGAAGAAGAAAATCAAAGACTTCATGGTAAAGAGCACCAGAACGAATTAATAAGTTCTAGTTCTAGGACCTTCTTCTCCTTGAAGATCCTCAGCCAGTTCTGGACCTCCTCCTCTTTCGCCGCAACAATTTTACTCAAACGTTCGACATCTTCCAACGCTGATCTCTGATCATCATGATCATTAGACTTCTTGGACGTCTCCATTTTCAAAGCAAGAACTTGCCTCAAACGCATAACATCATCGGAGCTAGCCTGCCACGCTCTCACAGCCTCTTCGACGCCTTTACTAGCTTCGAACCACGCCGTGGGCTTCTGGGACGTGGCCACTAGTTTCTCTAAGAGAGGCAGTCTGATTCCCAAACGGCACAAACTTTCCCATGACAAATTGACCAAGGTGCGGAGTGTGGGAGTCACAGAGTGGGCTAGGGTTTGAGTGAGAGTGCCGACGATGACCGCCACAAGCTGAAGAACGTAGGCTCGCTCAAATGGCATGAGACGTTCGGTTTGGAGGTCCAGAGTTGGATCGTGTTCGCGGTAAAGCTCGACAAACGGCATCATTTCATATGGAACGACGAAATTCCATTCCATACGTTCTTCCCAATCCCTAAATTCTTCCATGGAAAATTCACTTGGAATGTAATTAGGAGTGGAAGAGGATACAGCCAGCGGCTTGTTTTGAGGAGCAAGCTCCTCTAAGGACTGCACAAAACATATATTAATTGAGGAGTCAGTTCAAATTAGGAAAGTTATTTATTGGTGGGGTTAAATTATGGCCGGTAAAACTATTCAAATAGGATTTATATACAAGAATAACCCAGAAATGCCTATACATCTGATTTCATCGTAAGGTATAGAATTTTATAATCTCCACTTATCCCTATTCAAAAAAATTAAAAATATATTAAAAAAAAAGTGAATTAACGTTTATAATTGTGCAAGACTGGTTGAACTCTATCATAGAAGTCTTCCACAGTCAAAATTAGAATTAAACAAGAGCAGAACATTAAGTCTCTGTTTGATTGGCTGGCTTGAGTTGGAATTTTTAGATTGTAGTTGGTTAACTTTTAAGAAACTAGTTAAGAAATCAGTTGTCTTTTCAGAAAAAAAAAAAAAAAAAAAGACAAAAATTGAGTTGGAATTCTTAGGTTGGAGTTTGTGAACTAAAAAAAAAAAATCCCTTCAGTAGATCGAAGTAAAACTTCTTTGTTCATTGTTTTTCATTAATCCTAGATGATTATTGGAAAGCTAGTAATTGGGATGTCATATATATATTGTGTTTGTGTATACATATATGTATGTATGTCTCTATATCACAGCAAAAAAGCTCCTCGTCGTAGAATTTGTAGTCCATGAAAATAAAATCAATACGGGGATACAAGTGAGATGCTGCGATTGGTTAATTAAGCTAAATAAATCTTATACGGCTTTAAATTTGTTATTCAAAATTATAATTGGCCTAGAAAGTATAAAACAGCTTAACAGAAATTTATACCGTATACATCTGTGTAAAGCTTAAATTTATATATTGAAAAAGCTCTCAATGGTTATAACAAAGTCGTAGAGCGTATAATTTTAAAATAATATTAGACAAGTAGTAGTGATAGAAAGAAAGAACCTTATCGACGCTTTGTGACTGATCTGGTGAAGCACCAACAGCATCTTGCTGTTTCTTCATCTTCGTTTTCGTTTTTTTTTTTTTTGTTTGTTGTCAAAGAAAGCAAAAGGCAACACTGATCTTTCAGTGGTTTTTTTGATTCTATTTAAAGGCACTTAGTTCTTAATGAAATAGGAAACCTCTTTATCAATCTTTATTCGAATCAAACACGTCAACATTTCAGTCTTAGGCGTAAATAATTAGATTAAATATTTTGAAGTTCGAACTAATTACACCAGAATAACAGATTTATACACATTGATTGTGAAAAAATAAGACGAACTTTCAATTTTCCAAATTGGATTTTGTTTTTGAAATTTGAATTGGATTTTTTCTTCGAGACAATCCAATTGGATTATTTTGACTACTATTTTTCGTGATATATATATATATATATTATATTTGAAAGTAAACGTGAATACCCTTTCTTAGGATGTTCATCAAACTAAATAAATCAGTTAAACCGATCAAATCAAACTAAATCAATTCAAAATCAAACCAATGAATACGATATTTGATTTGGTATGATTTGGATTTAAAGAAAAAAAAATGATTTGAATCGTAGTACTTTTACCCCTAATTAAAAAATCAAACCAAATAAAACCAAGCCAATTTCTACTTATTTATATTTTGAAAGCTGAAATTAGTTTATATATATGGTCTATCAAAATACACTAGGTATATTTACTCAACCAAAAAAAAAAACATTATGTATATAATTCTGTCTCATTGAGAATACTTTATTTTACTTTTTGAAATTACTTTATTTTATTTTTAAATGGTCATTTTTTTTTTAATATCTCAAAAAAAAAAAATGGTCATTTTTAATCTTTTTCATGTCTTTATACTTCAAATGTTTCTTTTCAAATTTTCTATTCGGAATGTTAACATCCAAACGACGGATGACAGTTCAAATGCTTCTATTCGAAATTTTCATTTCAAATGTTTCAATTTTCAGCGTCTGTTTGATACGGTTGGAGTTAAATTTTTTTAAATTGGAGTTGGTTGACTTTTCAAAAATTAGTTATAATTTTTGTTGACTTTTCAGAAAAAGACAAAAACTGATTTTTTTTTTTTAGGAGTTGAAACTAAGATACTAAATGAAGGCTTGATATTTATATTCGGATGCTTGCCTCAAACGGACCAATAGTTTTCTAGTAATTTTTTTTTCACCTTCATTATGCATAATATAAGTTCGTTAGTTTACATATCAGCATCTTTTATTCATGTTAAATTTTAGAACTTTCTAATAAACTTAGAATATTATAATGAAAATTTTATCATATTGTTTTTTAAAAAAAATAGATTAACTATACTTATTTATTCATGTAAGAATTTTTACATAAAGATTAATTGCATTAAAAAATTCATTTACATATCTTCATCGAGAAACTGCAAGAGAAAATATCCTTTCTATTAAAACATTATCAATCAATTTTAATGTTTTTGTTTCATTTTTTTGAATGTATAATATAGTTATTAACGATGACGTGCCTGAGAACGTCCTTTCATGCTATATATATATATATATATATATTAAGAATATATTACAAATAAACTTACAGCCGGTTGCTAAAGTCAAACACTTCATTTAGCAATATTGTGTTTTGTCTATGGAATAATCTGGGGATAACAATTTTGTGTTGTCATGTCTTATGCTATAAATATTTAGCGGCTTGATCACCGTTTGTTAAATGGGCAATAATCATGTTGCGTAGCCATGTAACGACATGCTAGACTCCCTATTCAACCTCTTTAAGAACCGTTTGTTCAACTTGTTTAGATTGATTTTGAAGGCTAAAAGAACACATTAAAAAATGGGTAAATTGCTAGATTGGTATCTGAATTTTTAATTTTGTGCAATTCTAGTCTTTAAACTTTTTGTTTGTAGCTGGAATGTTTCTAAACTTTTAAAATATTGCTATAATGGTCCTTTACATTTATTTTTGGACAAAATTTATTAGTTAACATCACTTTTTGATCAAATTACTAAAGTATTCCATTTAAAAATTAACAAAAATGGCTTTTATTGTAACATTTTAATAGTTTATAACATGAAACATTGTTTTTCTTTTTGACAAAACTGAACCACTCCTCTTAAGTATATGAGTTTCAAAAGGCAACAAAACCTTAGAAATGAGAGTACTTAAAAAATCCACTACATATTCTTTGAAGGGAAGGGCCAAAAAAAAAAAAAAAAAAAAAAAAAATCCAAAATAACATGTAATTGAATGAGATGAAAAAAAATGCATATACATGTATATATGTACACTTTTTTTTTTCCCTGAAAAAGAAAAGGAACAAATATAAAAGTACGATATATATTTATATTTTTGTACGTGGATATGTATGTATGCTAATGCAATTCTACTTTGCTCATGTTTATAGAGAACGTGGAAGGAGAAAAAAAGAAACGAACGACATATTTTTTGTATATATAATTCGATAATAAAAAAGGAGTTATGGTGTTACTTTGTGGGTGGAAAAAGTAGAGGAAAATAAAATTTAGTCGTAGCATATTTTTTGAAAAATAAAAGAAATTTAATTAATGGATGATTTTAGTAAGGGTGTGGGGAAAATAGATGGATGGGGGATAAATACATTTAATTGACAAATTAGATATTGCTTATTTTATTTATTACGTATTTCTTTTTCTGAGGGAAATTGATTACGTATTTCATGACTAAATATTTATTTAATTCACTTTTTTTATTAGATAAATTCAATTTTTAATTCATAAATTTAATTATTTATGTATTTGAGATTACCTATGCTTATATTAAAAAAAATGCTTGAGATTTTTTTTTTCCTAATTAGGGTGATGTCAGAGAATTTGAATTCTAGATTTCAAAATTAGAGGCATAAGTGTGAATTTATGGCAACGTAAGCCTAGATATTGCTACCGATCTTTTGGTCATTTTTTTTAACCTTCAAATTCTTTAATTTGTGATTGCAAAGTTGTCTTAAAGTTAATTTCTCACCTAACTTCATCATGTGGTGTAAATTTCGAACCCCCCTACCCCAAAATATTTATAAAAAAAAAAAAAAAAAAAAAAAAAAAAAAATTCAATTTTGTTTATTTGAACTTAAACATATTTATTTTTCGTAATCTTCTTTACCTTGTTATCCTCATTAGATTAGTTAGAACTAATTAGGAATTTGAAAAGTCCAAGCTTTGCGTACAGCAAGGACGTCTCTTTTATATTTAAATTAGCTAGGATTTACTTATCTCTATGTTGAGGATTCCAATTTCTTTAAGGATTAGGCGTCTTCAAATAGAATTTTAGAGTGAGAGCCAAGCCCTAAAACAAACGGAGATGAAGAAACAGAAAGTGGCTACTGATGAAGATTTTGATCATGTTCCCTCCTCTTCAGTTGGAAAGGTTCATTTTTCTTCTCGTCCAAATCGTCCTGATAATTTAATATTTTCTAGATACTATTTCTCGTTTGCAACTTTAGGAGCATGTTTCAATGTCAACCCTATTTTGACTGCAAAATTGTCATCAGATCTATGTAGTTATGTGAGATATATTTGTAGTCTTGGACTCTTTTGAAGATTAGTCTACGATCAAAGAAATAATAGCGAACAACAATTTTAATCTGATTTACAATTAAAAAAAAAACTATTTCAATCTTTTCAAATAGTTCAAACATATGAATTCAAAATTATTTTTCATCTCAATTCTGGAGTCTGGGATGGAAGACCCCTCATGGAGGGGGAGGGCTTCAAACAAGAAGTGCGTTGGTCAAAACAGAAGTTGTAGAATTGTGGTTATCAATATATATATATTTTTTTTGACTAATAATAACCCAATTTGAAGATAAATAAAAAAAAAATTAAGTCAATACAAATGTGTATAGATAATTTACCTATTATTTAATTGGTAAATATCATATTATTTACAACATGTACTTTTCTGCAGCTAGAGCAGGTTGCTCCTCCTACAGCCTCTACCACAGCGGGAGCTGCTCCTAATCTCTTCTATACAAGTGAATTTTCCACATTTGACTACGGTAGTTGGCTAGAACGCATGGGGTTGACCGGGGAGTCCTCAATTCCAGAAGATAGTATGGATTATATCGATCTCTATCTTAACCATGATCCGTCTCTGGATCTTCAAACCAATTGTCTGATGCCATTTCAGCGAGACTACATTCTCCAGTTGGTGGCCGTTATTATCGCCACACTCACTAAAACCCGCGCAAACATGGTCACCCCAACGCTCCGCGCCTTGGTCATTATGTCATGGCAAAGTCTCTGTCGTTTGGGAATGAAACTGCCTCTTTTAGAGAAATTAGTCGCCACTTCCCAAAAGCCGACAGCGCTGTTTGAAGCTCACTGCAGCGTCCAAGAGGCTGTCAAGTTGTGGGAAGCGAGCTCCGATGACCTTCGACGCTTGAGAACAATTCTTGCGTCGAAAGTTGAGGAGGCGTTCAAGAACTCTAATAATGATCAGAGAGCCCTTGATGAGGTTGAGCGTGTTAGTAAACTTGTTGCCGCGAAATTGGAGGAGGTCGAAAATGATCAGAAGGTCCACCATGAGAGGAAAAAGCGAGAACAAAAGTTGACGGAATCCTACTGGTGTTCCTTCCCATGATTTTTTTTCGTTTTGAGAATTTAAATGGAGGGTATTTTAGAATCAAAGGAAAGTAATAAAAAAGTGCAGTTTAATGAAATTTGAGGAAGGTCTAACCATTTAAATTTGCATTGGATTAAAATAAATAAAAAAGATTATTCACCTTATTGATTAACGACTTGTGTACAATTCACATTTCAATTTTTGTCAAAAAAATAAATATAATTAATCTATTGGTAGTGTTGTAACACGTTTTTAATTCAATCACAAATAATTATGTGATATGTAATCCTAAATGACTGAGTTCCCATGCACCATACCTATTAAGGGGATGAGCCCCGTCCTAAGTATTTAGGATAAGGGACCTTCCTACATTTCAAGGGCTTAAAATATATATATATCTATATATCTATATATATATATATATATTGAACTTGGAAGTGAATGATTCGAACTTTATCTTATGAATTGTGATAGAATCACGTGTAGAATTACCCTTTAGACTATACCTGAAATCACATTTTAAGGGCTTATGTAATTAACCCACATGGCATATTCCCTTTTTTAACATCTTACACTTGAGTTCTATAGATTCACAAAACTTGATGAACCCACAACAAGTCACTCCAACTTCAACGAGACCTTGTCACTATTTCCACATTTCAGCCTTTTATTATTATTATTTTTTTCTTCAATTGATTATTTATTATATTTTGGTTAGGAAAGCATACACGTATCTTTGATTTTATCTGTACAGATCTACGGTCTGAGTTCAATTTGCAAATAAACAATAGTTTGAAATTATCTTGGTTGTAAAGTTAGTCAATCTTGGAAATGTAGATGAATTGTGAGATTAAACCCGACGTTTTAATTTTTCTTGTGGTATTCGTTGGTTGTTTGTGATTTCCAATGAATTTTTGTGATACTTTTTCAGTAATCAGGTGATAAACCCGACGGATATAATCAATCAAAAGAGACGTAAAGGAATTAAAATTAAATAAAGTAGAAGAATTAAGTCTTCAAGGTAAAGGGCACCAGAAAGAATTAACAATTTATGGTTCTTGGTCCTTTTTCTCCTTGAAGGTCCTCAGCCAGTTCTGGACCTCCTCCTCTTTCGCCGCAAAAAGTTTTCTCAAAAGTTCGACATCCTCCGACGCTCTCTGATCGTCATTGATCATCAGAGTTCTTGAATTCCCAGTCATTAAATTCTTTCATGGAAAATTCACCTGGAATGTAAATAGGAATGGTGTAATTTTGAGGAGCAATGTCCTCCTCTACGTACCGCAAAAAAACATATTAACAAATAAATTAGTTCAAAGGAGAGTTGATTATTTATTGGCAGCTAGGTTTAAAAACATGGCTTGGCAGTGCTTATTAGTTTTCTTATTAGACTATGTGCTCCATGTATAACATGAAATAAATTCGGTAAAGGATCATAATATGGCTCTTATATTTGCTAAAATAGCTTAACACAAGATTTATATATTAATAAAAAAGCTCTCAAAATTAGAATAAGAATTAAAAAAATAACCAAAAAAAAAAAAAAAAAACTTATCAACCGAAGGTGAATCAACATGACGACTTTGTGACCTTTCAGGTGAAGCACCACCACCAACAGCCTCTTGCTGTTTCTAAATCTTAGATTATTTAGTTATTTATTTAATTTAAAGAATCTCAATGAAAGCCAGGACAGCATGTAACACCCACTAGCCTAATATTTAATTAGATTAGTAAATGTCACCAATAAACTTTTCATAGTAATTTAATCAAGTAAAATTTTTTTGAAAAATAATAATAAAATAAATAAACTTGTTTCATAATAATAATCCTTCAATAAAATTTATTTAAATCTCAATATTCAGACTGAAATTAAAAAAAATAAAGTTCTTAAAAAAAATCAAATTTAAACTTTCAAACTCGAAAATTCTTTTATTCAATAACCACCATGTCACACCGCCTAGTCATGCCTCGCTGCCATCCGCTCTCCATTCACTCATCATCTGAAATGTTAGAAGAATATTTTAGTGAGCTAAGCCTCAGTAAGTAAATCATGCTACATGCATAAGATTATCACATTTAATTCAATGAAATGCTCAATTCTTTTTAATATCTTATGTTGTCATTAAAACTTTTCATTATTAACATTTTAGAGTGCTTGGTGTCATGCCTAAACTTTCTGTAACCAATGGGCCATAGTTTTCAGAACCTGTTCAATAAATTTGGCTAATAATAGAAACATTAATACGGGTTTTTCATCTTAGTTTTTCAACCTCAGGTATTAACCATATATTTTATTCATTCTTTGTAGCTTTTCATCTTGGTCTTTCAACCTCAGGTATTTACCACCTTTTATCAGTCACGTACATTTAGAAAAAACAAAATCGTAGAAAAGATCTTACAAACCTAAAACAAAACTAAACTAAAAAACCAACTAAATCAAACAAAACAAGAAATATAGCTAAAGAAAAATTATTAAGATTTTCTCAATGTAAAACCCATCTCCTTACGAGCACTAAATTTGTAAGAGGTTTTTTTTTCTTTTCAGGCATATTGTTCTTTTTTTTTTTTTCAAAGTATATCCACCTCAATTAACTTTTTCCATGAACCTGAATTTATATTGGGATACATGCTTTAAAGCAATTATGTAATTCCTATTATAATATAAAACATCATTTTAAATAAAAGCTTTTCTGTGTAATTTTAATTTTACATTTATGTGTGATTATCATTCATAATAAAAAATTATTAGTTTAAACAACATAAGGATCCAATACTCAAAAATGTTCTTGACTAGATAGATAAGTATATGAAAGATATAATTATGAACTTGGTATAAATTTATAATTTACAAATGATAGATAAATTAAACACTTTTGTTTCGTTTGATATTTTAACTTAATTCAATTTAATTAAACTGTATTTTTTTCATATCAGTTTTTATTTATTTTTTTTCTAAAAAGTCAACAAAAATTATCACTAATTTTTAAGAGGTTAATCAATTTTAACTTAAAAATTTCATCTCTAATCGGTAAACCAAACGCAAGCTTTGTTTCGATAAGATTGTGATAGTAGTTATTTTCTATTGAAATGAGTGATATTTTTCTTGGATCATTGTAAAAGTGATTGTAAAAACAACACGTAAATGTATAATATACTACATTAAACTACATCATGACGCTTTAAATTTTGTACATAAGCCGCAACTAGAAACACGACAAACAAAAAAATTACAAAAAATGATGCTGGCCGTGGAGTCTTTCAAATTGCTGCTCAAATTAGACCACTGGAGAGACTGAAAACAAAATCTCTTCATTCATTAACGTTTCTTTTTCTCTCTCTCTTTTGTCCTCTTGTTTGTGCCAGCTCGATTTTGCAGAGAACACCAAATATCTATCTGTGTCTATCCCTTTGGCTTTCTCTCTCTCTCTAAAGATTGCATGTACTATTGTACTTGTCTGCATTTTCTCTGCTCCAGCGGATCACTCTCGCCGCGTCCACCCATCCACTCTCATTTCCTGTCTCAACCCCTCGCATGCACACCAACACGTACCCTCCTTACCTGTTTCCCAACTCTTCACAAACTCCCACATTTGTCTATATGTACATATATATATATATATGTCTCCCTTGTTCTATAAAAATATATATATATATGTGTATATAAAACAAGAACATTTGTCGCTATATTCTCATTTCTCAACCACGTGAAGAGTAGGTGGGACGCGGTGACCCGGTTCTGTGTCAACGAGACACGTCGTCAGCTTTTCCCATGCGGGACACTGGTCATGTTGCATGTTTATCTTGCATAACAAATGTACGAGCATGTCAAACACTTACTCTCCTATAAATAGGCTATCTCTTCTTACAATCTTCCACACACCAGCAAACAAAAACACTGTACTTGTTAAACATGGCGATCAAAGCTAGTCTTCCTCTATTCCTACTTCTCTCGTCCCTTTTTCTCGCCTCTTTCGCTGTCGCTTTCGAGGAAGAGCATGATCAAGATCTGAACCCCGGTCGTCAGCTCAGCCCTCGAGAGGAGTACCAGCAGTGCCAGAGCCGCTGCCAAGAGCAATACCGCGGCGGCCAGCAGCAGCAGCTCTGCGAGCAGCGCTGTGAGCAACGGATGAGGCAACGAGAGCGCTCCGAAGAAGGCGGTCGCGGCGGCGAAGGCGGAGGAGGCGGAAGTAGGGAGCGAGAGATTCGGCAGGAGTTCGAGCGGTGCAGGCAGGACTGCGAGAGCCAGGAGAGAGGGCAGCAGCAGCAGAGGCAGCAGTGCGAGAGGAGGTGCCAGCAGGAGTACGACGAGAGGCGACAAGAGGAGAAACAGAGGGAAGAGAGAGAGCGTCGTCGCCATCAAGGACGAGAGAGCGAGAACGACGAGATGAGAGGCGGCGGAGGGGACAAAAGGCAGAGCAAGGAGCGAGAGCTGCGCCAGGAGTTCGAGCGGTGCAAGCAGGACTGCGAAAGCCAGGACAGAGGGCAGCAGCAGCAGAGGCAGCAGTGCGAGAGGAGGTGCCAGCAGGAGTACGACGAGAGGCGACGAGAGGAGCAACAGAGGGAAGAGAGAGAGCGTCGCCGCCATCAAGGACGAGGGAGCGAGAACGACGAGATGAGCGGCGGTGGAGGGGACAAAGGGCAGAGCAAGGAGCGAGAGCTGCGCCAGGAGTTCGAGCGGTGCAAGCAGGACTGCCAGAGCCGGGAGCGAGGGCAGCAGCAGCAGAGGCAGCAGTGCGAGAGGAGGTGCCAGCAGCAATACGACGAGAGGCGACGAGAGGAGCAACAAAGGGAAGAAAGAGAGCGTCGTCGAGGTCAAGGACGAGAGAGCGAGGAAGAGGCCAATAACACATCAGAGGAGAAATTCGCTCGCTGCCGACAGGACTGCGAGAGACGCGGAATCGGAGGCCAGCAGGAGCAGCTCTGCAAGAGGAGGTGTCGGCAGCAGTACGAGGAGGAAGTGAAGTCAGAGAGGAGAACAACCCACGACGACCCGGAGGAGAAGCTCAGGCGGTGCCAGATACGCTGCCAGGAACAACAGCACGTCCAGGAGAGGAGGAGAGAGTGCGAACAGGAGTGTCAGAAGAAGTACAGAGAGGAGGACCCTAGGGGAGGTAGGCGAAGAGACAGCGACGACGACATCGATGATGAAGAGAATTATAACCCGCCGAGGGAGAGAGAGTGGGAGGAGAGAGAGAGGGAGATTAGTCCGAAGAGTCAGGGAGAGAACCCTTACCATATCCGCTCGCAGAGGCTGCAGTCTAGGTACAGGACTGACGAGGGTCATCTCAAGGTTCTTGAGAAGTTGTCGAGCAGATCTGAGCTGCTTAAGGGACTTGAAAATTATAGGATAGTTGTCTTGGAGGCTAATCCCAACACCTTTGTAGTCCCACACCATTGTGATGCCGACTCTGTTTGGTTGTCACAAGAGGTAAACTCTGTCTTTGTGGGGGGTTTTTTTTTTTTTTTTCAATGGTGAAAATATACCTATATATATATATATATATATATATGAATCTACGTTAGGAGATTAATCAATGCACAAAATGTTACAGGAAGGGGAACTATAAGCATTCTGAGGCAAACAACAAGGAGTCGTACAACATTGAATGTGCAGATGTGATCACTGTCCCTGCAGGATCTACTGTCTACTTGGTTAACGACGACAACAACGAGCGTCTCCAAATTACTAAGCTTGTCACTTCTGTTAACATCCCTGGCCAGTTGAGGTACTCACGCATTCATATAATATGGCACACACATACATATACATATACATATATATATATATAACATGATATAATGTTTTGGTGCAGGAATACTTTGCTGCTGGAGGAGATAACCCACAATCATACTTCAAGGCCTTCAGTACCAACATTCTCACACGCACTCTGAGTGTATAAATATTCTCTTGTCCTATATTTCCAATTTCCTCTTTTTTGATTAAACTAACTTTGTCTTTTAATTAACCTGGTTTTGGGTTTTTGTTTTATGTTACTTGCAGGCCACGGAAGATCAAATAGAGAGGCTCATCGGACAACAAAGCCAGGGACGAAGGCAGTTGCAGAGACCAGGCTTCATCAAGAGAGCCTCACAAGAGCAGCTCAGGGCTTTGACACAACACGCCTCTTCACCTAGAAGAAGAGGCCGTGAATCTACCGGCCCGATCAGTCTCCGCAACCAGAGTCCTCTGTACTCGAACAACTATGGCAAATTCTACGAGGCCTCGCCCGAAGACAACAAGCAACTCCATGACATGGATGTTCACGTTTCTTGGACTGACCTCGAGCAAGTAAAAAAATTGAACACTGCAATTTCTGTGTTTTTTTAAACTTTTTTTGAAAGTGTTTGATGAAATGCCTGTGTGAAATTATGATTCGCAGGGGTCGATATTTGTGCCGCATTACAACACCAGGACTACCGTATTGTGCATGGTTGTCGAAGGAGAAGGGGAATGGAAATGGCCTGCCCTCATCTCTCGAGACAACGGAGGCAACGCCAGTGGGGACAAGAGGAGGAAGAGGAAGAAGAGATGCAGACCAGCACCGGATCACGGTACCAGAAGGTGACCGCCCGTCTCTCGCAGGGGGATGTTTCATCATCCCGGCAGGTCATCCCGTCTCCGTCGTGGCGTCCGGTAATCAGAACCTGAAGATGGTCGGGTTCGGAGTCAATGCCAAGAACAATGAGAGATACTTCATTGCAGGGAAAGACAACATGATCAAGCAGTTGGAGAGGGAGGCCAAAGAGCTGGCCTTTAACATGCCGGGGAGAGAAGTGGAGCAGATATTCAACCAGCCGAGGCTGTCGTTTTTCGTGCCTCAAGAGAGGAGCCAAGAGGAAGAGGGTCACCGCCGAAGCCACCCCCTGAACTCAATTTTGAACTTGGCCGGATTTGCCTAAGCAATGCATGCATGCATGCCATGCATATGCATATGCAGTTTGTAACGGTGTGTGTGTGTATAAGCCATGTAAAGGAGACTTTTTAAGTGAAGTGTTTTCTTATATGTACGTATAGCTCGTCAAGTAGAGTGTGGGCCTTTCCTTTTGTGTGGAGATGTTTAAAAGGAAAGCTATCTGGCTTTCCACACCATAAATAAATAAGAAAAAGGCATATATTTTGTGTTCTACAATCTTATAATGAACTCGAATGTTTCCATTAAATTTCCTCTCTTATAATTTTTTTTGTGTGGAATTTATATTTTTATTTATTAAAGAAGAAATTCGAATATGAAAATTCCGACGCAAATTCTTTCACTCCCGAGGATGGAGTACTGCTAAGTTAGATATTGTTATTAAACCATCAAACTATTGAAGAGAGAGAGAGAGAGAGAGAGAGAGAGAGATTGACGTATATAATCAGGTGAATCTTCAGATTTTATTCTTATTTAAAGGACTATTAAACTACCAAACATTAAAGAGAGTGATGAATTTTCAGATTTTATTCATATTTAAAAGGCTATTAAACTACCAAACATAGAAGAGAGGGGGGAAAAAAAGATTTATATGAATTTGGATTGGGTGAATCTCCCGATTAAGAATAAATCATACAGCTTTACATGTAAAGAAATCCTTATCCTTGTACTAGCAAAATCCCATTTTTTTCAAAAGGGAGATAAATGATATTTATCTTCAAATGGAAAAATATCTATCAAGAAAAAGGTTCAGCAAGAACTATAAGGATTTATCAGAATCCCAAATTATTTGCCATGAATTCAAATCGATATATAGGAAAGAATCCAAATTAATGGGGCATACAGATTTCACTAGATAAAACCCAGCAACATTCCTTCCTCTTGTCACCACCCACCAAACCATTTCAACTTTTTCTTGTGTTTACTTGTTTGCCAAGAACCACAAAAAAAAAAAAAAAAAAAAAAAGCATGGCCAAGTTTTCTGCTTCCTCTTTCTTGCTTTTTGCCCTAGTCCTTGCATACATTTCAGGTTAGTACTTTTGTACATATACGTGTGTGTGACAACGTGTATAGACACATGTCTATACATATAGTTATACACGTACACAATTAATTTCTGTATCGTCTTTGTATATATATAAATATATATGTTTGAATATTGGTTGGACAAAAGATTGTTCTATTTTTTGTACATTGGTATGTTCATTAGAGTTGCTTACCATTACTTTGATATCTCGTACTACTTCTAGTGTTTTAAATTGAAGATGAAGAAACGTGCATTCAACAAAATAAAGAGCTTTTTTTTTTTTTTTTATCCATCTTCAGAGTAATACCTTTTTTTTTTTTTTTTGTGAAATTTTGTTCTTGTTTAAAATTAGGTCTACAACATTCTTAATTAACCACAACTAGCAAAGGAAAAAACAAAACACAAAACACAAAAACAAAAGGGCTTACAGGTACCTATCTAACTAGTTCGTTCATTAATATATTTAATGTGCAGGGAAGGCCATGGTACCGTTTGGTGGGAGCTTGTAACGTGTCGGTGGTCGGTGGCGGTTGTCCTGACGTCAAAGCGTGCGGACTGACATGCTCACCCTGCTACCGGGGAATCGGCCACGTCACTGCCTACTGCCGTGCCCCCGATGGAGGGATTCCGACCCTTTGTGTGTGTGAATTTACTGAAGGTGCACCATGTCCTCCTCCTGGTCCACCCAAGTGTCCCAATCAATCGGCCGGGGCTACTATTCTCACCAACAAAATTCATGTGTAGAACAACTTCGTTAATTAACTGCTTGATATGTATTTTTTAATAAATCTTATGTACGTTCAGATTAACGAATGGGAGTGAATAAGTAATACTTATGATTACTGTTTTTGGTTTGAAAGATTGAAAGCTTAATGGAACAATGTTAATGCTCATGATCGTTTTGATTTTTGTTCCCAATTAAAATAGTAATGATAATATGAATTAACCATTTTGCAAATTAAGACTGACTAAATTGATATTTAGCGGGTGTATAAGTTGTTTTCAATGTTGTATAAGTTATTTTCAATGTATTGTGTCTTGGGTTTAAATCTCAACGATATTATTTTTCTAATAACCAAACCGAAAACGTTAGTAAAGGAGTGGTTTACTTAATCCTAACTTCATTTCTTCCCAAACTATGTTAGTTACTTTTTTTTTTCTTTTGAAAGGAGGATTATATTACGCTAAACAAAGATTATAAACACCAATGTCAATGATCCTGTAGTACATGAGACAAAACCTTCAATTGGAATTTGATCCATAAGTAAAATCTTATGAAGTTCAGGGAAAAGAACGTACACGAGACTCGATAACGAGAAAGTTCCTCGGCAAACCAATATTTGAGCATACATAAAGCTTGTCTTGAAAAGACTTCTATAATCGATAGAATTTTCCGATCGATTGAAAACATACAACCTATGGCATTAAGGCCGCCACTAACTTCATATAAACAAAAGTCTAGCAGAATCAAAATGCTGCTAGGACATAAGGACCACAAACAAACTTGAAATTAAGCTGGGGAGACCGACTTCGATATTACAGACTCAAAATAAAAACAAAACCACAAGACACAAAAACAACAAGGCGGAAAATACATTGCCATTATTCTGACACAACTATCTACCAGAAAATGGAAACGAAACACTAACAATAAGAGAAGAACGACTAAAAACAAGCCCGCCCATGTCATCAAACAGGTGGGGAACACAAAGACACAAAGCTGGAACTACAACAGACAGAGCACCATCATGCCGGTGAAACTACAGCAAAACCACCATCGACGCCGAGCACCCACCCCTGAACGCCATCTTTATTCCCAATTATGCCCCGACGAGTGGGTCAAATCTCAAGGGTGCAAGTCACTGGAAAGACGATGCATCCAGAAGAGACGATTGAAAATCCAGCAACCCCACTCCTCCACCGCGGGAAAACCGAACCCCTCTGACCACAAGGTCACATCTACCTCTGGATCCTTCACCGTGGAACTCAGAGTTCCGTCTCTAGCTAGGGCTAGAAATTCAAGGGACGGCAAAGCGCCGCCGCCAGACTCCGACCCCAAGAAAGCGGTATACACAATGAAACTCTAGCACAAGGAGGAGAGAGAAAGAGGCATTGCCCTAGGGCAACATGTTTTTATGTAATTATTTTATGAGAATTTTCTATAAACTTAAACTAAATTGTTGAATCTCGAATATTTAATTTTTCCGCAATCGGACCCAAAATTGAAACCCACGTAACTTTTAATTTTACCAGAGGGTGTATTATAAATCTATACAAAAATAGTACCGCTAAATTATGGATATGGTTACTATTCTAAATTTTTGTATTAAAGGGTTATTAAACTACCAGACTTCGAATAGAGAATGAGAGAAAAAAAATCATATAATTGGGTCTTGAATTTTTCGTTAAGAGGTGGAGGTTTAAATCCTTTTTATGAGATATAGTTTTTATTTTGATTGGAATGAGTTATTAATTAAATCAAGAGACCCCTTAACTGTTAAAGGATTAATAGAACGGATTATATTTTAATCGTTAAATTATACTTGTTATAGGTCTCATTATTATAAATCGGCTTTTTTTTAATCAAATAAGAAACTCAGTCGTAATCAAAAGATAGGATAAATAAAGAATCATATAACTTTACGTGTAAAGTACGAGAAAAATCTCATTTGTTACTTGTCTCTCAGATTCAGGGTTCAGAAAGGACATAATCTTTGTCTTCGACGGACAAATATATTATCAACAAAAAGATTTGCCAGGAACTATTAAAAAAAATAAAAAATCCTAAATTAATATTGCCATAATATTCAGTCCCACGGAAAGAATCCAAATTAATGGAGCACACAGATTTTACTAGACCTATGATTTTTTTAAATTTTTTATCCCTAACTGTTTTACAAATTGAGACCGACCTTTTTTTTTATTATTGAATTTGGAATGGGGGATTCAAACTTTGTATTTTTTGGTCGAATCAGGTGTGATATTACCACTATACTATATCTGCAATCATGACTAAAATTGATATTTAGTGATTGTATAAGCTGTTTTTCAATATATCGTGTCTTCGGTTTAAATTTCAGCGACATTAACCAAACCGAAAACTATAGTAAAATCAATTAGGAGTGGTTTACTTGATCCTAATTAACTTCATTTCTTTCCCAAACTACGTTAATTACTTCATGAGATTTTTTTTTTCATAAACTTATACTAAATTTTCGTGGTTTTGTATGTTTGATCTCGAATTTTTAATTTTAACTTTAATTTTATTTAATATTATTTTACGATTATTATTATTATTGTTTTTTTGCAATTGGGACCCTAAATTGAAATCCTATGTAACTTTTATCTTTTTAATCGGAAGGTATATGTGTGCAAAAATGTGGAGATTTGTTGAACGAATCATACTTTTACCATTAAATGATACCTGCCATAATTTAATTATTGTTTACAAATCAATTTTTGTCAAATAAGAAAGTCGATCGGTAGTAATCAAAAGATAGGATTAAAAAAGGAATCAAGCACATATGTAAAGAAATCATTATCCTATCGTACAAGCAAAATGCCATTTGTTACTTGTCTCTCAGATTCAATCATAATCAAGAAGGATATTAAATCTTTATATATCAATGGACAAATATCTTATCAAGAAAAAGGTTTACCGAAAACGATAAGGAAGATTTATAAATACCACTTTAATGTTGCCATAAATGCAGTTCCATGGTTTGGATACCAGAAAGAATCCAAAATTAATGAGGCACACGGTTTTTCCAGGATAAAACCCCAAACAAATTAAATTCCTTCCTCTATTCACCACCCACCAAACCATTTCAACTTTTTCTTGTGTTTGTTTGCCAAGAACCAAACATGGCCAAGTTTTCTGCTTCCTCTTCGTTTCTTCTAGCCTTAGTCCTTGTATACATTTCAGGTTAGTACTATTTATATATATATATATAGATATATATATATATATGCGTGTGTTTGAATAAATGGATTTATACATAATTATCTTGTCTTTTTATTGAATTTTGTAGGACAAAAGATTATACTAATTTAAATTCATATTTATGTTTATTAGAGTTGTTTATCATCATAACCGATCTCGTTTGAGGGTTATATTTTTTGTATTATGTAGTCATTCACATGATTTTATAATTCAAGTACATATTTCCCTCTATAAAGAATATATATATATATATATATATATATATAAAGAGGTTATTTACCATCCTTACTTCTTGATTGTAAAAGATGAAATGTGCAGTCAACAATTAAAAGACAATTGTTCTTTATCTTTAGAACTATTTGTTCGTGCATCAATAATTGTAACAGATCTATTAATTTACCAATAATAATAATATAATAATAATAATAATAACAATTGTAACAGATCTACAACATCCTAATTACATCTTACAAAATCTTTAACCACAACTAGCCAAATATAAGAGGTTAATTATCAGTAGCTAGCTACTACGTTGATGATTAATGTGTTTTATGTGCAGGAACGGCCATGGTGCCGTTGGTGGGTGCGTGTTACGTGTCGGTGGTTGGCGGCGGTTGCCCTAATGTGGCTGCATGCAGAGAGACATGCTCACCCTGTTACCGGGGAGTCGGTCGCGTCGCTGCCTACTGCCGTGCCGCCGGTGGAGGGATCCCGTATGAATCATGTGTGTGTTCATTTTCTGGAGGTGCAACCGTGTCCTCCTCCCGGTCCGCCCCGTTGTCCCAATCCCCCGGCCGGGGCTGCCATTCTCACCAATGAAACTCTTGCGTAGAACAACTTCATGAAGTGCTTAATTGATTTGTATTTGGATAAGAACATATTAAATAAATAAATAAATCTTATGTTCAAATAAGAAATGGGAGTTCTGTTATTGTATTTGGTTTGGAATTTTTAAAGCTTAGGTGGATGAACAAGGTTGATGCTCATGAACGCTTTGGTTTTATCTCTCAATTAATATTTTTCAAAATTGAAGCCAGTTCAAGTGGTATTTAGTTGTGTTTTAGGTTCAACTTTCAGGGATAATAATTTTTTTTTAAAAAATAAACAAATTAAAAACCATAGTAAAATCGATGATTAATTATCAATTGAACTTTATTTATTTCAATGAGTGGTTCCTCACTTTATTTGTTTCCCAAATTACATTAATTTTTTCAAGGTTTTTTTTTTTAAAAAACTAAATTTTCATGGTTTGTACGTTGGATCTTAAACTTTTTTTTTAATTTATTTAATCTTTTTGCAATTGGGACCTTCTAAATTGAAAATCCAGGAAAACTTTTAACTTTTGCCTCTGGGGGGCATTTGTGCAAGCAAAAGTCATGGGGTATTCCATCTATTAGTTGATGTTGCTATCTTAATACTGTCCTTAATGTCAAAGAGTTAGAGGTGCATTTACATAATTTATCTTTATTTCAATGACCAATTTTAATTACAAAACTTATTTGAAGTATTGTTTCTTTTTAGAAGAATGGAGTCACGAAATGAATGGTGGTATGATGACATTACGTGGGGATTCGGTTTTTTTTTTTTTTTTTTTTTTTTAATTTGATACTGAAGATATTCAAATGAAAGAGGAAAGAAACTAGAGAGACGAGAAAAGTTTGGCCTCGTTTGGTGAATAAGTTCAAACTGTACTTTTTCATCTTAATTTTTGTCTTTTTCTGAAAAAGTTTTTGGCTTTTCTGAAAAGTCAACAAAAATTTTCAATTCAAACTGTACTTTTTCAACTCAAACTCATTCACTAAACGGACCCTTGTTTTGGTACAAATAGAAATGTATAAGTTGTTCTCTATCTTCAGGTAACTTTTGTTGTTGCTTATTTGGGTATTTAGCATTAATGTCACTCAAATATATCCTAAACTTTTAGAGTTGTTATAAATTTTCTGTTTAGTTAACTTTATAATAAGTTGATATTTTTGCAATTAGAGTTTATATTAGATTCGAAATTTTTTTTATTAGAAATGAGATTTTCCGTTTTCACATGAGGTATATGTTGGCTTTGGTGACTACTTTAACGGACAATTAAGTCATTTGTGGTAAACTACAATAATTTAGTAAGTTTAGATGGTTATTGTCGAAATTGACAGTTTAGAAGACAAGTTCAGTGAACGTTACTTCTAAATAGCCCTGCTTGTTTTAATCAAACAAGACATCATTTCTCGTTGTCGTTTACAGCTTCAAGGTCTATTGTCGTTTCTCTTATAAACGACTGGCCATGTATCTGATAAAGATATATATCTTTACTCATTAGTGTTAAGGAAACAATAGTAAGTTTAGATGGTTGTGGTCAAAATTAGTAGTTTAGAAATTAGAAGAGAAGTTGTCAAAATAAGACAAGTTCAGTGGACGTTAATTCTAAATAATCCTCCTTTTTAAAAATCAAACAAGACATTATTTTTACCTATCGTTTACGGTCTCAAGGTCTATTGTCGTTTCTCTTATAAAACGACTAGTCATGTTTCTGATAAAGATTTGTATCTTTACTCGACAGTGTTAAGGAAACAACATATCTGTTATCCCCCGAAACGACGAACATGTGGTTTTAATTTAATTTATTACATGCTAGTGCTTTTTATAGGCACACAATAAGTCGTTTATCTCTTAAACGTTTTTAAGGGGTAGGTTTTTTTTTTTTTTTTTTTTTTTGTCGTTTATTCTAAGGAGGCGACATGTTCTTTCAAAATGTCGTTTACTATTTAAAATGTGTCATCAAAAATAGATTTATTGTCGTTCACAAGGAAAACGACATAATATACCTGGTAAATTTTTGTGTTTCCTATAGGAAACCACAAATTGTTTATTAGATCGCCTAAGTGAAATATGACATGTCGTTGGAAAATAAACGTCATGCCGCTTTATGTTCAAAGGTCTTTCTCACGTGCGGAATCGCTTATATCAGAGAAATTGTGTTAAGAGGACGTCACATCGTTTGAGGAAAAAAAAAAAAGAAAAAAAAAACGAAAGAAATGACAAACGACAAGCTCTCCATGTATGAAACTAGTTGTCGTTTGACCCTAAAAACGTCATGTGTTGCATGTTCGAAAAATTTTCAGAACGGCACATTTTTTCAAAGAAAAAAAGAAGTGACAAACGACAATCTCTCGTACACGAAACTACTCGTCGTTTTACCCTACAAACGACATGTGTCATTGTGTTGCATGTTCGAAATATATCCAATAGTGGAATACAAAACTGCTGTGAACCAAACAGACCCCCAAATCCCCACTAAAAAAAAAAAAGCTTGTTCCTCAAGAAGCCCAAACTCCATAGTAGAGGAAAGAAGCACCATCGCCCAAAGCATCTAGAGAGAGAAACAGGAGGAGAGAGAAACAAGAGTAGAGAGAAAGAGAGAGGAGAGATCAAGAAGAAGAAGAAGAAGATGGAGTGCGTGTTCGGACTGGTGGGGAACGGATTCGCGGTGGTGGCGGCGGACACATCGGCGGTGCACAGCATCCTCGTACACAAGTCCAATGAGGACAAGATCATGGTCCTTGATTCCCACAAGCTCATCGCCGCCAGCGGCGAGTCCGGCGATAGGTCCGTCCTCTCAATCTTCCCAGGATCTTCCATTTCCTGTATTTTGATTTGTTTTTCCGTCTCATTTTGAGAAGAAATTGGCTGTAAATTTGTGCTTGTGTTTGGGTAATTAGGGTTCAATTCACGGAGTACATTCAGAAAAACGTGGCCTTGTACCAGTTCCGTAACGGGATTCCCCTCACCACCGCCGCCGCTGCTAACTTCACCCGGGCGAGCTCGCCACCGCTTTAAGAAAGGTGCTTGATTGATTTATTTTTTCTTTCAATTTCTAAAATCATTATGTGTTTTTTTTAATTGGGGATTTTTGTTATTCTTAGTTTAGTTTGTGTATATCTTAAAATTTTTTTGCTATTTTTCTGATGGGTTCAATTCGATGGACATTCTAGGGTTTTGTTTTGCCTTTTGATTATTAATATTATTAATTATTATTATTTTGGATGCGATGATGTGAAAATGAATGAATTTTGGAGCTGTGCTTAGTATTGTGTAGCAATGCGGATAATTTGCCGGTTGGTTTAATGCGGATTGGGGGAAATTTTTCAGGATGTTTGCGTTTGATCTATGTTTTGTGTTCTTTTTAAGATTGTGATGTGGTATCGTTAGCAAAGTGGGGCGAGGAAATTTGAGAGGTTTTGGGGCTATAGAGATTGTGTACTTCTATGTTACACCATGTCCCTTTGGACGGATAACTGGTTTAGGTGCCCGTGACGTGTATCTGAAGTGTTGAATTGAAATTCTGTGTGTTATGGGATAGATGCAGACTACACAAAAATTTGAGTGTACTAAAAAGCGTGAAAATGGAAATGGGTTTACTTTGAAAATTTTCCAGTACTTTTCTGGTTCCTAAATTCTTTTTTTTTTTTTTTTTTTTTTTTCTATATTTTGGGCGCTGCTAGTTAATGGTGATCTTTTCTTTGTTCGTTTGAACCTCATTTTAAATGATTTTTCTGAAGCAGTTCCTAAATTCCTTTTTGTATATTTTGCACTGCTGATTAGTGGTGATCTTTTGTTTGTTACTTTGGACCTCAATATAGAAAAAGGCCATAGAGTTCTTGCCGTGTGTGTTTGATCTGTGATTCATTGTTTTGAGCATATTCATATGTGCTGAGCAGATCAGAACCATCAAATTAGGATAGCGGTTTTTCGTTAACTGTTGAGACTCAGATGGGTCATAAGTCTCTTAACATTTAGATTTAAGTATCAACTCTATGAAAACAAGTTTGAAGCTTTGATGTGCAAATAGTCATCATCTTGCTAGTTGCATTTGGTGTATTGACCTATGGAAGCCATGAATGTTGAGAGACAATGTGTAGTTGATTATATGTATTATTTTCTGATTGTTGTCGTGGTCTTATTGTATCTTTAGCTTGGGGAAATTTGTGGTCAGTTACAATTCTTGATGTAGATACCAAATAGCTTTTGACATCGTCCTTGTCTTGTATAAAACATGAGCAGTAAAAGGTTATACCTAATGTGTTTAACTATATTTATTTTTTATTTTTTATTTTTTAGAATCCCTACTTTGTGAACATCCTTTTGGCTGGCTACGACAAGGAGACAGGCCCCTCACTCTACTACATTGACTACATCGCCTCACTTCACAAGGTTGAGAAGGGAGCATTCGGTTACGGGTCCTACTTTGCGCTTTCCATAATGGACAGACACTACCACAGTGGGATGTCGTTAGAAGAGGCGATCGATTTGGTTGACAAATGCATAATGGAGATCCGATCTAGGCTGGTTGTGGCACCACCGAACTTTGTGATCAAGATTGTTGACAAGGATGGAGCAAGGCAGTACGCCTGGCGTGAATCCATCAAGGATGCTAGTGTTGTTCCTTCAGCTTGAGATTCTAGTCTTAGTCACCAGACTTTCTTTTGTCATCTCATTTTTAATGTTCTGGGTGCTTATTTTGAATGGCGAACTAAAAGGAACTGATATCTTTGTCTAAACTTATTTCAAAAAATTCTGAAAATAGTAGCTCTGTTTACAATTGAATTTCTGATTATGCTTGGAATAGTTGTTATCTGGGTGAGTGAATTAATATTCAGAAGTGGAATTTTCATTAGTATATTTGATAATAGCTGAAGTTATATTTCTGGATGGTAAAAAAAAACAAGGGAAATATAAAGGAAGTTGAGCAGGTGAGAGGGACTGGGGAGAGAGATGAGGTTTTGCATGAATGCCTTGATGAATCTGCAATCTGCAATTCAAGTAAGTATGCAGAGAGTTCATATTTTGTCCTCTTCCTCTCTCTCTGTCTATATATATATATACACACACACAAGCACATATATATAGTCAGTAGTACGTTTTGTTGAGTGTGAACTGACAATTACTTCATATGGTCAAGATTCCGGCCAAAAGATAATATACTTCATATGGAAGAAAGGATTACGCCAAAAAAAAAAAAAAAAAAAAAAAAAAATCCAATCGGATTAATCTCATTTGCGCATATAGTTTGCATTTTGTGTTCGAATTTCCCATTTTAAAATAAGATGAAATAACACATTCCAATTGCTTTTATGCCAATGCTCTGTTTATTTTTTCAATTAAAGTGTTAAGAAAACATATGTTATATCTATTTTCGAAAGTGTATTATATGTTATTCTATTTTATCTTTTCTTTTTCTTTTTTTGGTTGAAAAGGGAAATATGCATTCAAATTATGTAAGTGATACTTGCTATTAAAAAAAAAAAAAAGGTGAATAACCTTGCAATTTGGAAGGCATAACTCGCTGTTGAAATTGGTTTCAAGACACTTAAATATGTTATCTAGTTCAAAAATTATATATATATATATAATCTTATTTTATATAATATTATTGCTAATTTTATATATCTTTTACCAATCCTCAAGTTTAAAACATATAAAATATGCCTTTAATTTTTAATTTATTTAAAAACAACTCATGATTAAATAAAAAGGTCAAGATACTAATTATTAACAATCAAATATTAAATTTTGACATTTGTTATACTTTTTTTAGCATTTATTATATTTGGTGACAAATTTCATACCAAGTATATTAATTTCTAAATTTAACTTTGAAAATAATATTATAGTTGACTTGAGAGTGAATTTCCTACTAAAATACCAAAATTTGGCTTTAGCACATAAATCTGATAGTTTATTAGAGATGCTCTAAGACCCTCTATAATGTGTAGATTAATATTAATGTTATATTTGTTACAAAAAAAAAATTAGGAAAAAATATTTAAGATTTTTGCTCTAAAATATAATGTTATAGTTATCTTTTGTTATCATTATTAAGATTCAAAATTCGTAAAAATAAATATTTATTATTTAAATAATTTTTAAAATAACAATTATAGTGATTGGGTGAAAAAGTTTAGATACCATCTAATAAAAATCAAATTTCAAATTTAATATTATATATATTTTGCGAAAAGTTTGTCACTAAATTAAATGCCAAAGATATTACTTAATTACAGAGCTTTTTTTTCTCCAAAATGCCAAAATTCCCATTAACATATCACTTCAACGTCCCGTTGAAGATGCTCAAATTACTCAAGTACATGCTACATTTCAATTCTGGTTAGACAATTAACATTATTATCAATTTAGAGTGTTTCACTAATTTGGTTTTTTTTTTTTTTAATTTTGTAAAAATTAACATGCGTTTGGATGGTCCGCTTGAGTTGGAGAATTTGAGTTACTTTTGATTAGAATTGAGTTGAATTTTAAATTATGCGTTTGGCTGATTGAAGTTAAAAAGTATAAAAATTTGAAATGTGTGCGGAAGAAAAATCAATATGAATCTTATTTGGACTTAGAATAATAAAGTTAAAAGATTTTAAAATTTGAGTTTTTAAATTACAGTTAGAGTTGTAAATAGTGAAATTGAGTTGAGTTTTTAGAAAAGATAAAAAACAATTGGAGTTGAATAATTTAAGTTGTTCAACCAACAAGCTGAGTTAAAAAAAATGTCAAAGTTAAAATTTTAAAAAATAAATTGAAATTCTGGATAAATTCATAGTAATAGTGCAAATTTAGTTGTATGGTATTGTTTTCATTTGTTTTGAAAATAATTTTTACTTTTGGCATGAAAATAGAAAATGAGAATACATTGTGAATTATGTTCAGATTGTTTTTCAAATTATGTTTGGTTATGTTTTCAGAGACATTGATTTTGATATAAGAAAAAATTGGATTGTGTTGGGGTATGTTTTTGAAAACATGTGTTAAGTTATATAACCTTAAAAATGAAAATGAAAAGAAGAAAAAACTTTTAACTTATTTTCCTTTCCTTCACAAAAATTATTCTCACCAATTTGTTTTTGTTTTCATTTTTAAAGCATTTGCTAAATAAACATTATTTAAAAAAATGTTTTCATTTTCACTCTTAAAAAAAGTGTGAAAACATTTCCAAAAACAGTTGGAAACGAAACCAAACGGCTAGCCTCAAAAGTTTCCAAAGTGTATTTTGAACTCCTAAAAATTCCTAACGAGCAAATGATACACATCATAAAAAGTTTTATCATGAATATCATAAATTGTTAAGTGTCTAAATTCTGTAAATTTTATAAAACTGAAATGACTACTTTATCCTTGGTGTTTTACCCCTTACAAATTACATTTTAGTTCATAAAACTTTTCTTTCATGGTATATCATGAAACTTTTCTTTCATAATGTGGATCATTTTCCGTTCCTAATTGAAAGTCACTCACAATTTGCTAATATGCCCTTCCACTTTTTGCTATTTAACCCCTAGCAATAATGACCCCTGGCATTATTGCTAAAGGGTTCATTCACAAGTTTTGGACTACATGTACATCGTATATCATAATTCATAAAGAACTTTACACACGGGCAATTCCAAAAAAACACCGGCAATTCAAGGAAAAAAAAAAAAAAAAAGTGGAAACGAAACCAAACGCCTGCCTCAAAAGTTTTCAAAGTGTATTTGAACTTCTAAAAATTCCTAACGAGCGATGATACACATCATAAAAAATTTTATCGTAAATATAATGAATTGTCAAGTGTTTAAATTATGTGAATTCTGTAAGACTGAAATAACTACTTTATTATTGTTGTTTTACCCCTAATAAATTACATTTTAGTTCATAAAACTTTTCTTCATTGATGCATCATGCAACTTTTTTTTTTTTTTTTTCATAATGTTAATAATTTTCCATTCCTAATTGAATGTCTCCCACAATTTGCTAATATGCCCTTCCACTTTTTGCTATATGACCCTAAGCAATAATGACCCATAGCATCATTGCCAGAGGGTTCATTTCAAAAGTTTTGGACTATATGTATAGTGTATATCATAATTCATAAGAACTTTACACACCGGCAATTCCAAAAAACAAACAAACCACCACCAAGAGACGAGAGAATTACCTCGTACAGCAGAACCAAACCAAACGCTTTTCCACTCACTCTTTGACTGCTGGGTAAGCAATCAGATTCTGGGCAATAGCTCTCTTCTCTGTTTTTTCCTTTTTCACTCTTCCCCCCCCCCCCCCCCCCCCCCCCCCTCCTTTTTTTTTGGGCTTCTTCTCAAAATATATTTTAGCATACTGGACGGAAAATGCAGATGCTATTATGGTTTTTTTTTTTTTTTTTTTTTCGCTTTTTCTGGGCAGCATTCCAATTGCATGAAAAAAATTCCCAATCTACTTTTCCTGTTAATCTCGCGTTTTTTGAAGAAGGAAATACTTTTAATGCGTTTAACCTCAAAAATTGTCGCTTTAGTTTATGAGTAGCCAAGGGTCACTCTCTCTCTCTCTCTCTCTCTGTCTTTCGCGTTAACACTTTCTCTCTCTATCTGAATCGGGCGTTTGAGATTTCAACCGAAAGTGGGATTTTGTCATCTCAGCTTTTCTGGGTTTCTCTCCAAATTTTGAATCTTGTTATTATTATTATTATTATTTGTTTGGCCGTTGTGCTTATCCTACGATCTGTTGTTTTATTGGTTCTTAGTTTTCTATATTTCAAGAGTGTTCGTAAGTTTGTTTTTTTTTTTTTTTTTTGAGTGAAATGTTTTCCATACTACATTGTTTGTTTGTGTTCTGAAACCTTGATTTGCTTATGAATCTCCAGTATTCTACGATGTTTTCTGGGAAAATTGTGTTGTTCTGGATCTTTTTTTACCTTATTGCCCTTCAAAATTTGATTCAAAGTAGATGTTGAATTTGCACAGTAACAGCCATGCACTAGCACACACTTGAGTATTCTGGATCACTAGTTTCTAGGACTCAAGAGACTAAAATAGTATATTTATGTCTCACATTCTAATTTCACAAACAGCAAAGGTATTTTCACTTGCTGGTGAAAGAGAATTATTGTCAATTGGCTGAAAATTCACTCCATTTGTTTCTTTTCATTAATCTCTCTGAATGTTCATTCCTTTTAAGGTATTTTTTCCCCCTTCTTTATGGATTTAGTTTCTAAGCAATGAAAGGTCACCTTGGATTCTCTCTCTCTCTCTCTCTCTCTTCTTTGAGATTTGTTCCAAGTTAGGATTTGGCTGTCTCTATTGTTAATATTTCTTTGATTGGCTTGCCTCTAAACATTGTCTTGTGCTTTCATTTTATCTGATATTTGGTTTTTTATGAGCTTGTCGTCTTCGGTATCTCCAGTGTATGTGTGGCTTTTTCCTCTTTTTGGATGTGATATATTTCGAGCGAAAACGATTTAATGTAACAGATACGTTGTCATTGCTTCATTATTGTTGTGCTCCGAAACCTTGATATGTTTAGCATCTAGAAATGTTACTTGTTTCTCCTTATTATTAAATGTTTCTGATCGTGGATTTGTTGGGGTATTCACGATCTTTTACTTTCCTGTTGTTCGAAATTTGTTCCATACTTAGAAATTGAGTTAGTGAACTTGTTAGTTTTTGGTTATGAACTGAAACACTTGTTAGTCGAAACTCACATTGTTCCTTTGATCATGGCAGTTTTTGTTGAGTGATGAGTACCGTTGACAGATGGGAGGAGGAACGCTCTGTCATTGGAGATAAAGGCGAAATTGGGTTTATTGACTATGAAGATGACAGATCGGTTTGTAGTTACAACCCGATTAAAGAGGGGTCCGATCATTATTTCCGTTCCTTTCCCTTTCGTCAATGGGAAGCCTCAATCAGTTGCTGTAGGAGTGACGGTTTCAGATAAAATCACAATAAAGAACACTACCACTGAACCCGTGGAACTATGGGGCGTGAAAATCTACGCCTCGAATCCAGAAGACAGTTTCACGGTTTCTCTTATGGAGCCTCCGCGATCAGATTCAGATGTTGAAGCCTTGCGGACATTCCTCGAGTCCTATTCATTAGAAGACAGGGTGTTGCAGCCGGGTGACAATCTGACTGTTTGGTTGTCATGCAAGCCAAAAGAAGTTTGTTTGCACACTTCAGCTGTGCATTTCGAGCTTGAGAATGAGACAATTGAAAGGATGGTGTTTCTCTTGGCAGATGATAAAATCTCACAGTCGTTGGCTCCAAGTAAGCCCTACTCCAGAGGCACCAGAAAGAAGCAGCAGTTTTCTGTGGATTCATTTGTCACAGGTCCACGTCCTTCAAGAGGACAGAAGCGTCGAATGGTCAGAAATCGACTTCCGAGATATATCATTCCAAACGAGACTAGAGAACTGCTTGAGAGCAAGCAGATACCTAATGTTGTCGAAGAGGGTCTTAGTACCAGTCGAAACTATGTTCCTTACTTCAAAAATTTGCTCATCATGGAAGAACTACAACTCGAGGTACCTTTCTTTGTTTTGATAGATGTTATAGAAAATCTGTGATTTTTCCTTTCTGGGTGCTAAAAACTTGGTTGTTTATCAATTCAGGAAGACATGAGGAGTTATGACATGGAATGTGTCAGTTTCAGAAGGAAGGGAAACCAGTTTTTGTCCCTTGAAGTCCCTGGGCTCGCTGAGAGAAGACCATCACTTGTTCTTGGGGATGCTATTTTTGCTAAGCTTGCCTCTGATTATGGGACAACAAGTCCTCCGTATCAGGTTTGCTATTTCTACACAATTGATGTATGTGTTTACTAATTTTGTGGTGAAATGAACTACCTGGCCACTGGGATTGTATTAGCAATTTCGGTATTTCAAATATGTGACTTGGGTTTTTCTTGTTATCAGGGTTGTATCCACCGAGTTGAGGCCGACGAAGTGTATTTGAAGTTTGACCCAAAGTTCCATTCGTGCCACAGAGATGGCAATGTCTACAATGTACAGTTTTCATACAACCGAGTGAACATGAGAAGGTTATATCAAGCAGTTGATGCTTCGGAGCAGTTAGACAAAGGGTTCTTGTTTCCATTCGAGGCCTGTGGAAGGAGGCAGATTATAACGAAGCCGCTGGTACCTATATCTTGCATTCCTAACGAGGAACAGACACGTTCCATTGAGATGATCCTTGGTTGTAAAGGAGTGCCACCATATGTGATTCATGGTCCTCCGGGCACAGGTAAGACTATGACACTAGTGGAAGCAATCCTCCAGCTCTACACTACTCGGAAACATGCTCGGATTCTTGTGTGCGCGCCTTCCAATAGCGCAGCAGATCACATACTGGAGAAACTCCTCATTGAGAAGGCTGTAGAGTTTCAACAGAATGAGATCTTCAGGCTTAATGCAGCTGCACGTTCCTATGATGAGATGAACCCCGAATTTGCTCCCTTCTGCTATTTTGAAGACGATGTCTTCAAGTGTCCTCCATTTGAGGCCCTCTTGGACTTCAAGATTATTGTTTCGACTTACATGAGCGCCTCTCTTCTTAACGCGGAAGGTATTGGGCAAGGTCACTTCACTCATATATTCTTGGATGAGGCTGGCCAAGCTTCGGAACCCGAAACAATGATCTCTGTGGCCAACTTCTGCAAAAGGAATACTGTTGTGGTTCTCGCTGGAGACCCTCTGCAATTGGGTCCGGTTATATACTCTAAAGAAGCGGAAAGATATGGTTTGGGAAAATCTTACTTGGAGAGGATTTTCGAGTGCGAGTTCTATAGTGACATGGATGAAAATTACATCACAAAGTTGGTTAGAAATTATCGGTGTCATCCCGAAATTTTGCATCTCCCCTCAACACTGTTCTACGAAGGAGATCTTATTCCATGTAAAGACGGCACAAGCTCTTTCATGGAAAATGTGGACTTCCTTCCCGACAAAGAATTTCCTGTTCTTTTCTTGGGCATCCAAGGCTGTGATGAAAGAGAAGGAAACAATCCCTCGTGGTTTAATCGGTTTGAGGCAAGCAAAGTAGTAGATATAATAAGAAGACTGACGAAAAACGGGGATTTGCATGACGAAGAGATTGGGGTGATAACACCTTACAGACAACAAGTGCTCAAAATTAAGAGAGCTCTCGAGAATCCGGACACACCCGATATAAAGGTCGGAAGCGTTGAGCAATTCCAAGGACAAGAGAAGGAAGTTATCATAATATCTACTGTCCGATCAACAATCAAACACAACGACTTTGACAAAAGTCATTGTCTGGGATTTTTAAGCAATCCAAGAAGGTTTAATGTGGCTATCACCCGTGCCAAATCTTTGCTAATCATAATCGGAAATCCACACATTATTTGCAAGGTATGTCTTTTCTTCTTGCTTCCCTGCATCTTAATATCGATTTTTCAGCAATATTCTTGCAATGCAAGTTGTTATTTATCATTACTTTTTTTTGGCAGGATAAATACTGGAACATGCTTTTGTGGCGCTGCATAGACAATTCGTCGTATCAAGGTTGTGCCCCTCCTGAAAGGCAGGAGTTTTTTGAAGAGGAGCCCCCAGAGGAAGGCTGGTACGGCGACTATGAACAAAATTATGGATCCTCTCAAGGCGCTGACTGGAACGAAGAGTCGTCCGTGCCGGCAGACTTTCCTAAACCTACCAGCTGGGGTGAAGAGTCGTTGCAAACCGAAATTCCTAAACCCATTACTGACCAAGCTGAATGGTCCGATGGATGGAAGTAATTTTGGCTCAATAGCTAGAGATATATCTCTTAAATACAGAAAATACATATTCTGGGCACACGTATCCATTTTGGTAGTAATTATTGCTGAAACATTTTGTATATGCAATGAAAGCGTGCTTGCATAGAAAAGTTAACGAAGTTTTACCATCTATTTTGCATGTTTTACTAGCTTTTTGTCGAATTAAGGTTGATATACAATGAAAGAAATAATGGATTTGCTGCTGAAATTCCAGTCACTTGTATCAAAATTATGCAGAAAATCAGGAAAAAATGTGATCTCATTCGATTTTCGTACAAAAAGAAGTGTATAACTCTCAATCAGCAATGCAATTTATGCTGAGAATGGCACTATAGACAAGTGAATATAAGAAAAGGGAAAACCCAAATACTGGTTTGGAACCAAAATCTGCTGCCCTTTAACCGATTAGCTGCTGCCGGGAATGAGAAAAGGGGATCAGCAGCTGGTGAGATCGATCCTGTTGGCGGTCTCTCGGCAAACTGTGGCGGTGGGCTTGATTTTGTGCCCGAGTCGGACTTGTCTGGTGGCAAGCTCAACGGCGTTGTTGAGTTATCAGATTCCAGTGGCAAATCCATCGAAGGGGATGGTTGGCTACTTGGAGCTGCAAAATGACAAATTGAAATCCGAACTAAAATGGAAAATTACAATCAAGACTTAAAGCAAGAAAATACTTTTTCAAAGTATACCAGAATGAGGAGGGTTTGAAATTCCTGAATCAGGAGACACTGCCTCAGATTCAGACCCTGTTGAATAAAAGAAGAGCAAGAAATGGTTAATTTCAGAGAAATCCTGTTAAAGAAATGATTTTTAAGGAAATCAAGAAATGGAAGGGAAAGAATTCAAGAACCGGAGCAAAGTGCCTCCAAAGACGGATCCGTCAGAGAGCAAACGGAGGGCAGAGAGAGAACTCTGCTCTTGTCGAGCGGAAACCCAAGTATCCGAGGCTGGCGAAGAAGGTAACAGAGGCAGGAGCCTTCGCCGGAGTTCAACGCCACCCAGACTGCGTCGCAGCACTTGGACGGGACCGTCCCGGAGAGGTTGTTCGGTGGAGACGAGACGAAGGACAGACACGGCGAGAACATCACCAGCTCGTTTACGCACTCCGATGCCGGAGAATGTGATGGCGACGCCGGAGCCGGAGCCGGAGCTGGAGCCGGCGGTGGTAGTGGCGCCATTGCTGAGTGGAGAAGCACGGAGATCACGACGAGTGCGATGAGAGGTGACGAGTGAGCCAGAAACGCCATCGCGGAGTGGTGGTCGTCGTCGTTGAGTCTCAGAGAGAGAGAGAGAGGAGAGGGAGAGAGAGAGAGAGAGAGAGATGTTCTCGTCGGAGTCTGGTGACAGTTAGAGATATGGTGCTCTCATACAACGGTGAATGGCGGGAAACTTTAAAATGTTAAATACCCAAAATACCCTTTTTGGTTTTCTTGCAATTTTGTTGACGTAGTGTTAAGAACACAATTTTTTTTTAATTTTTTATTTTAATGTCGTTTGAAGGAAAAACTTTAAGGATTTGGTAAATCAGACGACCCAGCTGATTCTCTGTGTTTAATAAATATTTATATCTCTAAAAAATAGTTAATATCCTAGAAGAATTACATGATAGGATACAAAATTATGTTGATATAATTATAATACAATTTTTAGTCGGCAAATATTCTTCAAGTTTTGTTAAATTATTTTTGTTTTCAATTTCATATATATTGTATATGATGTAATAGTTCAAAATAATGTCATATTATTTTTTTAAAAATCATATTTATGTTGTTTATTGGGTTTGTACTTTACCCAACTTGTTTCATCAACCCCACCCCCCCCCCCAATTCCATCACCCCCCCCCCCCCCCCCCCCCCCCCCCCCCCCCCCCCCCCCCCCCCCCCCCCCCCCCCCCCCTCTCTCTTCCTTTTGCTACTTTTTTGGTTGATGTTGTTTACCCATTCTTAACCATATAGTGGGTTTGGTTGAAAGGTTTAAATCCAAGTTCAAAATTTTTCTTTTTTTTTTATTATTTCTTTAATATTTTCCCTAGTGTTTTTTTCTCTTAAAAAAATTGAATTTGGACACCCAAAACCGGTTCAAATCCTTTGAACAATCTATTAATTAGCGGGCTTTTTTTTTTTTCCGATTAACTAAATTCAAGGTTAGTTATAAAATAATATTTACAAAGGAAGAAATCGGAATTAAGAAGAAATACTCAATACAATAACTGCATTTTTATTATAATATACATATTAATGATACAACAATCCAGTATGACTCTGAGTGGTACAAACTAGAGTCCAACAAAATTATCAACACACCCCAAAAGAATTCTTCAAACTAGAAAAACAAAGAAACAGAAGATTGTATTACAAAGTAGGCAATTAAAATCTAATAAAACCCAAAAGAATGTCTGAAACAATCATCAAATCAACATGATATGATGTGCATCTCTAACATAGCAACCTAGTAAAATTTCATGACTAGACACCCCATTGCAAAGAGCAAAACAGAGGCCGAGAGACCATGAGAAGGCACGGCAGCCGATGGTGTCACCGCCGTGCGGCTTCCTGTAGTTGCCGTTGGAGCTTCGGAGCCATCGGTTGTTGTCGACGGAGGAGTTAAGGCTGGTGTTGTGTCGGATTCCGGTGAGAACGCTGGCGAAATTGGATCGGGGACAAACGAAGCTGCCCGAATTTTTTTTTTTTGACATGATAAGTAAGGATAAAATCAAGCTAAAATTTGGCATAAAAATATAACAATGTTTAAATTAACCTGTAGGACTAGCAGATGGTGACGCTGCAGGAGATGATGTTGGCACAAGAGATGCAGGACCTGCCCATAACAAAGAACAATTAGTCTAAATATACACACATATACATATATATTTATATTGAACCAGCAGTGGAACCAGCTTATTATTTCAGTGGGGATATATATTAAATTATAAGTTTTTAAGAAAAGTTATATAAGCATAATCAATTTTCTATGTGAACAAGTTTACTAGAAACGAAAATCCCCACTCGATTATGGGTGACTGACCCTGTCTTGAACAGTATAAAACGGATATGTTGAAATTGTGAAAGTTTCTTAAATTAAAAGGGGAAAAAAAAAAATCATTGGAAAGGGTAGTTAAAACTAATATGTTTACCTGGGGCAGGAATTGGGGAACCGGCGGCTGCAAAATTGAGACAATTTTACCAGATTAGTACATATATGTGAAAAGGCAATAGAGAAAAATTATTGATAGAACATGTTATATCTATCTATATCTATGTATATGAAAGTGTTTGATAAAATTTTACATTTGCACCCGAGAGGGACGCCGGTCATGTTGCAGGCTCTAGGGAGGGAGATGGCAAGGGAGCGGTTGATCGGGACTTGGAAAGGGATGCTTCCGGTGACAATGAGGCACACGCAGTCCATGCTTGAGCTGGTGAGGGATTTTAGAGCATTGCAACAAGCTGAAGTTGGGGAAGTGCCATTGGTGCTGCTATTTGTCACAAAGTTCAAGCAAGGCGTGAAGCTAGCGATCATCGAGGGGTTGCAGGGCGTGCTGACTTGGGTGTAGGCCGGGATGATCATGACCGTGGCCAAGGCGAGTAAGGCCGTCACGAGGCGGGGAAGAGGCATTGGGAGCTCCATGTGAAGTGACTAGTGTGTAGAAGTTGGTTCTAAATTTTGTAGATGGTTGTGTTTTGGAAATGAGAGGGCAAAAGGGGAGTTTTTATAGATGGGAGGACTAAGAGGAGAAGTGGAGAAAATTTTGGTGCTTCGGTGGAATTGAAGTTGGTTTTGGAGCTCAACTACCTTTAACAAACTTTAGGGTATTTTTATTTTTATTTTTATTTTTTAATTATTATTATTTTTTGCTAAAGGGGTTTTTGAGTCGGTTAGAGTGGCGTCTAGTGACATTTGTGGAGCCCATGTGTTTAGCTGATGTGGTGACTTTTGGTGCGTCCTAGAATGATGTCATGTCACTTTGCGGTTGGCCAAGAGCACTAGAGTTTTTTATTTTTTATTTTTTTTAATTTTTTTTAAGTGCTATGGTTGGAAACAGATAATTCTTATATATACAATTTTGTTTTGAATTTGGACGAATTCAAACTATTCACTTTATAATAAATTTAGATATAAAAATACCGTTAAACTATACATATAAACAAATAATTCAAACGCATTTAAGAATAGGAAAGTTAATTATGGAGTTGGACCATTATCTTAAATTATCTGAAGTTGTCTCTCGAGGTCTTCCACTTTTAGGTTTCCATGTGGCTTTAGTTTGCACTCATATATATAAATATATGTTTATATATTTATATATAAATGTAGGTGCTCTCGTTAGTTGAGAGTCCTTGAAATAGTTGAACTAACCCAAGGGGCTGACAAAGAAGCAATTCAAATGTACCAAATCTAGAGTAGTTTCAATTAAGATAACCAAGATTCTACGAACTCCTTAATCTAACCATAAACGATTGGGTTAATTTCTTATATATCACTAGTGCACTCCTATAATATATATATATATATATATATATTTCATTAAAAAAAATGTTAGCGAAACCAATTCTAATCTCAACTTTCAAGTACCAATTTATGTGATATCCAAGTTGTTATTTTTTCATTGATATAATTATTACATCGATTAGAAACATCTATCAATAAAAATTTGATAATTCACTATCACGCAAGCTGGAATTCAAAGTTTAAGATTGAAATTGGTGTCTCCAATATCACTATTTTCATAAATAACATCGATTTTGACTAGTTTCTTCTGTTCTCCCCCGCAAGTTAGTAACTACTATAAGAAATTATTATGATTACCAACATGCTTAGTGTATTAAACATGTTGCAATAACTTGTGACAATGATTATAATTACTGAAATTATCTGATACGACAGCAACGTACACAAGAAAATAGTAAAGAAAAAAAAAAGGATGTTCATAAAATACTTTCTTTTAAGTGCTACTTAAAAAAAACTAACCCTAAATCATTCCATCCCTCTCTCTCTGGAGTGTTCAATTGAAGTTTGGTAACCTCAAAGTTCACTTAATGTTTCCAATGGGGTTTAGCAATTATAACCTATGCAAATTTCCTAAGATTAATTAAGAAGATTGGTAATGTTACTTAAGCATAAATTATGATCAAGTCAAATAAAACCTTTTACCACCTTGAAATGGAAACTTTGCATCATCATTATACTAAAATGTGAAGGAAAAAAAAAACAAAAATCTCACGAGGCATTTTCTAGTTTACCAGATACACCCTTGGAAAGCACAAAAGCAAATTCTTTTCAACATAAAACCTTTTGTCCTTTCCATTGAGCCCCCACAACATAAACAAAACTTAACACACGTGAAAATTTTGAGGAAATATTAATGTCCAAAGTGACTAACATGTCTCTTCTAGTGCTGTTCCTAGTGACCATGCACTTGGAGGACACAACAATGGCACAATCAAGCTGCACCAATGTGCTAATCACCATGGCTCCTTGCTTAAACTACGTGACGGGCAGTTCACCTATCCTGTCGACATCGTGCTGCTCTCAACTCGTTAGCGTCGTCCAGAGACAACCGCAATGCCTTTGTATGCGCGTCGTTGGGCTGCAGTATCAACCGGACGCTTGCTCTTGCACTGCCTGCTGCTTGCAATGTGCAAACCCGGCCGGTCAGCGAGTGCGACGGTAAAGATCAAATGCTATTTTTTCGAATTTGGATTAAGTTAAAAGTGTATGACAAGGTCTTGATTGGTGTTGTTAATTGGACTAGATGGAGCATCTCCTACTGACCCTCCAGAAGGTTTATCAGGTAACAAAAACTTGAATTAGCTAATCCTTGTTTGTTAACAATTATCTCCGGATTTGATAAATAGTTCTTGAACTGAAAATGGTTCTTGAGTTGTTGAAACGTACGCATTCGTTTATGAGTCAGAATAATTTTTACAAAAAAATTACATCCTAATGCCCTGTGTTTAATCGAATTAATGAATTAGTTTGATAATACCAAATAGCTAGTTGCCTTACATACTTAACCCAAAAAAAAAAGTCCTCTAAGCACCTTGGCTCCTAGGGGTCATTTTTTTTGGATTAAAAAAAAAAGTCTTTTTTGTCCATTCAATCTGAAAACATGAAGAAAAAAAGGGCACAAAAGCCATTTTGTTTTCGTTTTTAATAAGTTTTTTACGTACTGTAGAAATTAATTTGGAGTTTTTAATTTTGGAATATGGGGGTAATATAGATTTTTTAAAAGAAGTTTTTAACAAATAATTGAAGTTTTGTAAAAATAAGAAAGTGGCCGGTTTTTAAAAAAATAGTCAATCAATATTTGATTGATAGTTAAACAGTGATTGAAAAATGTTATTGTGTATTTTTCATTGAATAATAACCATTTTGTTAAATAAAAAAAATTTCACCCATCTTATTTAAATAATTATTTAAAAATTGCTTATTTATCTAATTTTTCCTCTAACTTAAAGTGAAACAAAGACATTTTGAGTCTGAAAAAATGGGCGCGCGATATTGGAAAGGTTTTTTTTTTTTTTTTTTTTTATAATATATATATATATATTTTAAGTACTCTAAACTTGAACTACTAATCCACTAAAATTCAAAAAGCACAGGGTACTAGGATATAGGTTTTCCTATTTATTGCTATCTAAAACAGATATTTAAATAATCAAATTTATGAAACCAGAACATTTTTTCTCATTGGCATTTAATGAAAAGTCTCTACAAGTGCATAATGGAATGAAAATTACATAATTTGTAGAGGCTAGGAGAAAAATAATTATCTTTTGGTAAAATTAAAGACTATGAATCCTAGGCTGAAATTGCAATAATCATACATATATACAAACACAAATCTATGAGTTTATTGTTTGACAGCTATACAAGTCTGGTATATGTAACTTTTTTCAGACTCATCTAACTAGTTGATCTAAAAGTCCCGCACAATAGAAAGCGTTACACATTAATGAGTTAGTATCATAAGATATTAATATGATATTATATGTGTCATATCGTACCGTATGAGACATATATATATATGTATGTGTGTGTCTTGACATGTGAATTATTAATCTGATGTTATATATGTATCGAATCATACCGTATGAGATATATATATATATATTTATATTTATATCTTGACATGTGAATTATTGAGCAGGACCTAAAGCAGTTTCATTGGCTGGCATGAGCCCTTCCATAGTCATGAATGTGCCATTTCACTTCCTCTTCTTAGTGCTGCTCATGATATCATATGCTTCTTCTAGCTGCAGCAGCTTCTGAGCAGTTCAATCTATTTGGAAAAATCTTGGAATTTTACTACTATTTGGATCCTTACTTGTCTCCATTAGGGGTGGCAATTCGTGTCACGTGTCGGGTTCGTGTCGTGTTAAAGCCGTGTCGATTTTTTTCTTCTCCGACCCGAACACGACCCGCGACCCGAACACGAAACGAAACCGCGACACGAACCCGTCACGGGTTGACACAACACGAACCGAAATTGACCCGCGACACGAACTTGACCCGTGACACGAAATTGACCCGCGACACAAAATTGACTCGGGACATGAAATTGACACGAAATTGACCCACGACACGAAATTGACCTAACTTGACACGAAATTTGACCCAAAATTGACACGAAATTGACCCGCAACACGAAATTGACACAAAATTGACTCGAGCTTGACACTAAATTTAACCCGAAATTGACACGAAAAACGGGTCCAACCCGAACACGACCCGTTTTTTTTTTTTCGTGTCAATTTTTCCCAACCCGAACACGACCCGCCCCCTATTTTTCCCAACCCGAACCCGCGAAATTCATGACGTTTTCGAGTCATATCATCATGTCGCGACCCGTATTGCCACCCCTAGTCTCCATATTAATGTTGTGCGTAATGTAGTCTCTTTTTATGAAGTGTGTATTGGCTTTGCTTTACATTATAAGAATGAAAGTGTGGTCCTACTTGTTTGTGAGGTTTGTTTATAAATGTACCAAGTTCACCATATCTATATAGTTTAGTTGATAAAAAGATGTTTTAACATCTTGTGATGGAATAATATTTTATTATCTTGTTATATTTCTTATATTTAAAAACATCCTTGTGAAGATTCTTTCTTTTGGGGCTTAAAACATCCATTTGATGTTAATTGTCGAAAAAAGGGGAAACAAGTCCTTGTGAGGTTTGCTTTTATTTGTTTATTAAATTTTGTGTGATAAAATAAAAAACTAGGGTTTTTGCATTGATCCACCCTGAATTATTGTTGTTTAACAATATATATATATATATATATATAACCCTAAATTAATCTCCAATGCAATTATGGTCAATACCACGTAGACTTCAATTAATAAAGAAAATACAAGACAAATTTTGGCACAAAATATATCCTAAATTTACCGTTGGTTAGCAAGTTAAACCATGAACTTTTTTTAATTTTAGCATCGGAACCCTGATTTCTGTTTATTATTGTTGTATATTATCATTGACTTGTATTGCCAAGGATTGTCAAATTTAAAGTCCTAAAATGTCAGAGATCCCTTTCTAATGCGGAGCCACTTGAGGCCCGTATAAGCTTTAAAAAAAAATTTGGTCTTCCTGTTTTGCCTCCATTAAGATTAGACTTTTAAATATACGTCCCATTGAATTTACATTGTTATTTAATATTTTTATTTATGTTATTGATAAACAAGAAATAAATAATTAAATCTTGGGTGAGATAAAAAAAAATTTTACGCAATAACAATAAGATGAGGATTTTACATAATGCTGTATGTATAGGTCCCATATCGAACTGTGTGATCGCAGTGTAAACTCCAAAAAATGACAAATGGCGTGTCAAAGTTATCATTTTCTTTTTTCCATTTTATCATGTTTACGCATCAATGTCAGAGGTATATATGCTTGTACAACAAGGTTGTGATCCATCGTCTCAATACGTAGCGATGAAATTTTATGAATAATGTGTGTGTATGTGTATATATATACACACATATTTACACACACGTATATATGAGTTGGAAGATGGAAAATCATGGTTGAGTTAGCTAGCTTAAAAGTCAAAAATATATATATATATATATATGATAATTTAACGGAATTTGATGAAATTTAGACGGTTTAAAATTAGTAATGAGGTATGACAATCTTTTAAACCTTTAGTCTTACTATCTATAAAATTTCGGTTTTTTAGTTGCCAACTCAATAGGCGTTACAATTACAAACACCATCAAGAACCTTTGAAATAATGTGGCGATCACATTGAAAAGGAATTATGTGACAGAATAACTTCATGTTTTGAAACTTGTCCAACCTGATTAAACTAAACGAAACCACTAGTTTTAACAATCATCTAATAATGTTTTTTGAGAAGGCCAAATCTTAATCGCCACCCATCAATTTGCACTGTGAACTATTTTCCATAGATTTAAAAAAGAGTTAAGTTAGATATAATTATATATATAAATTTATTTGGTGAGAATTCATGCGATTTAAACCGAAAATATGACTCCGTGTAGATGGAGTGTCTATTTTCGGAAAAGGAAAATTTTCTTGTTTTAAATTGAAAGACTTTTCAATTTGATAATAAGATAGTGTTTGGATGTGTAAAAAAATTTCTTCTTGAAAACAAAAACTTGTTTGGAATGAGAAAAATGGCCGTTGAAAATTGTATATTATGAGAAGATTTAAAAAATATTCATTTTTTATTCTAAAAAAATACTATACAAAATAAATTTGAAAAAAAAATAATTTTTCTTTTTAAAATGAGATAATAATAAAAATAATTGGGTGAAGTATTTTATTTTGTAAAAATTTTCTAATTTCTAAAATCGGATTTGTCTGCTTTTCAATCAAATGTTACTGGTCACAAAATACATAACTGCAAGTACTTGTGGAGTGAAGATGATCAGACACACAGACGCGGTATCGTAGGTTGGACAGTGCTCAGTGACAGGTGTTAAATATTACTCAAATGATTTTCAAACAAATCATCATAAGCTGAAAAGTCAATTTTTCCTTGCGTCTGAAGCAACCAACAGAGACAGATGTCATCGTCACAATGAGCCACGCAAACTATGGAAAAGGTAAGTACACCACCTTCTATCTACTCTTCGCTTCAAAATTTTTTTTTTTTTATTTTCAATTTTTAAAACTGATAACCAGTTTATGGGAAAGTTCTAAAGCCAGAGTCTGAAACGATTCTACAATTTCTTAGAGAGACAAATTTTCTCAAAAGCCTCCAAAGCTTTGAAATTCCCTAAAATTTTGAAAGTTCGTTTTCTTTTTTCCCATGTTTTAGAAGTCCATATTTTCCCATAGTAGAAGTTGGTCACCCGCAGAGCTAACCTCCACAAAAAATAAAATAAAATAAAATAAAAAATAAAAAGACTAGTCTAATCCCTCCACAAGTTTGGCCACACAAAAAATGTCAAATGCCTCCAAGTTATATGAAGAGTTGGAAGAGGTTGGTCACCCACATAACTCAATCACTTATTTGTCACTTTCTTCCCTTTACTTCCCTATAAAAACTACGCACATCTCGTCCTCTTCTCAACCAAATCGATCAAAAAAACCAAAACACAAATCGAGAACTTCAAGCACTTGCTCGACGTATCCAAGAAAACCGAACCAATGGCACACAGAATTCAAACTACCGGTCTGGTCTTTGTTCTGGCGGCTTCGTTGTGGGCAATGGCTTCGGCGCAATCGAGCAGTTGTACTAATGCGTTGATCAACATGTCGCCATGCCTGAATTACATCCAAGGGAACTCGTCAACCCCGTCTTCTGGATGCTGCTCTCAGCTTGCCAACGTCGTCCGCTCGGAGCCACAGTGCTTGTGCGAGGCCATTAACGGAGGTGGCTCGTCGCTCGGGATCAGCATCAATCAAACTCAGGCTCTGGCATTGCCCGGTGCTTGCAATGTTCAGACTCCTCCACTCAGCCGCTGCAACGGTGAGAACTAAGAATGATTATCAAATTAACGTGTGTGATTTGTAGTGAAGATTATTTAGCATTGTGATTCTCCAGAAAATCTTAAGCTAACTTGTGCAATACCATTTGTGGCAGCCGCTTCTCCAGCCGACTCTCCTGCAGGAACATCCGAACCTTCCGACACAGTCCCTTCAGGTACAAAAATAGTTAGTTGTTTGCTTGCAAATCTAAGTGTCTTTGTCTGGTATTCATATGAATGTTGATGTTAAACAATTATGTTATATCGATATGTAGGAACTGGATCTAAAACCGTACCAACAACAGACGAGGGCACATCCGATGGAAGTTCCACCAAAATGTCGACCTCATTGCTCCTCTTCGCTTTTCTTGCAGCAGTTTATGCTTCGTCCTGAAAATCATACTAATTCTTTGGAAAAAAATACAGCTCCTATGTAAATTTTTCCGCTTAGTCTATGTTTGAGGATAGCTACGGTCCATACGTCCTCGACTGTTGTGATTGTATTTTTCGTCCATTGTTTTGAGTTCATCTAGATTCTAGATAGGTGTGAAATATTTATTTTTTGAGACCCTCGCAGGGTTTATCATTATTTTGTATCACTGAAGTGACTGGCTGGTGCTTCACTCTCTTCTCTATTGAATAAAAATGGTTTCTGGTTTGTGAGTACATCGGCCGCTAAAATGAAGTACTTCAGCCTAGAACAAGTTCATACAGGAATGAAAAGAATAAAAATGCTATGAAACTCGGAAAGATCGAAAGCGAAAACAGTCGGATAAAATCTTGACAAACATTTGTAAATATTAAATTCTGTTACTGCAAAACTTTCATAAAGTTTGAACTGTAATACAATGAAAACTTTAGTTAGAGAACTGGTAATATAACAGATTAAACAACGATCGACTGATGACTTCCATTGATGCTGAGAACCGTAACTTGCCTTGCATCGATAAAGAGGTCGAACTTGTCATCATCTAGGTTGCAAATAATCTCTTATCCAATTCTACAAAAAAATATGGCAATCACAGCTAGAAATGGATCAAGCAACCTAAGATGAACCCCCTATTGTTCTTTCCACACAGACAAATGTTCTTGGGAAGGTTCTTCTCATATACAGCCGTAGGGTACAGATTTTATCAATCGTCACAGAAACTAACTTAATCTAGCCCTGACGAAACTAAAAACTCACATCATCGATTCCAGTGCTCAAGACGCTGAAAGAGCTAAATATTAATGTACATTCTTCTTATCAAAACTTAGATGCACATCAAGAATGTGAACGTGATCGCACAAATTCTTCTAGTCTATCCCACACCTCCAATGCTGCAGCTCTATCTTGATGCCGCTTATTCTTACTAATCTACACATTTGAAAAATTGACATGTATACCACCATTAAAACATTAAACATCAGATACAATAAAAAGTAAAGTAGAAGACAAAACCAAAACTAGAAAACCAGAAACTTCAACAAAACTCGGATGAAGGAAGCAGCTTAAAAATGAGAACCAAAAAAAGCTCACCGAGATGATCTTCACATTCCACTGCTTCACGTTCTTTGCTGACTCTACACTGTCGTCTTCAAAACGCATGTAGAATCCCCTAACTGCATTACATATAAATTGCTGAAATTAGCTGCAATGTGGTTTCAACAAGAATAAAAAATTCAGCTTACAAATCGTTATATCGGGTGCACACTTGCTTACTGATAACTAAATATTCCCCTGTCCTTCAAAAACCAGGGCAAAAGCAGTCAACCAAACACCCGATTTGAAAACTAGTACCCCGGATAAAATCCTACTCCTAGAACTTCAAAATTCACTCACCTCTATTCAAATATCTCAACATTAACCAAAACTTAGATTATGCACCTCGTATGCACACTTCTTCAATGAAACTAAATTGTTTTCTATCCTCTAAATACTATGCTGAGAAAAAGCAATTACAAAAACCAACACCAGACGACACCATTGGATTCCGAAACTCCAAAATTTACATACTATTGTTGAAATTCTCAAAATTAGCTAGAATATGGTTTCAATCCAAATCCATATTATAAACACCTTGTATGCACACTTCCTGAATGCATTTCAAAAGTCTCCTATGGCTATACTTCTGAAACCAAGATAACCAAAACCAATCACTCAACATCCACAATGCAGAACCAAAAACAAAACCCAATTCCAAGATTAGCTGAACCAATTCCAAAAACCAATAACCAGATGACAAAATCCAATTCCCAAGCTATAAAATCCACTTACTTTTATTGAAAATCTCCACATGATCCTTAAAAGGCCAGTCTTTGAACTGCCACTCCTTCCCCAACACGAAAACCGCCACAACCCGATCCCAATCCTCGGCCTTCAAAGCCGACGGCTTGTCCCTAACCTCGTACGCCGTCACTACTCTGTCTCTATCCCTACTGAACTTCTTCTGTACCGTCACGCAGTCCGGTTTCGGGCCCTTCATCTGCTTCACCTTCACGTCCGTCGGTATGAAAACCCCGTCCTCCAAGAACTCCTTCACATTGTAGATCGTGATCAGCGTCTGGAACGCGCTCGGCACTAGAATTATCGGAACTCCCTCTCCGATCTTCCCTCCCTTCATCATCTTCGGCTTCGGCGCCGATCCGTCGAAGCCCAAATCATCTCCATACCCGCCAATTCCCCTCTCGTCGGCGCCCATCAGCCGGCTCTTCGCCACCAGGCCGTCCTTCCTCTGCTGCGACTCCATCCTCTGCCGCTCCTCCTCCCTCCTCGTCGACGCCGTCAGAACGGCATGAAAGTTCCTCCCTTTACACTCCAGCAACGCCTCGCGGTCCTTTAGCGGCCTCTCGCTGGCCCTAATCAGCGCCATGAAATCCACCTTCTCCGATTCGCCATAAACCCTAGCTCGTTCGTCGACGGGACCGGGCTCGACGGCGTCGTTGGCTACGGCGGCGGCGGCGGCGGCGTCGTCGGGTCGGTACTCGTCGACGGGAGGGATGGGGAGATCGGGGAACCTGGGGTTTTGGGGGACGAGGAATTCGATGGAGTCGGAGGTGGAGACCTTGCCGGTGAGGTAGTCGAGGACGGGTTTCCGGTCGATGAAGGTGACGGCGGGGATGCCGTGGGTGCGGGCGTTCTGGAAGTAGTCGGTGTACTTGGAGTGGTGGTTCTTGATGTAGTAGACGAGGGTTTCGAGGGTGTAGAGGTTGCCTTGCTTGGAGCGGAAGGCGGTCGGGGCGGAGCAGGGGAAGGAGTAGTCGGAACCGAAACGGAACTCGTCGTTGACTCGGTCGATCTTCTCGAGGTCGCCGCGGATGGTGAAGTCGCGGAGGGCAGAGAGAGGGTCCATCGGTGGAGGGGCAGGTGTGGGTAAATTTGATGACTAGGGAAGGGTGTTTTGGGAATGGAAGACGCGAGCGAGAGAGAGAGAGTACTTGATTTTGACTCAACAGAAGAGGAGGCAATAGTATGGGACTAGAGTGTGAGGCAGATTTTAGAAGAACAGACGATCTATTAGAACGACAGCATTTTTGAGAAAACGACTTATCCTGGAGATGATAATTAAGGAGCAAACGACAGCGACTTGTAGACGTGATTCCAACAACGACGGCATCCTATAATCCACGAATATAAAAAGCACTTGCAAAAAAAACAAAAACAAAAACAAAAAAACAAAAACAAAAAAAAACATGCACATCCTAGTTAGTTTATTTGTTTGGTATCAGGCTGCTGGCTGCTATATTTTCTCCATAATCAATATGAGTTATTTTGTCTTATTTCCTATTTTGTTGTTTGATTAATCATGTTTTTAGCTATGTTTTAAATACTCATGGTTTAACTTAACTTGCTTTTTGTGTAAAAATAAAAACGTTATGGTTGGAATCTTTTTTCCTTTATAAAATTATACCTTCTAGATATTTTCATATCTCTAAAAAAAAATGCCATTAGTTTGTAAGAGCTTCTCCAAAAACTAATTGGTATAAAAAATTAATCAAAATCGATATTAATTTGGTGCATTTAAAGAGAAAAAAAAATTATAAAGTCACAAAAGATACAGATATACAACGAGTTAAAACAATAAATAAACATTTAGACGCATTAGTGGATATTCCCAATCTAAGGATTTGGACAATTGGAAGAGGTGTTTATGTATCGGAAAAGAGATTGAGCATTTCAGCCACGTTTAAACTAAATTAAAGTTACTTTTTCAATACATACGATTGTGGCAAGCTCCAAACTCACAAATAAACATTCCTTCTAAATTAACCAAACAAAAAAAAAAAAAAAAAGCTATGCCGTGTCAATTTGTGGGTCATACAATTGCTCATTCATTTTACTTGACAAAGTCTTGGGTGTTGAGACCAGACTACTAGTACGGTGAACGAGATATATAAACAATCTACTTTGTGTAACGAGAATCTAATATATTTTTTTTTCAAAATTATCTAATACATCACCCACTATCCTTGTGATCATTTTTCATCGTGTCAAAAACAACCTTAAACTCCTCATCTAATTACTTTTGAGACTCATGATTAGGAATGAAACTATACGTGACCATATCCCTAGCTTTCCCGGCCTTGAGAACAAATTACTTCTTGAGAACACCTTCTCTCTCAAAACCAGCCTTTTCAAGAACCCTTTGAGAGGCCACATTTTCCACATCCACAAGAGCTTCAAGCCTCTCCAAATGTGGCCATTCCAAAAAGATAGCATTGGCCACCATTTTCACAACATGTGTGGCAATCCCTTTGTTCCAATAACCCGACCCCAAAGCGTAGCCAATCTCGGCCCTACACCTGTCACTACCCGAATTGGCAGTCACTGAAATATCTCCTATTGACTTGTCGTCGAGGCATATTGACTTGTACCAAGGATGGTAAGAAATCCTGGTCTTAAGCCATTCCATGCCTTTTTCTTTGCTGAAGTTGGGTTCCCAACTGCAAAAACGACTCACTTTTTCATCACCAGCCCATGACATGAAGTCGTCGACGTCGGAGAGATTGAACGGCCGGAGTGAAATCCGGTTGAGATCAAAACCATAATTTTGAATATCATCATGATCTGCAGCCACATAAGGCTTCATTGGAAGACTTTAGTCTTTTCTTTGTAAGAATACAGAGTCAATGACATATAAATAACAATGAACGTACAATTTAAAAAATTGGTGCGATTAAAACAAAGAAGGAAAATATATATTTATATCTGTATATTGCATATAGATTGGATACCTCTTTCCTTGTTACTTCCCTTGTCACATACTAAAAAAGTTTTGAAAACGATGACTACAAGAGACATTACAATACTTTACAAACGACAATGATACAAGTAAACAAATTACTAATTTTTCAGTACTGCCTAAAGACTTGAGGAGGTGAACTTCCCCAAATTTGCTAGTAAATGCAGGGAATATTTTGTAGATAATTCAAGAACAAAAAATATATATGGTAATTCTTTCTTTATTTTCTCTCATTCCTTTCTAAATCAAAACATGGTAATATGTATTAGAAACGACCATAACTTTCCAAAGGAAAAAATGTTCATAAACGACAAGTCTCTTTCAAACGACAAGATTTTGGCTTAAATCTGTTATATCCAACTTTAATATTGCAGATTCTGTTCTACTTGTTCTTTCTTTTGAAAGGTAATATCTATGGATTTTTCAAGCCAAACCATATCGTTAACATGTAATTCTAAAAGCATTAAGCAAAACAAATAAGGAAGATTTATTTCAACAAAAAGAAAAATCTCATTACTATCAATTCAATTACCCGACTTTCAATGAGCAGAAATTTTTCTGTCTCAAAACAAAATATTTTTTCCATTACTACTACAAATCTTCAGTACTAAAAAAGAACATTAAGATTATATGTGTGTGTATATATATATACACACACAAGAACATTAAGATTAAGCATGATTGGACACATTAGGAATAAAACTATACATGACTATGTCCCTGGTTTTCCCTTTGAAAATATAAAACTTCTTAAGAACACCTTCTCTTTCAAAACCAGCCTTCTCAAGAACCCTCTGAGAAGCCACATTCTCCACATCCACAACAGCCTCAAGCCGCTCCAACTCCGGCAGCTCCCTAAAGATCGTTACGGCGACCGATTTCACGACATGCGTGGCGATCCCTTTGTTCCAATGCTCCGACCCCAAAGCGTAGCCAATCTCGGCTCTGCACCGATCAGAACTTCTAGGATTAGGAGTCACCGTGACGTCCCCGATTGGCTTGCCGTCGAGACATATCGACTTGAACCAAGAGGGGCCAAAGATCCTGTACTGCAGCAACTTCATGGCCTCTTCTTTGCTCATGGCAGGCTCCCAGGGGCAGAAACCGCACACCTTTTCGTCGCAGGCCCACGCCATGAAATTGTCCACGTCGGAGAGATCGAACTGCCGGAGAGAAATTCGATTCAGATCAATACCGTTTTCTGCCGGCATGGAAGCGTTTGATCCTAATTCCATTTTGTTTGCTAAAAAACAAAAACAAAAAACAAAAAAAAAAAGAGGCGTTCCATTAACATAAAGTACTGTGTGAGACTAAACAAGACAAAGAATTATGTATATATATTTATGTTTATGTACCTGTCTTGTTACTTTCTTGAGGCCTAAGGAATTGATCAATTTCCCAGAATTGGCCCTAGAATTTGCAGAAACTGAGTCGAGATGATTTGACAACACTATAGAAATACAGATGATCTTCTTGGTGCTCTTTCTTTCTTTGCCTGTTGCAGATTGAAGAAAGCAAAATATTTCTGATTTTGACACAATTTTTTCTTGAATCGCCCATAAGTTGGTGAGTGACATATATATGGATATTATATATTCGAGTGACCAAGGTGTAACACCGTTTTTTAGCTCTGGTTTTGCCTTTTTGGATTCTCTCTCTCTCTCTCTCTCTCTCTCTCTATATATATATATATATATATATATATAATTTGTAGGCTCTTCTGAATTGCTCATTAGTTGGAGAGTCATATATATATATATATATATATGTATGGACTAGATATTCAAGTGACCAATGTGTACCACCGTTTTTTACCAATAGTTATGCCTTTTTGGTTAACATATATCCAATTTTTAGGCTTTCTCCTAATTAAGCAGTCATCTCATCTCTGTTATTATGTTATTAAAAAGATTAATATTCGTCATTAGGTGAATTTCATTTTCGGTATCCTTGAAGCATAATTGCAATCATATTTTAGTATTTGAACTTTCTAGAACCAGTTCACAAACTATCATTTTTTTCCTGTAGTACTCTTTCTATCAAAAATGATGTTTAAAATTGAGGATAGTTATCATACAAATATCGAGTGTGTTTTAATAAGAATTAGTTTTTTTTTTTTTTTTTTTTTTGACCGAAAGCTTATCAACATCAGACAAAAGATTGAAGCTTCATCAAAATTAGAAAATTAAATTCTGATTAAAACACAATTGATCTTCACGTGTGATAGCAGAATCCATCTTTAACAACATTTTGAATAAAAGAATCATTGTGAGATAAATTTGTATTTTTTTATTAATAATTTGTGTGTTGATTTTAGGACGTTTTAAAGTAATGAACTAAAATAAAATTAGACTTATAATTTAGGGACCAAATATGAATTAATCCATATCTTTTTTTTTTTTTTTTGTAATTAAGAAGGATATGGTGGTGGTCTCATCATTTCTAGATTTTTCATCCTTACTAGGGGCGAACCTGAATGGACAAGGGGGAGATGCTCAGCAAAGATATCCAGCTCTTTTACCATCCCATCCACTCCTGTGGTGTAATTAATCCATATCGTTATTGGTAATATAATCGCCCTAAATAAAGTGATACATTACTATTGGCATCTTTGACCGATTTATGCAATTGTTTTTTGTTGTCCACCATCTAAGCTACAAGGTAACTTTGTTGTGATTGAATTGGGACCAAAATTTTCAAACAATTATCAGTTTTTCATTAATGCTTAAAGAATTTAGGAAGTGAGCTTCCTCGATTTTGCTAGTACACATGCAGGGAATTTTGTAAAGATTATAGACTAACTTAAGAAATTCTAACAATTCTGGTTTCTGCCTGAATGGGGAATTACATGCATTGGTAGTCTATTCTTTCTTTCTCTCATTCCTTTCTATACCAAAGCCAGAACAGATTTCCACTAGTAGTTATCATGACTTTTGATCTCACTTTATCAATTTGTCACAAACTACCTTTTTATTTGTCACAAAAAAGAAAAAGAAAATACCACCCTCCATCTGACTTTGTATTGTTAATCAATTTCCAAAAGAAAAAAAGAACTATGAAAGTGATAATATGTACTAAAACGACAACAACTCCTGTACTACAAGTTTCAGAAACGACAACGTCCACTACCGAACGACAACAAATTCAACGAACGACAACATTCAATATGTTGAATGTATTGCAAGTTCGACTTTGTATTTGCATTTATAATGTCAAAAACATCCTCCGTGTTTGTAAAATCAATATAAAATATCCGTTTCAGCGATACAATTCTTAAAATACCGAGACAGGCAACCCTTCCCAACCTATATCAAATACAATTTAAAAATAAATAAATAAAACTTAATTATTAATAAAATAAATCTAAAAACTAAAAATTCGATCGCAAATTAATATAAATATTCGTTTGACCAGTTTAATTTTTTAGTTAAATCATAGTTAAAATAATTTTTTCTATGGGACGGATTATCTTGGCATTGTAAAAAATCTAATGGCTTTAAGTGGTATTTTATGTTTTATTTTACAAACACAGTGGGTGTTTTAGGTATTTCGTCTAATAAGAGTGTCAAAACTGGTATTGGATTTATCCTTCTTCTTCTTCTTCTTCTTTTCTTTCAGGTAAAGATAGATATAACGAAAAACTTACAATGATTAAATATAGTGAAATCATTGACAATTCAACTAAAAAATAGGGTATAATTTTTCAATAACATGCACGTAATTTAAACTATATATAAGATAATTACTCTTTTTTCAGCAAAATAAATCAATCACTCAACTTTCTTATTCACATGAGAAATGTTTGATTAAGATGCATTAGGGTCCAAAATGCCCAAATCAATCTCATTCACAATCCATCGCATCCTCATCTCCAAAATTAATCAAACACCCAAACTTAAACTCCTCATCATTTATCATTTAATTAGTTTAAGACTCATGATTAGGAATAAAACTATACATGACCATGTCCCTAGTTTTCCCCTTGAGAATGTAATACTTCCTAAGAACACCTTCTCTCTCAAAACCAGCCTTCTCAAGAACCCTTTGAGAAGCCTCATTTTCCACATCCACAAGAGCTTCAAGCCTCTCCAAATGTAGCCATTCCATAAAGATAGCATTGGCCACCATTTTCACAACATGTGAGGCAATCCCTTTGTTCCAATAACCCGACCCCAAAGCGTAGCCAATCTCGGCCCTACACCTGTCGCCACCCGATTTGCCAGTCACCACGATTTCACCTATTGACTTGTCGTCATGGCATATTGACTTGCACCAAGGATGGTAAAAAATCCACCTCTTGAGAAGTTCCAAGCCATTTTCTTTGCTGAAATTGGCTTCCCAACTGCAGAAACGACTCACCTTTTCGTCACCGGCCCATGACGTGAAGTCGTCGATGTCGGAGAGATCAAACGGCCGGAGAGAAATCCTACCGAGATCGATACCATCCGCTGCCGCCACGCAAGAGTTACTTTCTTCTTGTTCCATTTTGTGAGACAATATGGTTTGTGGCTTTTTCTTGTATTGTGAGAGAATACAAAGACACAAGTTGACGTACGTCAATTTAAAGAAACTAATTCGATTAAAACAAAGAAGGGAATTTCATTTCTTTATACTAAATTGCCTACTTCTTTTCTTAGTACTTTCTCAAGGCATAAGGAATTTGATCAATTTCCCTGACTTTTCCCAAGCAATTTCTGAGAATCCACCAATTAACTTTCTTTGTTACCAAAAAAAAAAAAAAAAAATTGTCTGTCAATGAGCGGAGATTTCCACTCGATCAATTTTATTTGATTTATTTTATTTTGCATGTCCTCTTATTTGTGTCCCCATTCATGCTCATCCAATAATAATATAACACGCATGTAACTAACATAATTTTTTTATTGATTTGATAAGATATTGCAATTAAATTTACATATTTAATTAACGTGTCATGATATTATTGGAGAGACACGAAGGAGACAGGAATAAGGGACACAGGAGTTGGATCCCTCTGAGATAGCCGTCGAACTTTGCTTGTTGTCCCATTTAATTTGGCACTTGAACTATAAAACGTCTCATAATAGCCTTGAATTTTCGACTCTTGGTGAACAGAGTTTTAATCCTACACTACAAAAATTTACGTTTTAACTCTTTTCTCATCTTTTATTTCCTTTACTTCCTTTTAAATTGGCTTCAATCTTTTAATTTTTCTCTTTTCATGTAGGCAGCAGAGCAAAATTTTTGGAAAATTTATGTTGTGTGGTGTTAGGGACATAATTTTGAGTTACTAACTCATGTGTTGGGGAGTTATCTTCTTTTTGTTTTAATTAATGTGTTAAATTTTTAATTTTGGAATGTCAATCTTTTAAACACTATTCATTAAGAGAACAACGACTTACATACATAATATTTTATTGGTTCTCCAAAGTTGTATAGAATTCGTGTTCCTATCATCTTTAATTAATTTATGCTTCAAATTATATCCATCAACAACCATAAAAAGGGCTCTTTAGACACTCACTTTTAAGTGTGATATTTTGTAGACTAGAGATCAAAGTGGGATAGTCACGAAAGTTTGAGGGCCATTACACTTTCTAGCCCTAAAAATAGTTATCACTCAAGTGATAACATGACATCAAGTGAATGTTTTTCGGTTTCAAAAAAAAAAAAGGGAGAATGTTTTCCATTGAAGATTTGCTTTTGTTGGCTCTGATCAAGTCCAAATCTCTCATTTCATTTTCTATCTTTTTTAGGAAAGTTAACAAAGATTAAAATAATTTTTTGAAAAATCAACTAACTTCGACTTAAAAATTTCTATCCAAACCCATATACTAAACACAAGTTTAGATGATAAAGAAAAGTTTCACCATTCATCCTTTTTTAGGGCCCATTTGGAAGATCAATTTGAACTTTTATTTTTAAGTTTGACCACCTAATTCATCTAAAACTCTTATTTCAATTAGTTACAGTACAAATTCATCTCTTTTACTTTCAATTTCAAGAAACCTAAACTTCAAAAGTCAATAACTTTCTTATTAAGTCGAAATTAGATTTTTTTTTTTTCTTTTTATGAACGCTTACATGTCGAAAAGCTTCCCAACATCAAACAAAGATTGAACCTTCATTAAATGATAAAATTAACTCTGATTAAAACATACTTAATCTTCAAACTTCACTTATTGATTACATTCTATTTTTTGACAACGTTTGAATGGAACTATAAAAGGATTATTATGAGATAAATTGATAATCGGAATATTGATTTTGAAACATTTTACAGTTCAAGGATTATAATAAAATTGAATATATAGTAGTATAATTTAGGGATGGAAATAAAATTAACCCTTATGATTGTTGGTAATATAATCACCCCATATTGAGTGATACCTACGATTGGCTTTAGTGACCGATCTATGCAATTGTGCATGTGTGTGTGGTTGAATTGGGACCCAAATTTTACAAAAATTAGCAACTTTTTATTATTGCCTAAAGACTTAAGGAGGTGAACTTCCCCGATTCTGCTAGTAGACATGCCGGGAATCTTTTTAAAGAGCATAAACTAAGTTAAGAAATTCAAAGAATTCTGGTTTCTACTTGAATAGGGAATTTCATCCCAAAGTCTAATTCTTTATTTCTCTCATTCCTTTTTAAACCAAAGCCAAAACAAGTTTCCATTAATCATAAAATTGTTTTGATCTCTCCTTATCAAATTGTCACACACCACCTCTTATTTGTCACCCAAAAGAAAAAAAAAGACCACCTTCCATCTGAGTTCCTCTTGGTATTTTGGTTTTCCGATTGTATTCAACTCAATTTTTCGAACGACAGTGTTGATATAAAAGAAAACAAAATAAAAACGAAAACAACCTATGAAAGTGATGATATTACTAAAACGACAATAAGTCCCACAAAAAACAAAAACAAGGAGTCAGAAACGACAATGTCCACTTTCAAACGACAATAAATATTTAATAAATATATATATTTGATTAAGATGCATTAGTGTCCAAAAGATGCCCAATTCACTCTCACTCATATAAATATATATATATATATATATATGTATAAACTCTCACTCATATAGTAATCTCAGCCATCTCCAAAATTTAATTAAACACACAAACTTAAATTCCTCATCATCTAATTTATTTAAGCCTCATGATTAGGAATAAAACTGTACATTACCATGTCCCTAGTTCTCCCCTTAAGAATATAGTATTTCTTAAGAACACCTTCTCTCTCAAAATCAGCCTTCTCAAGAACCCTTTGAGAGGCCACATTTTCCACATCCACAAGAGCTTCAAGCCTCTCCAAATGTGGCCACTCCCAAAAAATAGCATTGGCCACCATTTTCACAACATGTGTGGCAATCCCTTTGTTCCAATAACCAGACCCCAAAGCGTAGCCAATCTCGGCCCTACACCTGTTGCCACCCGAATTACCAGTCACCACGATTTCACCTATTGACTTGTCGTCAAGGCATATTGACTTGCACCAAGGATGGTTAAAAATCCACTTCTTGAGAAGTTCCAAGCCATTTTCTTTGCTGAAATTGGCTTCCCAACTGCAGAAACGACTCACCTTTTCGTCACCGGCCCATGACGTGAAGTCATCGACGTCGGAGAGATCAAACGGCCGGAGAGAAATTTTACCGAGATCGATACCATCCGCTGCCGCCACGCAAGAGTTACTTTCTTCTCGTTCCATCTTGTGAGACAATATTGGTTTGTGGCTTTTTCTTGTATTGTGAGAGAATACAAAGACACATGTTGACGTACGTCAATTTAAAGAAACTAATGTGATTAAAACAAAGAAGGGAATTACATTTCTTTATACTAAATTTGCCTACTTCTTTTCTTAGTACTTTCTTAAGGCATAAGGAATTTGATCAATTTCCCTGACTTTTCCCAAGCAGTTTCTGAGGATCCACCAATTAACTTTCTTTGTTACCAAAAAAAAAAAAAAAAAAAAAAGAAAGGTCTATCAATGAGCGGAGATTTCCACTCAATTTTATTTTATTTATTTTATTTCATATGTCCCCTTATTTGTGTCCCCATTCATATCCATCAAATAATAGTATAACACGCGTGTAACTAACATAATCTTTTTATTGATTTAATAAGTTATTGCAATTAAATATATATATTTTATTTACATGTCATGATATTATTGGAGAGACATGAAGGGACACAGGAGTTGGATCCTCCGAGATAGCCGTCGAACTTTGCTTGTTCTCCCATTTAATTTTGGACTTGAACTATAAAAAGTCTCATATTAGCCTTGAATTTTCGACTCTTGGTGAACAGAGTTTTAATCCTAAACTATAATAATTTACCTTTTAACTCTTTTCTCATCTTTTATTTCCTTTATTTCCTTTTATATTGGCTTCAATCTTTTAATTTTTCTCTTTTCATGTAGGCAGCAGAGCAAAATTTTTGGAAAATTTATGTTATGTAGTGTTAGGGACACCAATTTTGAGTTACTAACTCATGTGTTGGGGAGTTATCTTCTTTTCGTTTTAATTAATGTGTTAAATTTTTAGTTTTGGTATGTCAATCTTTTAAACAGTATTCATTAAAAGAACGACAACTTACATACATAATATTTAATTGGTTCACCAAAGTTGTATAGAATTCGTGTTCCTATCATCATTAATTAATTTATCATCGTTAATTAATTTATGCTTCAAATTATATCCATCAACAACCATAAAAAGGGCTCTTTAGACACTCACTTTTAAGTGTGATATTTTGTAGATTAGAGACCAAAGTGGGATAGTCACCAAAGTTTGAGGGCCATTACACTTTCTAGCCCTAAAAATAGTTATCACTCAAGTGATATCATGACATCAAGGTGAATGTTTTCGGTTTCAGAAAGAAAGAAAGAAAAAAAAAAAAAAGGGTGAACGTTTTCCATTGAAGATTTGCTTTTGTTGCTTGTGATCAGGTCCGAATCTTTTATTTCATTTTATCTTTTTCTGAAAAGTTAACAAAGATTAAAGTAATTTTTAAAAAATCAACTAACTTCGATTTAAAAATTTCTTTCCAAACCCGTACACCAAACATAAGCTTAGATGATAAAGAAAAGTTTTACCATTCATCCTTTTTTTAGGGCCCGTTTGGAAGACCAATTTGAACTTTTATTTTTAAGTTTGACCACATAATTCATCTTAAACTCTTATTTCAATTAGTAACAGTACAAATTCATCTCTTTTTCTTTCAATTTCAAGAGACCTAAATTTCAAAAGTCAGTAACTTTCTTATTAAATCAAAATTAGATGCTTTTTTTTTTCCTTTTTCTTAACGCTCACTATGACGAAAATCTTCCCAACATCAAACAAAGATTGAACCATCATTAAAATGATAAAATTAACTCTGATTAAAACGTACTTAATCTTCAAACTTCACTTATTAATTACATTCTATTTTTTGACAATGTTTGAATGGAACTATAAAAGGATTATTATGAGATAAATTGATAATCTGAATATTGATTTTGAAACATTTTACAGTTCAAGGATTATAATAAAATTGAATATATAGTAGTACAATTTAGGGATGGAAATAAAATTAACCCTTATGATTGTTGGTAATATAATCACCCCATATTGAGTGATACTTACGATTGGCTTTAGTAACCGATCTATGCAACTGTGCATGTGTGTGTGGTTGAATTGGGACCCAAATTTTACAAAAATTAGCAACTTTTTATTATTGCCTAAAGACTTAAGGAGGTGAACTTCCCCGATTCTGCTAGTAGACATGCCGGGAATCTTTTTAAAGGGCATAAACTAACTTAAGAAATACAAAGAATTCTGGTTTCTACTTGAATAGGGAATTTCATCCCAGAGTCTAAGTCTTTCTTTCTCTCATTCCTTTTTAAAGCAAAGTTAAAACAAGTTTCCATTAATCATAAAATTGTTCTGATCTCACATAATCAAATTGTCACACACCACCTCTTATTTGTCACCCCAAAAAAAAACAAAAAAAACAAAAAAAAAACCACCTTCCATCTGAGTTCCTATTGGTATTTTGGTTTTCCGATTGTATGATCAACTCAATTTTTTGAACGACAGTGTTGATATAAAAGAAAACAAAATAAAAACGAAAACAACCTATGACAGGTGATGATATTACTAAAACGACAATAAGTCCCACAAAAAAAAAAAGGAGAGAGAGAGAGTGAGTGAGAAACGACAATGTTCACTTTCAAACGACAACAAATATATAATAAATATATATATTTGATTAAGATGCATTAGTGTCCAAAATATGCCCAATTCACTCTCACTCATATATATATATATATATATATATATATATAAACTCTCACTCATATACTAATCTCAGCCATCTCCAAAATTTAATTAAACACAAACTTAAATTCCTCATCATCTAATTTATTTAAGACTCATGATTAGGAATAAAACTATACATTACCATGTCCCTAGTTCTCCCCTTGAGAATATAGTATTTCTTAAGAACACCTTCTCTCTCAAAATCAGCCTTCTCAAGAACCCTTTGAGAGGCCACATTTTCCACATCCACAAGAGCTTCAAGCCTCTCCAAGTATGGCCACTCCCAAAAATAGCATTGGCCACCATTTTCACAACATGTGTGACAATCCCTTTGTTCCAATAATCCGACCCCAAAGCGTAGCCGATCTCCGCCCTACACCTGTCTGCACCCGACTTGGCGCTCACCGAGATTTCACCAATTGACTTGTCGTCAAGGCATATTGACTTGCTCCAAGGATGGTAAAAGATCCAGCTCTTGAGAAGTTCCAAGCCTTTTTCTTTGCTGAAATTGGCTTCCCAACTGCAGAAACGACTCACCTTTTCGTCACCGGCCCATGACGTGAAGTCGTCGACGTCGGAGAGATCAAACGGCCGGAGAGAAATCCTACCGAGATCGATCCCATTATCTTGAGTTTCACCTTGATCCGCTGCAACCACGCAAGAGTTACTTTCTTCTTCCATTTTGTGAGACAATAGTTTGTGGGTTTTTTTTTTTTTTTTTTCCCCCTTGTTTTGTGAGAGAATACTAGGAGTTATGTCGACGTAGGTCCATTTAAATAAACTATTGCGATTAAACCAAAGAAGGGAATTACATTTTTTTTTCCAACTAAATTTGATACCTTTTTCTTCTTACTTTCTTAATGCCTAAGGAGTTTAGTCAATTTCCCTTGCTTTTCCCAAGCACTTGCTGAGAATATGTCAAGACAATCTCCACCAATCAACTTTCTTTGTCACCAAAAAATAGTAAATAATAATAATCTAACAATGAGCGGAGATTTCCACTCAATTTCATTTTTTTTTTTTTTTTTTTTTTTGGTGTCTACCAAAGCCTCTCCGAGATAGCCCTCGATCTTTGCTTATCATTGCCCCATTTTGGGCCGTGGACTATTAAATGTCTCATATGGACCCTTGAATTTTGCTACTTCTGGTGGACAGAATTTTACACGTAATGGACCCGGTCAAGTGACAAAAAAAAAAAAATTATTATTATTATTATTATTATTTTCTCGTCTTTTAATTTTCATTCTTTGTTTTATGTTGGATTTGATCTTTTACCCTTTTCATGTGGGCAGTAGCAAAATTTGTAGAAAAATTATATTGAGTAATACTAAAGATATCAACTTTTAAGTTGTCAACTCATATGGTGATGAGTTATCATCTTTTCTTAATAAATATATTTTAAAATTTAATTGGTGTGTCAATCTTGTGTATTTATCTATGAAAGAATGACGTCACATGACACATAATTAAGCTCTCCAAAAAGTTAAGTAGAGTTAACATTCCTAGTATTATTTATTTATTTATTTATTTATTTATTTATGATTTCAATTAACTCCATCATAGAGGGCTCTTTAGACACGTTTTTAAGATTCAAGTGGGTCACCGTGAGCAATTTTGTAGTTTAGAGACAAAGTGGGACAGGGTGACCGAATATTTCAAGGATATTACTCATTGTAACTTTTTCCGTTGAAGTTTGAAGCTTAACAGAAAAGTTTCTCCGTTCACACTTCAATTTTTCTTTAGTGGCTCAAGCATGTTGCGTTGATGGGACTGCCGCTTATAACTTTAGAGCTACTTTCCCGTTTGATAAACGGTCATGTCATGAAAAAGAAAAAATTATTTTAAATTAAAATTTAAAATTTATTGACATTTAAAATAAAAAAATGACTGTGATACATATTTTAAAAAATTCTATTTTATTTTGAATTGAAATTTTTCATCTCAAACCAAATCCGGTCTCAGCACAGGATTAGGTACACAAAATTCAAGTTCCTATATATCTTTGAGAGGACCATCTTTTCTATTTTGGAATCTTTCCACCAAAACAAAATTTCTGGGCTTCATTACAAATTTATTTATATATATATATATATTTATATATATAAACTAATTTTAATAACTATTTAAACATTTATCTATAAAATAAATAATAACAATAACAATTTACTTATCGTTAACTGATGTAAATTTCCGTTTCAAAAAAAAATAAAACTGATGTAAATTATTGCAAATAAAAATTTGCCTAACAATATTATTCAAATCCAAGTAGATGCACCTAATATCTAAACAGAAATTACAGCAAATAATAGTTTAAAAAATATATTTGTAATAAATAACATATTTAAAATGTTTTAGGTAATACCTCCTTCAAACGTGACCATGAGTACTGAATTGGATTGATATTAATTTGTCAAAATCATTGAATCCCAACGATTTTTTTTTTATTTTTTTATTTTAATTTTTGGTTTTGCTCAAGTATGCCTACCAAAAAATTGAACTCCTAAATAATAATATTATCCCTTCTGCTCCAAAAAGATATTATTCCAACCAAACAATTATTTTCCTCAAGTATCCAACAACAAAATTGAATCCTTGGATAATATTATCCTATCTTCTCAGTGCACGGCTCCTAAGAGCAACACACTCCCCTAAACAATTAGCTTGTGTTTGGTTTCATTGGATAAAATTTTTTAGTTGGAGTTGATTGACTTTTCAAAAATTAGTAATAAATTTTGTTGATTTTTTAGAAAAAGACAAAAATTGTGACGAAAATATACAATTTAATTAGGTTAAACTTAAACGTCAAACAAAACCTTAGTATATATTTATGGACCACATTATAAACAGTAACATTTATACACATCCAAGCTAACAAACTCACTGTAAATTATAAAATTCCAAGTCTCAATTCAAAGCTTTCAAATCCATATCCATGGATTTCTCAAGAATTTCCCTTCGTCCAATCAAACTCGCCGACGTTGATGACTTCCTCAAATGGGCAGGTGATGATAAAGTCACGCGTTACCTTAGGTGGGACACCATAACATCAATAAACAATTAACTTGCCTTTGCACACATTGAGAACGTTGCCATACCCCATCCGTAGAACCGGACCATATGTTTGGACGACCGTTCTATCGGAGACATTGCAGTGAAGCCCTATTCGGGGGAGGACAGATGTCGAGGACGCATTAGCTACGCTGTCGGCGCAGACTATTGGGGCCAAGGAATAGCTATAGTGGCAATGAGGATGGCCATCTCTTTGGCTTTCAAAGAGTCACCTGATTTGGCAAGGCTTGAAACTTTGGTAGAAGTTGAGAATGTAGGTTCACAGAAGGTGCTAGAAAAGATTGGGTTCCTAAAAGAAGGCTTGTTGAGGAAGTTTGGCTATTGTAAAGGGAAAATTAGTGATATGCTCATCTTTAGCATGCGTTTGAACGCACAATCCAAACCTTAGAATCACAATCTAATTTTTGTCTCTTTCCCTCGGCTTCACTATTCATACAATTTTGTAACTCAATCTTTAAAAGTTCATAACTTTGCATATATAAGTCCAAATGAGATGATTTTTTTTTTTAAATTGCATAAAGTTTCGAGACGAACGAAATGAACTCCATATTGATATATTTTTCCGAACATCTTTCAAGTTTTTATATTTTTTTTCACTTAATAATTCAAACACTTCAATAAATGCACAAACAATCTAAACTCAAATTCTACAATCTAAACCTTAGCACTAAAGGCATACTTAGTATCTTATCAACTGAAAAGATTTTCTGATTATATGGTTTAGATCATTTTCTATTTAATTCAATCCTCTCTTGCTTGCACATATAACACATATACATATATGTATATATGCACATATACATATGTATATATGTGCGTGTTAATCTTCCCCATTTTCTTTGGGAAAAATCTTGGAATTGTACTTCTTGTCCCAACGCTATGTCTTAAAGTGTGGTCCTACTTGCTCCAAAAGTTGGGTTAGGTACATTTTTTTTTCGCTTGAATTTTGGTTGCGTCCCACATTGTTCTAATTTCTCCCCCTTAAGTTAATAACAGTGTTCTATTTTGTTTCTTCATTAGTAAATATTTATATAAAAATATTAAATTAATGAATTTGTGATAAATATATAGTACTTTATCTTTTTATGTCATGAAAGTAGTTTTCATGTTTTTTCTACACCAGATTATAAGTCTAAAAACTGGTCAAGTTAAGAGTAAGAGGTTTATATAGGGGCCGAACTGAGTTACTCAATTCATTGGACAATATCAGTACTGAAATGTCAAAGTTGTCTGCTATAATTTAACACATAGATTTCACTGTCAGATACCAGACCCTTTGGCCTTTTCTATTTATCAAAAGAACAACGTTAGTATAATGACAACTCGAGATATGAAAAAAAAACTTTAATGATATATGATTCTATTTAAATCACTAAATCTGTATCAGGTTTTGTCATTTTCACTTTTCCATTTTGATGTGATTTTGATAAAATATGACAAAAAAATCATCTTATTTAGACAAAAAATAAATCAGGTGCATAGGATAGAGGACCCCAATCTTATTCAACTTTTTTAGATGAATTATCATCTTTTTATCGATATGTAATATATATATATATATATATACTAATTTTAATAACTACTTAAACACTTATCTATAAAAAATAATAATAATAACAATTTACTTATCGCTAACTGATGGAAATTTTCCTTTCAAAAAAAAAATATGATGCAAATTATTGCATATAAAAATTTGCCTAACAATATTATTCAAATCCAAGTAGATGCACCTAATATCTAAATAGAAATTACAGCAAATAAATAGTTTAAAAAATATATTTGTCATAAATAACATATTTAAAATGTTTTAGGTCATACCTTCTTCAAACATAACCATGAGTACTGAATTGGATTGATATTAATTTGTCAAAAATCATTGAACCCCAACGACCGTTCTATTCGGCGAAGGACAGATGTCGAGGACACATTAGCTACGCTGTCGGCGCAGACTATTGGGGCCAAGGAATAGCTATAGTGGCAATGAGGATGGCCATCTCTTTGGCTTTCAAAGAGTTACCTGATTTGGCAAGGCTTGAAACTTTGGTAGAAGTTGAGAATGTATGTTCACAGAAGGTGCTAGAAAAGATTGGGTTCCTAAAAGAAGTCTTGTTGAGGAAGTTAGGCTATTGTAAAGGGAAAATCAGTGATATGCTTATCTTTAGCATGCGTTTGAACGCACAATCTAAACCTTAAAATCATAATCTAATTTTTGTTTTTTTCCTCGGTTTCACTATTCACACAGTTTTATAACTCAAACTTTAAAAGTTCATAACTTTGTATAGACAAGTCCAAATGTGATGAATTTTTTTTTTTTAAAAATTGCATAAAATTTCGAAACAAATGAAACAAGCTCCAATTGATTTTTTTTTCCGAACACATTTCAAGTCTTTACACTTTTTAACTCAATAATTCAAATGCCTCAATAAACGCACAAACAATCTAAACATAAATTCTACAATCTAAACCTTAGCACTAAAGGCATGCTTAATATCTTATCAACTGATAAGATTTTCTGATTTATTTGGTTTAGATCATTTTCTATTTAATTTAATCATCTCTTGCACACACATATAACATATATATTTATATAATATATATATATATATGCACATATACATATGTATATATGTGCGTGTTTATCTTCCCCATTTTCTTTGGGAAAAATCTTGGAATTGTACTTCGGGTCCTAATGCTATGTCTTGAAGTGTGGTCCTACTTGCTCCAAAAGTTCGGGTTTAAATTTTTTTTCGCTTGAATTTTGGTTGAGTCCCACATTGTCACATTAAGTTCAGGAACCTAATTTCTCCCACTTAAGTTAATAACAGTGTTCTATTTTGTTTCTTCATTGGTAAATATTTATAAAAAAAAATATTAAATTGATTAATTTGTGAAAAATATATAGTACTTTATCTTTTTATGTTATGAAAGTAGTTTTCATGTTTTTCTACACCAGATTATAAGTCTAAACAGTGATCAAGTTAAGAGTAAGAGGTTTATATAGAGGCCAAACTGAGTTACTCAGTTCATTGAATTGTTGGGCCGAACTGCCGAAATTCAGCCCGATTAGGTTAGTAAATTCATTTCGTGGGGTTTAAAAAAATCTATTTATAGGAAATTTTCTAGGTCCAATTTTATAATTATTCAATTCATATTTTGTGGGAGAAAAAAGAAAACAACTACTGACTATATAAATGTGAATTTGAAGATTTTCAACTTCATTTATAATCTTAGAATCCGATTTCTCAACACGATTATCAAACTTTTTTCTCTTTTTTTTTTTTTTTTGCTGGAAACACGATTATCAAACTTAGCATCTTGCAAATCTACCGACAATCAAAATATTGATGGACAAAAACTAATCCAAACTCCTTAAAGTTGAGAGAAAGGGGGAGAAAGGGACGTGAAGAAGAGAGGGAGAGGATGTTTGAAACTTAATGGTGAAGAGAGAGACCCTAGTTTCTAAAAGGCACCACTACTGAAAAACCCTTTACATATAACACATATTGTTTAAATTTTATATTAGAGAAAATTATCTAAATAACCATTTTTTTTCATCTATTAACCTACAGGATACAAATTCTCCTTTATTAACTAATATGATACAAATTTTAGTTAATTTTAGTTTGATTTTGTGTTATATTAGTCTAGTGTTAATTTTTTGTGTCATATTGATACAATGGTCTCCAAATTTGTGTTATTTATGTGCCTTCCCCTTTTTATTATCTTCGATCCGGGTCTACCTAGTTCGGGTAAGGGTTTGAGTACCCGCAGAGCTCTGTTTCAACAAACAATGGGCCAATTGAGTTTGCCCATATCAATTCGGCAATCTCATCCCAATTTTCGGTTTCGGTCCGGCAGTTTTTATTAGGAAAATTATTATTAGGGAAAGTTAGTTTGTATGTAATTATATGATTAAAAACTTTTGATTTATATGTAATTATTGTAATTTAGAAAAAAAATCTTGATTTTAATAGATTTGTAAGTATTAGAATCGATTATGTATATTATAACTTATATTTATATGGAAGTCTATTGATAGTGCTTCTCACTAATGAATTATTTGTTCTTAATCTATGTACATAAACACATCCACGTTAAACATCTTTATGTTCTCTTCTTTCTCTTTATTTATATTTTTCTTATTAAATTTTATATTATATCAGAGCATTAAGATCCTAGACCTCACACTCTCCCCTATCTTTGCCTTGTTCATGATATTCCCCCAACCCCCACGCCTTCATTTTTGTTTTCCATCTCTCATAACCACCCACCACCCACTCACCCAAAATATACAGTCCCGTATTCCACCATTTGCTTCACGTTTCTTAAAAAAAAAAAAAAAAAAACCTACCATCGTATATCCTTTTTGTATTCTTTTGTTTTCTTTTCTTTTTTTACTGAAGTTGTTTTATTTTGTCTAATACTATAACAATTATACTCAAATGAGCTACCCTAACGCTATTGAGTCATGCTCTTGACGATTGTCGTCCTAACGCTCATGCAGACTTTCTCTCTTGACAATCCTATATGTCCTTTCTCAAGTTGGGTCTACTGCTCTGCAGCCCTAGCAGATTACATATCCCCTGCCTCATAATTCATACAAAACATGAGAATAGTAAACAAGCCAATTCATAAAGTGTTGACACGCGTTAGTCAGAGGAGTAAAAAAAATTCTAATTAGATTGTGCTTTTTATATGTGTATAGATTAGATGTCAGATTAAATTAGAACTTAGATTAGATTAAATGAGACTCAGTAATAGTAACAACATTGAATGACTTTTCCGATTGAAACAAGTTTTATTCTGTTTTTTTTTTTTTTTACCTCGTTTAAACGTTGTGCGTTAATTCTCTCGCTTTATTTTTCTTCTTTTTTTTGTTTTTTTTTTTTTTTTGAAATTTAATAAATCACTCTTGTTCCTTTTTTTTTTTTCCCCTAATCTTCTTTGTTAATTGTTTTTTACATGGTTAATTTTTTTTTCATTTCTTTATTAATAGTTGAACCACAGATGTATGAATTTTTTTGTAATAATATATCTTTTCCTTGTGGATTATATACGTTTTTAGATAATAATATATTACGTCCATACTAAATTATTTTAAAATGTACGCGTGCTCGTGTCTGTATGTTTTCTTTCCTGTGAATGTGTAATTTTAAGAGTATTTTGTATTTTTGTTTTGAAATGAATGAAAAATTTAAGATGTAAATTAGAAGATTATTTAAAATAAGTTTCTTAGTAGATATAGAAATTATCCATGAGAGACAGTAAAAATGTTGATTAATTATAATAACATTTATCTATATAGCAATACACTCATCAACTTGGTCTTGGATTGAATAAATCCCAAATGATAAATATAACATCATGAGCATTATTTTGATATGTATATCTTCTGTCTTTACTCTATATATATATATATATATATATATATATATATAATGAATGCTTCTTTTCTTCCTCATTCTAATGCTCGCCACATGGCTTTTCATTCCGATATGATAAGAGTTTCAAATTTTCATTCCAATGTCATTATATCAAAGCCAAAATGGCAATAACTAATACAAATCTTCAATGGAGAGATACATACATAATATAATACAATACACTACATAATTTCACGGGCACAAACTACATAATAATAATAATTACAAAACAATCAAATCTGGGAATCAGTAGAAAGCAGGCTAAAGATGACCATGTCCCTGGTTTTCCCCTTGAGCACAACATACTTCCTGAGAACTCCTTCCCTCTGAAACCCGGCTTTTTCAAGTACCCGTTGAGACCCGCCATTTTCGACGTCCACTAGAGCTTCAAGTCTCTCCAAATGTGGCCACTCTTTGAATATAGTCCCAGCCACCATTTTCACTGCCTGTGTGGCAATCCCTTTACCCCAATACCTGGACCCCAGGACATAACCAAGTTCTCCCCTACACCGATCATTTCCCGAATTCGCGATAACCGAAATGGCGCCAATCGGCTTGTCACCAAGGCAAATTGCCCTGAACCATGGATGGGGAATGACCTTTTCCTTGATGAAGTTTATCCCTTCTTCTATGCTTGTGTAGGGCTCCCATGTGCAAAACCGTGCCACTTTTTCGTCCGTTGCCCACACCATGAAATCGTCTATGTCGGAGAGATCCAGCGGCCGAAGGGTGATTCTTCGGAGTTCAAATTCATAGCCACTTGATTCTCCCCCATGATGATCTGGTTTGCAAGCACCTTTCTCCATAGTTGGTCAACTTCGAGTACTATATATGATGAGCTATATATGTGTGAGAAAAGTAGAGGAAGATATGGGAACAATAAAGTGGAATTTGAGCATATATATATATATGCACAAAATAGTGTTCAAAAGGAATTTGCCTGGAAGCAAGGTTTTGAGACAAAGGTAGACTAGGCAGTTGTAGGCACACGCCGTCATGTCACTTTTTCCTTACTTGGAGTGGTGGGCAAGGAATTCTACCCTTGTAATGTATATACATATGTATATAGATATAGTTGCAATATTATAGTGTAATAAGGTGCTGGCCATATAGCCGCCTTGCTTGACCAATATTAGAGCAGCCAAGCTATAAGCATTTGAAACTTGGTCAACATGTATTGTTGACCAAGAATTGAGAATTAGACTAAAGCCATCGGTATTGGGTACTATCCCGTGAACCTTAGATAAGATATACATTTTTATTAGCGGTGGTATTTAATACTTATAATGCTTTTAAATTTTGTTTAAAATTTAATATCTGTTTGGTGAATGAGTTTGAGTTGAAAATTTTAAATTTGAGTTAAAAATTTTAAGTTTAAGTTAAAAATTTTGTTGATTTTTCAGAAAAGATACAAACTTTTTCAGAAAAAAAATAAAATTTTTTCAGAAAAACACAAAAACTTTTCAAAAAAAGATAAAAATGAGATGAAAATTTTGAGTTTAAAATTAAGAGCCAAACAAGGCCTTAATTGATTAAGATGACTCTTGATAATTATATCTCTCTATATACAATTTATTAATACACAGATCATCTTTTATCTTACAGGACCAATAATATTTCTCTAGTGCTTTCGTCCACCCCTTCGTAGTTGCCACGTGTCACTTCACTTCTTTCCCTTTTTTTCTCTCTTTTTTTTTTTATTTTCCTTGTTTTGTCCTTTTGTGCTCCCTCTTCTTTTTTTCTTTTTTTTTTCCTTTGTTGTTTTTTTTTTGTAGTTTTTTTTATTTTATTTCATTTTTCTTTTTTACTTTTTCTTTAAATTTTTTTTATATAATTTAGACAATACACTATTTCACACACTCAAGCTAGTTTAGGAGTAAAAGCCACTTCCCTATTGAGTAATTTTCCATTATTTTGGGTGATATTATCTCATGTACTCTTCCAACCCTCGACTCTCTTTTCTAAATTCATTGATATTGAATCAATTGAACGCACTTCTAGCACCTGATCCACTTTTGTATCAGATCTTGATTTTTCATATATAAATGAAATTAATGTATCTCCTTCGAAAAATATTTCTCCATAATGTCCATGAATAGTTACTACTAAAGTGGCCAAATACGATTTTGTCGATCTTATTACTACAAAGTCAATTTAAACAATTATAACTTGACCTGATTTTAGGTGTGGTCTATGTTTGGCTATACAAACATTTTTGAAAAGAAAAAAAAAAAAAAAACTGTCCAATGCTAATATTTTGTGGATATTTTTTCACAATAATAATGATGGAGAAAATTCCAATTCAAGTTGAATGGATTAAAAAGGATGTTACTGTATAGATCAAAATTATAAAAAAATAAAAAATAAACCTTCACTGTGAAGATTCTAGACTATTAAAGTAGATATTCATATGACCAAATTGGAATGAAATCTGTTTGTTAAAGTTGTCAAGAATATTTTTGAACATACAAGGTTAATGTATCCAATTCTATACTCTTTTATCGGACCATATTCTAAATAAGGGTCTTTTGTTATTGATCTTGTCATTGAATTCTGTTCGACCACATCTAACAACTCATTTTAAGTGCTTATATTTCCCTTCAGAATTCAGATTTTGAAAATCAAATCTCAAACTCAAAGTTGAGCATTGGCCAAAAACATTTAAATTCCTATATTATCAATATATTCATAATCAGACTTTTTAGTTTTTTTTTTTTTTTAATAAGAAACTTTTTGATCAATTATTGTAACTCAAAATTCTACTAAAATTGATGCTTCTTTGACCATTATTAGTTGTCGGGAATACTTTAATAGTCAGATTTACCACCAATTGATACCAACTCTTTGGCTTTTATTTTCCAAAAGAACAATATCAGTACTGAAATCTGTTTGTCAAAGTTGTCTGCTATATTTTAACACATAGATTTCACATTCAGATACTAGACCCTTTGGCCTTTTCTATTTATCAAAAGAACAAAGTTAGTATAAAAACAACTCGAGATATGAAAAATAATTTACTGATATATGATTATCTTTTAAATCACTGAATCTGTCTCAAACTTTGTCATTTTCACTTTTTTATTTTGATGTGATTTTGATAAGTTATGACGTGCAGAAACACGTCAGCTATAGCCTATATGTATATAGAATAAATACGTTTCTAACTCTGCCAATAGCAGTTAGTCCCAAGAAAATGGCAATCAGTGGTTTGGAGATCACCCTCCGTCCTTATACGATCACTGATGTCGATGACTTCCTGATATACGCCGGCGATGAGAAGGTGACAAGGTTCACTAGGTGGAACACATTCACTTCCAAGGAAGAGGCACTTTCCTACATCAACAACTTCTGCATTCCCCACCCTCATTGCAGATCCATATGCATCGGCGACCGTTCCATTGGATTTCTGTTCATCAAGCCACAAGAGGGCGATGACAAGTGCCGCGCGGATGTGGGGTATGCATTGGCTGCCGAGTACTGGGGCCAAGGCATAACAACTAGAGCGGTGAAGATGGCGATTTCTGACGGGTTCAGAGAATTCCCGGATTTGGTTAGAATGCAAGCCTTGGTTGAGGTAGAGAACAAAGCCTCTCAGAGGGTGTTGGAAAAAATCGGATTCAACAAGGAAGGTATCCTAAGGAAGTATACTTTCAATAAAGGTGCAGTCAGAGATATGGTCATGTTTGGTCTTTTGTCTAGTGATCTTAGGCCCTGATTTGTTCCTTTTTCAATCCTAAATCCGATACTTGAAACGCCTCTTAATTATTGTAATATGTCACTGTAATTTCTCTACCAATTTCAAATCTATATGGCGATAACAGTAGTACTGTTGCGATGGAAATATTCAAATAATGAACTTGCTATTTTTTTTCATTTTTTTATCTGTTTATGTTGAGTTGTCCGCCCGATTTGCTTTAAAATAAAAATAAATAAATAAATAAATAGATAAAGGAAGTTAATGGCTTTGTTTTTGTAAAGCCACGTGATCAGCATCAAAAAGAAAGGTAATAATAGGGCAAGTGTTGGTGTGTGCAGCCGTGGGTGTGTGCGACCAAAAAGACAGAGAGCGTGAGGGAGAAAGGGGAACCAGAAAAAGGTTGAGTTTTTTTTCGGATTTGTGCAAAATGATTGAGCGGTGAAAAGTGTTTGTTGGTGTTCAAATCTGATGTGGTGAATCCTTGCAACGAGCTCTTCTCATCTACCAGTTCCGATTTTCGAATTGGTATCTCTAAGGTGCTTCTCCCAAATACCTACTTGAGACCTAAAATTGATTTCTTTTGATGTTATGTGTTGAAATCCATCTTGTTGATAATGAACTTTGTCGTTTAGCCTGTTTTATCTTGATGATTGTGAGCCTTTTATTCTATCTAGAGAGGACCTTGTAATCTCATTATTGTTGATATGCTGAAGTTGATATCGAATTATGGTCTCATGGTTTTTTACTGCACATTAGAGGGTTTTCCACATTAAAAAAAAATCGATATCTCCTGTACGGTTGATTATTTTGATTTTTCACTACTTTGATTGATTTGTTGCTTTTATTGAAACTTGTTTAAAAAATCCATTTTATCACACAAAGAAGGAAAGAGTTTTGAATTGGTAGTATTCCGAACAGTTTATTTTAATCTTTATAATGATTCTGACATGCCAAAATTGATCACTTTGTCTGCTAATAGGCAAGTTCTGTGAACCCAACTCTGTATTATTGGACCAGATTCTAAACTTTGGCTTATAATATTTGACAAGTCAACTGCATTTTATCCACTTGCCAAGCAATTACTCACTTCAAATTGCCTAGATTGAAAACTAGTCGCAAACTCAGAGGTTTCAATCCACGGATTCCTCGAGAATTTTGATTTGGCCCTTTCAACTCATTGCCATATTAGTTAATATTAGAATTGACATCCCTAGCAATATTCTTTAATTTGTACATCAGAGGAACAAAATATTGCAGAGATAGCCTGCAAATTTTAGTAGTGTTATCCACTATCTTATACGCAAAGAATAGGAACGGTTTGCGTACCCAACTCTGTATTATTTTATTGGACTTGATTTTAAATAAGATTTTCCGATAATCACATTAAAACCATGAATATGCTAAGAAAAGGGTTTGGTCTTCTATTATTGATCTTGTCATGAATTGTGCTAACCACATCCGATTGTTTATTTTAAGTGCCTATTTTACTCTTCTGAGTTCAGATTGAAAGCTAATTTTCATACTCAAAACTTCCAATCCGTCCATGGACTCCTCGAGAATATCCCTCCGTCCCATCAAGCTCTCAGACGTAAATGACTTCCTTGAATGCGCCGGCGATGACAGAGTGACACGCCATGTCAGGTGGAACACCATGACATCTAGAGAAGAAGCCTTGACATACATTGAGAAGTTTGCCATACCACATCCGTGGTACCGGACGATTTGTTTGGACGGCCGTTTGATCGGATTCATTTCTGTCAAGCAGGAATCTGGTGACGACAAATGCCGTGCACACGTTAGCTATGCCGTGGCAGCGGCTTACTGGGGCCAAGGGATAGCTACAATGGCACTGAGGATGACCATACCTTTGGTATTCAAAGAGTTCCATGATTTGGTGAGGCTTGAGACTTTGGTAGAAGTTGAGAATATAGCTTCCCAAAGGGTGCTAGAAAAGGTTGGTTTCCTAAAAGAAGGCTTGTTGAGGAAGTATGGCTTTTCCAAAGGTGAAATCAAGGACGTCTTTATGTATAGTTTCTTATCAACTGATAAGATTCTGTGATATCCACATGGTTTGAACTATAATTTCTGTCAAAAATGAAGATTAAAAAAAAAAAAAAAAGAATAAAAAATCTTCCATTTCCTTGGCAAATCTTGGAATTTGCCTAATGTTATGTTTTATTCACACCTTTGTGAAGTTTGTTTTGATTTGCTTTATGTATGAATAAAGTGTGGCACTACTTGTTACTTGGGATCTTTTAATGTACTTGTTCACAACATTGATGATGTACTTGAGATTTGGTGTCTCCATTTTCATGTCTCCTTAGTTATCTCTTAATTCTTTGTATCTTCATATCATCTAAATAAACAATTCGATCACATAAATGGAGCTAAATACTAAAAATCATTAAGCAATTTACTTAAGTGTCAGAGTTTAATTAAAAGAACAATCAATGGCACAACATATCTAAACGCTGATATATTAATATAAAGACGTTTGTATATCCTTGTGGTAAATTTCTACCTTGTCGTACTATAACGACAAAGGATTTAAGGAGCTGATGGGTCAATTGGATAAAGTCAATTATGACTACAAAGTTAAAAACACATAATTAAATTATTTAAAAAAACACATAATTAAATAGATAAATATCTAATTATACTATGGACAAATACTTATAAGTTAATTCAAGCAATCACGATCTTAATAAAAATATCCCATTATTAGCACATCAATTTCTCTTTTTAAGAATTCCCACTCTTCACTGTAAAAGCACACATTAAACACCATCATATTAACAAATTATAATCAAATTCTAGTGTGCTTTAACAATTATTTCATAGCTAAGAAAATAGTTAAAAATGCATAAATAGATACGCAAATGTCTATTAGTGATCTTCAAGGTTAGTTTGGGGTTGATGTGTTTTTGAAAGAATTTCTACTTTCACTTCCAACAAAAGGAGAAGAATAAGCTAAAAGTAAAAGTTACAAATACTTGCTTCTTGAAATAACTGTTAAAATATATTTGTGTTTATATAAATGACTTTTGAGTACTTTTACTAAACACAATATTTACATCGTATTTTGTGTAAAGGACTTTTGGGGTCTCTAAAAACATAACCAAAGTAACCGTAAATGCAAATGCGAAATTATGAGGTATCACATGTATAGCCATGTAATAGGACCCACTGAATCATTGTGTTTTAATTTTTTATAATTGTGTGTGTGAGTTTAACATATGTTATATAAGTTAAAATGTCAAATGAGCCAAGAACGTGGACTATTAAAGTTGAGGAATATAATGTAGTAGGTGGAGATTCACCATCATCTACCAACTCTTTGGCTTTTATTTTTGTACGGAAAAAGTTTATGTACCCAATTCTGTATTATTTTATTATGTTGACCAGGTCCAAAAATTCATTTTAAGTGCCTAAATTTCTCTTCCAAATTCAGATTGAAAGCCAAATCTGAAACTTATGGTGCGTTTGGAACACCAGTTCAAACTTAATTTTTCAACTCAAATTTTGTCTTTTTCCTCAAAAGTCTGTCTTTTTTCCAAAAAGTTTTTTGTCTTTTCTGAAAAATCAACAAAATTTACTATTTCAACTTAAAAAACACAACTCAAACTAACGAACCAAACGAACCCTTAAAGCTTCCAATCCCTCAATGGATTCCTCGAGAATTTCGTTTCGCCCCATCAAGCTCTCGGATGTTGATGAATTCCTCGAACCGGCCGGCGATGATAGAGTGTCACGCCATGTGAGGTGCAATTTGCCTGATGTTATGTTTCATTCCCACCTTTGTGAAGTTCGTTTTGCTTTTTTTTTCTTATATAAGAATAAAGTGTGGCCCAACTTGTCTAGGGCATGTACTATAGAACAAAGATGTTTGAACATCCATGTGGTAAATTTCTTCCTTGTAGAACAGCCATGTCATGGGACCCTCAAAATTTACTGTCAGACACCAAAATCTTGGGCCTGTTCTATTTATCAAAAGAACAATGTTAGTATACCGACAACTCTTCGGTAGTGTATGAAAAAATAAAAATAAAAATAAAAAACTTTACCAATATGATTATGTTTTACACCACTAAATTTGTATCAGGTTTTGCTATTTTTTCACTTTTTAATCTTGATGTGATTTTGACAAGATGTAACGTCAGAAGTACGCCTACTTATTTATGTATATATATATAAACACCTTTCCAATTCTGGTTGCAATTAGTCCCAAGAAAATGGCAATCAGTGGTTTGGAGATCACCCTCCGTCCTTATAGGATCACTGACTGCGATGACTTCCTGATATACGCCGGCGATGAGAAGGTGACAAGGTTCACTAGGTGGAACACATTCACTTCCAAGGAAGAGGCACTTTCCTACATCAACAACTTCTGCATTCCCCACCCTCATTGCAGATCCATATGCATCGGCGACCGTTCCACCGGATTTCTCTACATCAAGCCACAAGAGGGCGATGACAAGTGCCGCGCGGATGTGGGGTATGCGTTGGCTGCCGAGTACTGGGGACAGGGCATAACAACTAAAGCGGTGAAGATGGCGATTGCTGATGGGTTCAGAGAATTCCCAGATTTGGTTAGAATGCAAGCCTTGGTTGAGGTAGAGAACAAAGCCTCTCAAAGGGTGTTGGAAAAAATCGGATTCAACAAGGAAGTATACTTTTAATAAAGGTGCAGTCAGAGATATGGTCATGTTTGGTCTTTTGTCTAGTGATCTTAAGCCCTGATTTGTTCCTTTTTCAATCTTAAATCTCATGTGTTTAAGACACCTCTTGTTTCTTGTAACTTTCGTCGCAATTTCTTTATCTTTTCTAAATAGTGGTCACAACCAATGTCACATTTTGTTTTACTAATGTAAAGGTGGAAATATTCAAATAAGGAACTTGCCATATGTATCATCTTTTTATTTATTTATTTATTTTATTTTTTATCTTTATTATGAATCTGACAGGCCAAAACTGACCACTTTGTCGTCCAATAGGCAAGTTCTGTGAACCCAACTCTGTATTATTGGATCAGATTCTAAACTTTGGCTCATAATATTTAACCTAGTCAACTGCATTATCCACTTCCCAAGCAATTATTCACTTCAAATTGCCTAGATTGAAAACTAGTCTAAAACTCAAAGCTTTCAATCCATGGATGCATCAAGAATTTCGATTCGACCCTTCAAGCTCTCCGATGCCGATGACTTCCTCAGATGGGCGAGTGACGATAGAGTAACGCGCTACCTAAGGTGGAACACCGTAACCACCAAGGAAGAAGCCTTGACATACATTGAGAAGGTTGCCATACCCCACCCGTGGCGTCGGACCATATGTTTGGGCAACCGTTCGATCGGATACATCTCGGTCAAGCCCGAGTCAGGCGACAACAAATGCAGGGCGCATGTTAGCTATGCTTTGGGCGCAGCCTACTGGGGCCAAGGAATAGTTGCAGCGGCGTTGAGGGCGGTCATGTCGGCGGTGTTCGATGAGTTTCCTGATTTGGTAAGGCTTGAGGCCTTGGTAGAGGTTGAGAATAGAGCTTCCCAAAGGGTGTTAGAAAAGGTTGGGTTTCTAAAAGAAGGGCTGCTGAGGAAGTATGGCTTCTGTAAAGGTGAAATCAGAGACATGTTCATGTATAGCTTCTTATCAACCGATAAGATTTTGTGATTTTAGCCTTTCAATTGTTTTTTCTTGGATGAAATTTAATATTCGCGGAAAATTATCAAGTGGGGATATGTGATCCTACTCAGATTTAAAAAATCTATTAAATTTTGAAAACTTTGGTTATGCCACATCTTTATAAGAAAAATTATATATGTAACCTGACTTACTAATTGAAATACACAGCTACATATGTCCCTGCTGATTGAAAAATATTTTCTTTAAATTTTTTTCGTAGTACCCAATTGAAAAGTTTTCCTAGCTCCTCCACTAGGTATAATGATCAATTTCAACATCTGACAAAGAACAATATTCCGCGACTATATTTCATCTTTTCAACAAGTTTAATAAGAAGTGTAAAAAATTGTATCAGAGAGAAAAACCTACAATACAAGCTTATAGAGAAATTTTCATCACAAACAAATTTATCAATTTCAAAAGTTTTCCAATGTTAACCACTTTCAAATGTTCAAAATCTAACTACCAAGCATTTCATCTCAAAACCAAAGCATCAAGGCTTCAAATATCAAAAATAAAGCCATATAGTATTAAATAACCAAAATAAAGACTAAATTAAAAAAAAATCTCTTTCAAAACCTCTTCTTGAAACCTTGGAGAGGAATGACGGCCTTAGGCTCAACTTCAGTAAGGCCAGGGATGACAGATATGCCAAGAGCAGCAAGCATGTCAAGAGTTTCCTTGTCAACCTTGATCTCATCGGTCTTGATCGCCGACTCGTTAGGGATGTAATCCAAGCGCCTCTCGCGCTCCTCTTCTTGGAGCTTGAGAGATATTCCTCTCACCGGACCCTTTTGAATCCGCTTCATCAGGTGTGTCGAGAACCCGGCGATCTTGTTCCTCAGCCGCTTTGTGGGGATGATGGCAATGTCCTCTATGACCTTCTTGTTTGTGTAGAAGTCCAGGGTCAGTCTTGAGTAGTAACGCTCTATGATGTCGCGCGAGTTCTTCTTCACCGTCTTTGTGCGAACGCGCCCCATTTTTTAAGAAAGTTAGCTAATATTAAGCCTGCAAAGAGAGTAAATTTTATCAATTAATGTGATTATTGAATTTGAACATGAATTTTGGGTTGTGGTTGAACCCCCCAAAAAAAAAAAAAAAAAAAAAACCCTTGATATCGCTAAGTATACAAAATTAAGGGCTATTTTTTGCTCATAATTCTAAATCACAAACCCGTTTGATAAAGTGTTACCAAAGTGAGTAGCATTGAAGTTAATATACTTTCCATAGAGAGCCTGAAGCACGGTCTTACAATAATTTTACACCTGACTACATTATAAGATATAGAGTTCGAATCGAAATTGATTTTTCAAGAGTGATTAGCACATTAATGTTGAGAAGCTAAACCTAGAAGAATCCCGAATTGACTCGAAATCCAACATAAATTGGTAAAGTACTAGGTATAATTAAACCCCAAAAAATTGAAAGATTTGAATTGTTTTGAACAAGCAGTTAAGACACCTAAACTTAAAAACAAACAAATAAATAAATAAACTAATAACAAGAAACAACAAAAGAACAATGGGGGACGAAAATGACTGAGATTTTCCATAGGCAATTGATCAACAAATTATAATTCCTAAAAAAGTTAAACACACTTCCAGGTGATTTGTTCGGTTAAAGTAAAGATGAGAGAATAAACAAGCTGAGATTAAAAACAAACTGAAGAATTAAAATTAGTCAAAAAGTAAAAAAGAGACGAACCATATATGTGCATGAAAGTGTTACGTACGTGAATATCTAGAGAGAGAGAGAGAGAGAGAGTAGTTTTGTAAAAGGTTATAAATACCAGATGAGCGACGGCGGCTAGGGATGGGTGGTTTTGAAGGCACCTAGAAAAAAACGAAAAATTTTCGCGACTAGACCCTTTAAACGTGGCAAAGTAGAAGAACCCTAATTAATATACGGAATTCTACTCTCTTTTTTTTTTTTTTTTTCTTTTTTAGATTTTTTTTTTAAGATTTAGATAAAAGAAAACGTAGATAAACTGTACCCCCCAAAAAAAATGTAGATAAACATGTGTATATTATCAAAAATATAAAGAAAACTAGGGTCAAAACATATTTTAAAGATTTCCTCAAAAAAGAAAACATATTTTAAAAATGATGTTTTTTTTTTTTTTTGGTTTCTGAATTATTGTGAGATTTCTATCCTATTTTATTTAATTTGAATTCAGTTTTTTTTTTTTTTTTTTTGGGAAAACAGTTTGAAAACAGTTTAAGTGTGACATGATTACTTTGATAAAATTTAGGGTGCGGCGCATTACGATATAAAAACTGCGTTTAAGATTTAACAGACATTAATAATTGTGATTTTTTTAATATGCTATTTATGTTTATTCATAATTGGTAAAACATCTAATTGCATCTGATTTATTCATAATTTCAAATTTCGTATGTAATACTTAAAAGTGTGAAAAAAAATGAAAAAGTTGATTTCGATTTTATTTGAATTGAAGACTTTGATTTCAAAATAGTGTGCCAAGCATTTATTAATATGATTAAGCTCTTAATCAATTACCACCCTCATGGATGATCTATTTAAGACTAAATCATAAACAAGAAGCTTTAAAATTTTATTTAATATTTAATATTAAACAAGGTCGAGCACTTAATTCCTCCAAACTTCGAATTACCATCTCATGATACTATTATTAATTTTCATAAATAATAAAGTTACGAATTTTTTTTTAAAAGAATGTTACGGATTTTAATATCTATAAAATAATGTTCTTATCAATTCATAATATTATATCTTTAAGAAGATATTAGGATCCGTTTGAAATCACATTTGCCATTTAGTTTTCAGATTTATTTTTTCTCTTTTTCTTTAATTAAAAAATATTTTCACTATTGACCTCAAAAAAAACTATTTTCAATATTCACACCTCTAAAATGTCTACAGTAAACTTAAATTTTAGAAGTCCATAACTTTTATTAATATAATTTCAAATGAGATGTTTTTCTTTTCTTTAATTTCATAAAATTCTGAGAGGAACAAAATAAGATCTATTTAATATTATTTTCCAAACATATTTTAAAATTTCACACTTTTTTTTTTATTTTGAACCCTTTTTTTTATTAATTAAACGCACATTTTCATAACTATATCTCATTCGTAGTCTAAAATTGCATCTCTAAAACCTCCCCAAACGGACTCTTAAAATGTCAATTTATGGATGGATCCCACTAATTAATTGATCAAAAGATGTTATATATGAACGCGAATGCAATATTCTCATTTTGGTAAGGGAAGAGAGAGATTTAGAAACAATTACTAATCATCAAACTACACTATTCCCTTTTGATGTCTCTTTCCCACTCCATCAAAGAGGTATCATGAAAATTTATGTTCCCTGCAAATTATGTCCGAGTGGTCTAACACATATATTGGACCTGCCTAGCTATAGTTTGGCTTGTGTCACTGTTTTTTGGTCCAATTAGCGTAGACCCACTTTATTTAAGGGCCTATGCAATGGCCCCGATAGACTAGTGCCCTAAAAATACTTGTACAACCATTCTCCAAATTATTCATCTTGTGAAAATTATCCCTTATGGAGACTAGGATTTATGGTTTGTTTAAAGAACAAGTTCAACTCTAATTAAATTATACTTTTTCATTTTAATTTTTATCTTTTTCTAAAAAGTTAATAAAATTTATAATTATTTTTTAAAAAATTAATATTATTCAAATCTAAAAATTTTAACTCAACTGATTCACCAAACACCTTCTTTGAAAACGAAACAAAGAAGTAAGGTATATCATGACTAGCCAAGCTTAATTCTAGGCTAGGATTTCCTCGGTTTTTTTTTTTTTTTTTTTTTTTTTTTTTGTGGTAAGAAAGCATTTAATAGAAATATTTTAAGTTTAAAGTTTGGATATGGGGATAGGTTAATATTATTAAAAGGCATAGGTATACATGTCAAAAAAAAAAGGGAAAATAAATATAAAATTATAGGTTGTGCCAGAACTAGAAAGGACAAAGGTAGTCAGTGGAAAGGGAGGGCCATAAGCAATTAAAACCTATGAAAAGGGACATCTGAAGGGTCCCCTCCTTTTATCCTATCTTACCCTTTTATAGGTTTTGCATGTGGCATTTAGGAATACTACAAGCTCTACCAAATCTAGTATGTAGTTTTAAAAAAAACAAAAAAACAAAAAAGATGATTAAAAAAAAAGTAGTTTTATTATTATTTTTTAAAAAAAAAAAAAAAAGCATTCATATGAATTGCTTTTTACCAAGTTAAAAAATTAAGGAGAAATGAAAAAAAGTCTTCCCTTCGGCTTCGTTGCCACGAGAAAGGAGATCGGTTTAAGAAAAAAGGAGAGATTTTTGCAGTTTTAGTGATAGTTTTTTATTTAAAAAATTATATTTATTTTGTATACTTTTTATTTTAATGTGAATATAATGATATTTTAAAACAAATGCTTTATATCCAATCCACTATATGAATTGTCTCATTCCTGCAATCACGATCAATTGCCTTGACGAGTGAATTATGCCTTGATTAGGAATTAGGTACAAAGTGTGGAGTGAGGATAATGGCTTTCCTCGAATAATTGAGGAGAAAATAAAATAAAAAAGAAATTTAAATTTAAATTTAAATTATTGACAAATATCGCCTTATAATGATCGAGGTATGGTTTCCCGTTTTGTACAATATATAATAAATATCATCCACACAAAATTATTTGGTAGTACGTAAAAACTCTAGTAATAACACTGCGTGGATATCATTTACGAGGACATTATGAGAGTGGGGCTTGCATGAATTTGTGTGTGTGAAAAGAGAGAGCAAAGCAAAGAGATTGTTTTTATCTTTTTTCTTTTCTTGTATCCATTTCGACAATAAATATAAGGGGATTTTAAGATAGGGTTATTAATAAGATCTGTTGTTTTAGTAATTAAATTAGTTTTGTTAACGGTCTGATTTATAATCAGAGTAATTATGTATCACACATTGGAAATGTTTAAAAATGACACTCATAAATCAGATCTCATTAAAAAATTAATCCAAATAATTAAAAATAATTACTAACAATAAATGTCATATCGTAAAAATTTATATATACATATAAAACATAAATTTTATAGTGGGAAACCTTATTATATGGACTCAAAGTGTTACTGATATCTATTGTAAGATTTAAATCAGATGATATATTTATGAAAATAATATTATTATGAGTATAATTTTTTTAGACAATACTGCTTGTACCCATTTGGTTACAACCATATTAGTAGTTTGTTTAATTCAACCAAAAGATCACTTGTAGATCTTTCATCTTTTTAATTGCCTTACCTTTCTTTCTTTTTGGTAGAAGCCTTACCCTTAGAATTTTAAATTTAGGTTGGTTTACCTCAAGTCTTTTCCAAAAAATAAAAAAATAAAATTTCCTAAGCCTGTATTTAATTCATTAGTTGGAAATGAAATTTTAAATTGGAGTTGGTTATTTTTTAAAAACTAAGTATAATTTTTATTGATTTAAAAAAATTAAAATTAAAATTAAAATTTTGAATTTCATTTAAAATACCAAACAAAAACTAAACTTATATTTAGTTTATCAATTAAAGATAAAAATTGTTAAATTAAAATTAATTAATTTTTAAAAATTAAATTATTAATTTTTATTAATTTTTATAAAAAATTTTAAAAATTAAAATAAATAATAATAATTTAATTAAAATTAAACTAAAACTTAAAACAAACCATAAATCAATAAGATTTTGTTTTTGGTTGAAATCTGTAAGATCTTGTAACCATTAACGAGGTTACTCTTTGCCGAAAGAAATTTTCTTGTGGGTGATGTCAATTCTTTGGTCTTGTCAGCCCTTTCAATTGGGCCCATCTGTGGGTCCCCTTATCATCAAAAACACAGTCCACATCAATGCCGACGTGGTTACAAACAAGTGCTGATCACAAGTCTATGACGTGGGTCCCATTTGTAGATCCATATCAGTGAATAATTGTACAGCACGAAGATAGACCGAATGGACAAAGAGTGTCCATAGTTTAAAAAATAAAGAAAAAAAAAAATTTTAAAAAAAAATAGCTAGAGAGAACGCACTTGCCACGTGTAAAATAGATAAATAAATATATTAAAAAAAAAACATTAACGAGCGCTGAAAACTATCCTGATCACTTTGAAAGTGTGGATGAATTATACTGTAAATGTATAGTTCCGTTTGATAAAATGGTTTAAAATTTTTTAAATTTGAGTTGGTTAATTTTTTAAAAATTAGTTTTAATTTTTTAAAAATTAGTTATAATTTTTTAAAAATTAATTATAATTTTTGTTTATTTTAAAAAAAAATTTGAGATAAAAATTTTAAAATTTAAGATATTTTATCAAATAAAACATAATAACAATAAATAAGAGGTCTTTCTCTAATTAAGAAGAAACCTACCTTAGCCAGACACTACTCTATGACAATTTCTTAAATAACCTCCCTAAAGGGCAGAGAAAGTTAACCCTAATACTAGAGGACCCCACCTCCTCCAATAATAACACAAACAAATATAGGGGCCACCTTTTTCAATCTTGTGTATTGAATTTGCCATAGACGGTTCAATAATTACTAAGGTTACATCGTGACTAAAAAGTTCAAAGTAGTTTCAATTTCAACTTGCCCCTAAACCATTAGCCATTTCTCTAATTTAAAAAATAATTATTTTAATGTTAAGAAGTTTTATATGGTGGTAAATGTTTCTTTATATTCAGTCAAAATCATGTATAAATAAGAAATACATATTTATATAATTAATAATAGTGATCTAACAATTTCAAATAAAGTCTTACTGATATATCATATTTTACAACAAAATTCTCATTAAAGAAAAAAATTTCTACATTTACTTCAATTTAGAATTACCACCGTTTTAATTAAGCTTATTTAACCAATTTAAGTTATTTTATTGTCCCTCGTGTCTCTCTATCTTTGTTTCTTTTTTTCTATATTTTTTTTTTAACAGAGAAGAAGTGGATGAGCTTTATATACATATTCAAAAGAGAACTATTACTTAAATACTATTTTCTTATTATTAGGTAATAAAATAAAATTATAAGCCTTCTTGTCAATAATCGTTTTATATGGCACCCACCTGACGTACATCTACTTCTATTATTT